>OZ010606.1:40175099-40240099 GCA_963932145.1 Acanthosepion lycidas
GCTAATGCTTTTACTATACGAATTCATTTGAAATGGTTTTACAGCAAATCTTTCTTGTTTTTTTTAATTGTTACCACTCCACGCAAGGCAGTAAAGCCACTAAGATAAAAGGGTTACAAGGTGTGGAAGAATTAGGAACAGAGACATTAAGAGCAGGAAGCGGATAGCAGATATCGATTGATATTGCATTTACATTTTTGCAGTTTAAAGTTGGCCGGAAAGCATGGAGCCAGAAGAGAGATCCACAAGCAAGAAGTCCGAGAAAAGAACCTATAAGCATAAAACTTACGGCCACATCATGTAAATTGATGAGATCTCAACACCTGTCTAGTACTGCGCTTAAATTAAAAAAAAAACCTAAAATCTAGGTACTATAGCGAAGAGCCCATCAAACCAATTACCAAGAAAGTATTTAGAGAAAAAAACACAGAGAGGCAAACCTACTGCGGTTCGAAAGTGACTGTGATTAAAAATGATTTTATTATAGCGATCTATGATAGGGGATTGCAAGAAGGTTAGACGCTTGATTAAAAAAAAGTTCTTCCAAAACAATTCTGATATTTTTTTCTTATGCCTTTTCCTATAGAAATTTTTTTAAAATAATAATTTGCTGATGTAACCTGAACACGTGATGCTTTGTATATGTAACTGAATTAGAGGACGTAAATACAGAATCTGGAAGGTGATATTCCATACGTGGATTGTGAATTTGATGATAATCAAATCGTAGTATGTATCATATATATTTCTTCAAAGACGGAATACGAAAATACGTTGGTTTTTATGCAAAGTCTTTTAAGCAATATATTATATCTGGTAATTACATTCATTTATTTCATCCCTGGGTAAAGCGTATTGTTTCTGCCGTAGTTGAAGTCGGGAAGGTAAGTATATGATGTCTTAATTGTAATTGTTTACAAGATAGATGTAGATATACTAGGTAAATGTATCCGATAATTTCCTGAGTTTTGGTAAATTTTAAAATCAGTAGGGATCTGGTTTCTTTTACATGTTGAAAGTGCATATGATTTTAGAGGTATTTAAATAAAATCAATACACATATGTTTATGAACAGATTGATATATATATATATATATATATATATATATATATATATATATATATATATATATATATATATATATAACCGATACTTTTGATTCAATAATTGCTGCTCTGAATTTTGAAGTTTTTAAATTAGGTAAGTAATATTACATGTTGGAACATATCAAGAATTGAGTCAGTAATCTGATTCTCCTCAAAGCAGCTACATTATCTATCTATCTATCTATCTATCTATCTATCTATCTATCTATCTATCTCAGCCTGTTCTCTAGATTATCTATCTATCTATCTATCTATCTATCTATCTATCTATCTCATTCTGATTCTATTAATCAATTTAAATCTGATAATTATTGATTTAATTTCATATCTATCTATCTATATATCTATATATCTATCTATCTAACTCAGCCTGTTCTCTAGATTATCTATCTATCTATCTATCTATCTATCTATCTATCTATCAATCTCAGCCTGTTCTCTAGATTATCTATCTATCTATCTATCTACCTATCTATCTCATTTCTCATTCTGATTCTATTAATCCATTTAATTCTGATAATTATTGATTTAATTTCATATCTATCTATCTATCTATCTATCTATCTATCAGGTGGAATATTAACTCGAGCTCTCTCGGGATGCTGAACACCATATTCACTTGTGCATTACGTATGTAGATCATTATCAATCTATCTATCTATCTATCTATCTATCTCTCAATCAGATAGCTTGAAAAAGAGAATTGCCAAAAGTTAGTGATGAACAGGTTGACTAGATAGATAGATAGATAGATAGATAGATAGATAGATATAGAAGCAGTACAATAAGATGGGGATGAAAAATGAATTAATTTGATAGTTTGTGGGTGGTATTACGTTGGTGTTTGAATTGGATAAAACATGCGTCTCCTGCAATGTTTATCTTACAACAAAAATGGCGGAGTTGTATGTTTGTCTAAGTAATAAAATATAAAGAAACAACAAAAAACAATATACAGTAATAAACTGAGATACGATTTTAATCCGTTCCGTAATCGAGCTCGTATATCAAATATTTTTTCCATTTAAAATAGATTTAATCCGTAGAACCTTGTAAAACATCCCCAAACCTCCCTAAATTATGAAAGAGACATGTTTTTATTTAAAAAAGATATTTATTCTTTACCAATGCTTAACATAAATATGAACTAAACGAAAAAAAAGGTGTTATTTCGTATTGTATTCTCGCCTAAAGACAATTGTACTTTATTAACATTAAATGAACTAAAATTGTACCTTCTTAATATTAAATGATGTGACACTATTTAGCTATGGTAATTGGCTAACTAATTAATCATAGAAATTAAAAACGGGAAATAGTTAAGGTGAGAAAGAGCTATACCGAAAGATAGACTGAGCGACATTAAAAAAAAGAATTTATTTTATTTACAAAAGGGAGATACTTTTCGCAAAAGACAGAAAATCAGTAAGAAGGAGCGAGACTGTGATTCAGTCAAATTAATTAATGTCGCGATAAGGGAGTGACGCGTGAAACGAAACAGAATTATAAAAGATAAACAAAGCCAGCCGACGCATGTGACCGTGGAGGAAATTTGGCCTGGGACCACCCTGGAGAGTGGGCATTGATTATCTTTCAGAGATATCATTTGACTTTAATTCCTGATTCCAGCAAGGGAAGCCATCTGGTCTTTGTACGAATCTTGACATGAAAAAAAAAAGAGAGTCGAAAAGGGGATCATTATTATTGCTTATTCAAACTGTTGTCTCGAAAATGAGCATCTGGTATTAAGATAATTTTAAGACATGAGAAAAATAAAGAATTTAATTACCAGGTAAACACGACCACCCAGTTAAAAAGTTTACTAAGTGGATTTGGGATGTGATAAAGAATTAATTGGCAATCCGGGAATTGTAAATATTTTGGCCGAAGGAAAAGGAAAAAGAGAAAAAAGATTTTATAAACAAAATTTTCGATAATAATTCTGAGATCATTGGCTAACTGGTAGCATGGGTGATAGGCGTAGGTGACTGTATGAGAAAGACGGAGAAGTTGTTAACAGCCATTGAGGGGATTGGTATGAGATACCAATGTGAGAGAGGAAGAGTCTAGGAGGATAAGTCTTCTCCGACCTTCTCTCAGGGACGAGGGAGGAATCCCGAAGTGGAAAATGATTAATCTTACAAAAATGGGAAGTAACTAATTTTCCTGGCTTAAGAACAAAGAGAATTCTTGTTAGGAATTAAGAATTGTCAAAGAACCCAAACCATGACAGGCCCCACCTCAGAATTGGTCGGTGTCCATATGAACTACTGTCTCGAGGCAGTCAGAGAGTTTTTTCGGCAGAGTTTCAAGAGAGTTCGGAGTTGCAGTTGGAGACCAGCCCCGAGGAGCTGACCGAAAGATTTCCACGTCCATTTCGACTTAGTCTTCCTACCAAAAGTAGATTTTTATTGACGAATGATTTAAGATACCATAACTCACTTGAGAAACGCAAAAAATGTCACGATTCCATAGAAACGGTCCGGGAGAGAAACACACTCCTGTATTCAACAGATAGATAAAGTTAATTGTTATTTCTCAACATATTTGAACCTCGTGAGTTTGTTTTATTATTTTTGTTTTACTTACGCTTGTGCGGTATCACCTTTACCGTGGATTCAGCTTGCACTACGGCCCGATGCCTGATTCATTTCGTCTACCTAAGATCAAAGTCACAACGTGGATAGGTTAGACTTGAGATCAAAGCAGTTACTTCGGTTACCAAGCGTTGGAGGCGAACTGAGAACGACAAAGCTAGTATCGAACCGGAAACGACCAGATCCACCCGGACACAGACTGGTGACACCGACAAGGAGTCAACCCCAAGATGCTGGTGGAAGAAACCTTATGGCTTCGCGCCGCAACTCGGAGTTGACCACGGGCCGACGGTGCAGTGTCATATATTGACGTCGCGACCAGTGGATGTCATATATTGGCGCTGGACTGCGACCGCGACCATCGGGTGGTGTCACAATGAACTAAAATTGCACTTTCGTAACATTAAATGAACTAAAATTGCACTTCCTTAAACTAAACCTAAACTTAACATTAAGTATTGTATACATTTCTCATATAATCATCAATGTGCCTTTTTGGCTGAACTTTCGGCACTGGCAGACATTTTGAGTAAAAACCTATAAAAAGGGGATTACTTTTGCCGGTTTTTTTAAAATGCTATGGAAATGCAACAGACAAGAGCCATTATAACATGCTACATCCTGACCAGTTGAAGCTTTTTCTGGATGTTTCTTTTCAATGAAACTTGAAAGCTTCTCCCACATTGCTAGCATTTATTTCATTTCACTCCCTCCGCCTCTACCTCACTACTGATCTCTTTCAGAACTTATTGCATCGTCTGTAGCTCGTTCAACTCTTCAGTTGAGAGTTCCTCCACATGTTCCTCGATGATATCTTTTACGACACCCTCATCTACCTTCAGACTCATCGACTTTCCGAGGGACACAATGTCCTCCAACGTTTCTACCTAGGGTTCGGGTGAGAGTTCGAATTCTTCGAAGCCCCTGGGTGCAACAGCATCAGGTCATAACTTTTTCCATACCGAGTTCAAGGTTCTAGTAATCCTCTCGCCATGTCAAATCAACGATGTTCAAAAATCTTTTGATGTTGAAATGACCTTTCCAAAACTCTTGAAGGGTAAGATTTGTATTTTTTTAACCTCAAACAGCAGCGGAGCAAGTGCTTTGTGTAAAGTTTTTTCAAAGTTGGAAATGACCTTCTGATCCATTGGTTGTAAGATTAAAACCGTGTTGGGTAGGAGGTAGAAGACTTTTTGAAACTTGAACTCATCGAGTATGTCATCTTGAAAACCAGTTGGTTGGCTCATTTACAAGGACTTGTAATGCTTTCAGCCAGTGTTTATTTTCTGAAAGATATTTCTTTACTACAGGACCAAAGACGATATTTATCCATTCAATAAAAAACTGCCGCGTAGCCCATGGCCTAAGATTGGAGCGTCACACAACCTGCAGTTTTTCTTAAGAATTTTCTGAGTCTTAAAGGCTCGTAGATTATCAGAATGGTACGCTAGCAACGGCTTTATTTTACAGTCACCGCTAGCATATGCACACAGTGCAAAGGTTAGTTTATGGCCTGGAAGCGCCTTCGCCTTTGCGGTGATGAAAGTTCTCGGTGGCATTTTCTTCCATAAAAAGCCTATTTCATCACAGTTGAATACCTGTTGGGGGATGTATGTTTCGTTTGCAACAAGTGCAGCATGACGTGTGACGAACTCCTCAGATTTTTAACCATTGTGCTCGCATCTTCACCATGCCGGACCACCAAGTGGATGTCAGTTCTCTTGTTGAAATTTTCGAACCAGCCATGAATTTCCATAAAGGTATCTTCCGCTGCCTCTTTTCATGTTGACGGAACTTTTCACAAGTTTGGTAATGTATCTCCTTCGTGCTGTTTCTCCTTCACTCACATTAGGAGAATCTTCTTCATTTCTTCATGTATATTTGTCCTTAACTGGGACGGAATTGTAGCTTCCTTCGCTGTTGTTGCACTTTTTATAGCGTCCTTTTGTTTAAGGGCGGTACAAATTGTAGATGTACCCATCAATTTTTTTTATTTCTGGCTTTAATTCTATTGACCACCTTCTTCTTCTTCTTCTTCTTCTTCTTCTTCTTCTTCTTCTTCTTCTTCCCAATTTTTTTTACGCCTGCTTTCTTTGCACTAATGATGGTGCACAAAAATCACTGTAATGTAATTAGAAACTGTAAAAATGATACACAAGCGCGGACAACGAACTAAATATGTCTTTACTGTACGGGTAAAACGCGAGAAAGAACGAGAAGCTCGCTGTACTGATGCTTTACACATGCGTCAACTAGCGGCAGCTTCCCGAAATTAACTCGCATGTCAGTCAAAAAATGGCCCGAGCCAGCATTCACATCTCAAAAAAAACTCGTATGTTAAGCTACTCGTATCTCAAGGTATCACTGTATATACAAACAAACGATAAAATATTATTAACAAGGCAAAAGCTTCCATTGTCGCGAGCGACAAAGACATTGGTACTGTATGCGTGTGACAAATCAATAAAGATGCATAAAAACATTTCAAGACTAGGGAATTGTTGGTGTATGTAAAAATGTAAAATGTGTATAAACGTTATAGAGAAAATGAAGTAAAATGAACTAACGCGCCTACGTGTGTGTGCGCGTTTGTGCGTGCGTTTCTCAATGGGAAGTGCGTTTTCATGATAGACCCACAATTTAGCGTGTCTAAAAAGATAGATAAAAATAGATCGATAGAAAATATTCCAGTGTATTTTTAGATTCAGGGAGCATCCCCCAATTGTGTTTTTTTTAGTTAGGAAATGGGATTTACTCCACGATAGATAGATAGATAGATAGATAGATAGAAAATGTTACAGCTGAAATAGATAGATAGATAGAAAATGTTACAGCTGAAATAGATAGATAGATAGATAGATAGATAGAAAATGTTACAGCTGAAATAGATAGATAGATAGATAGATAGATAGAAAATGTTACAGCTGAAATAGATAGATAGATAGATAGATAGATAGATAAACAGAAAATGTTATGGCTGAGATAGAGAGATAGATAGAAAGAAAGAAAATGTTACGGCTGAGATAGATAGCTAGCTAGCTAGATAGATAGAAAATGTTATGGCTGATATAGATAGACAGAGAGATAGATTGAAAGAAAGACAATTTTACGGCTGCAATAGATAGATAGATAGATAGATAGAAAGAACAAAGGTTTCTTATTGATTTGTTTCTTATGGATTATCTACCTTTTGTCGGTTATTTAAAGTCAGAAAATATTTTAATATTGTAAGACGTTTCAGGAGATAATTATTATTTGCTGCTACAAGTCCTACTAATTAATCCATAGCTGTTGGAAGAACAAGTGTATATAATGAATATAAAGAACCCAACTGGAATTGGAACTCGGCACTCCGACTTTCAATTCTGAGGCGTTATCCATTACTTCAGCCACAATGTCCAGCACTCGTTATTCCGAAGCAGTCACTCCTGTAGCTCTAATTCGTTGATCTCACGAGAACCGGTGTTTCAACGCGATATGGCCGTGAGCTCAATGAATGAAAGGAAATACATAATAAGGAGAATAAAGGAGGAAAAAAAAACAGCAGGTGGAAAGAGAAGCAATCAGTGGCGTGGGGGGGATTTATAAAGACATGAAAGTAGGCGGGGACAGCCAAACAGAAATCTTGCAATAATAGCAGAGTAATGCTCATCCATTATCTATAACAATTCTTGTTTACTTCTGTCGTTTCTCGGCGAATACGAAAATCCATGCAGCTGAAACAATGCTTGATTTCATAAGCAGAGCCGAAAAAAAAAGCTTATGATCGCCCGAAGGCGTGGAATGTTTCGCAGAACGCCTCCGGACTGCCGGAAATTTCTTGCTATTATGGCCAAATATGAGGCAGTTAGGATCAAGGCGGATCTGATGTCTGAAATCTTCAAGTGGCGTTGCCATACCTTAAAAAAAATCAGTGTTCGATATATTTTATTTCTCTATATGCTTGAACATTGATAATTCGTATCGGAATGAAAAAAATAGTGTCGCCATTTTTTATTTTTATTATTGCCACAACGCTCAGAAATTAGCGAAGATAGGAGGATGTTAGTGCATGAATCTTCAAGTGGAGTTGACAAGTCTTTAAAATATGCATTCCTAGACTATACCCAGGGTCTTTTTACAAATACAAACGCGAAGTTATGTACACTTATCATTTAGGCATTCCATACAATAATCAAAACAAATCTGTCAAGCTGTACATCTTGAGATTCTCGACAAAATCCAAAACATGATCTGTAATATAAATGATCTTAACCAGGGATCTTGACTTTAGACGCTTTCTCTCCAACGTGACATGGTTTACCTATGTTTTTCTATAAATATTTTCATGGCAACTACTGTGACGAGCTGTTTTCCTTAGTGTCCCTAATACATTCAGTCAAGTGTGACAGGTAGCAGCAGCAGTTATCAGCAGGAATTATCACCAGCAATCAGCAGCAGCAACAATTATCAGCAGCAGCAATCATCAGCACCAGGTTATATATATATATATATTAGCAGCATGTCAGTATTAAGGCATGTGTTATTACAGACTTCCGTTTAATAATATTTCTTTAGGTTTTTTCTTGCTTTTTCGCAAGTTTCTTTATATTTGTGTCTAAGTTGTTAGAAAAAAGACCCGAATTCTTGATGTGTTACCGAGCACTTTCGGTTGGCGTCAACCATCATCATGTCTATGTATTTTGTTTTGAAGTACGTTGCTTTTTATTTTCTATATATATAATATTTCTCGGTATTCAGACAGTGTGGTTGGATTCGTTCATTAGCGATTTAGGAGAGTGGTGGTATTTATTATTTGGAGGATTAGTTATTAAATATGTTTAAGATGTTTCTGCCAGTATTAAATCGTATTTTATTTACGTTAGGTTTTCTTTTTTAATTGTGATGGTTTCAAGAATTTGTAATCGTTTTTTGCAATGGTTCATGTAGAGGATTTTGGTACTGTTGATTAGGATTTTACTTATTTCAGAAGATTTAAATCTGTTATTAATAGTACAGTATGTTGTTATAAGGTAACTTTTTATTAGGTTGGTGCAAAAATAATGACTTAATAATGTCGTTTTTGACGTTAAAAATACGTCAAAAACGACATTATTACGTCATTATTTTTGCACCAACCTAATAATTTAAAGCAACTTGCAAGGAAGCAACAAAATAACGAAAGAAAGATTATTAAATGGAAAAGTTCTGTAGTTTTTCATAACACATGCCTTAATATATATATATATATATATATATATATATATATATATATATATATATATATATATATATAAGTCCTAAGGAGCCAGGAAAACCTACCTACGTTTCAAAACGGATCTTCAGCCAGCTTACCCTGAAGATCCGTTTCCTGGCTCTTTAGGATTTATTTTGTGATTCCCGCTCTGCTTAGCGTATTGAGCACGCTACATTTTAGTCTTACTACACGCTTGGGTTTTTTCCTTTGGACGAAAGACTGAAAGCGCTGGACGATTGTTTTCGCCCTTTTCGGATGTTTTTAGTTCTTTCTTTTTTTATTTCCAATTTTTTTTTCAGCTACCGATTTGTTTTGATATATCTACAACTTGAGCTATCTGAGGTTTTTTCCAAACGAGTACTATTAGTATATATATATATATATATATATATATATATATATATATATATATATATATAAAAGAAAGAGGTTGTAGTGGTTCCAACGAGAGAAAAGTATGTATATTAAAAAGAAGAGAAGAGAGGTGTCGCAAACGTTTTTGGTTGTAATGTGGATTTTTTAGAAAAAAATATTATGTTATATTTTCGATAATTTTACTACACGTGTTTCTGGTCTCGCGATCGTCTTCAGATAAAAGGCGGAGATTTCCACATATCATTAAAAATAATTCATTTTTTCCTTATGTTTTTCAATGTTAAATATCTCTGCTTTTACCTGAAGACAGTCGCGAGACCAGAAACACGTGTAGCAAAATTATGGAAAACAAAACAGAATATTTTTTCTAAATAAATCCACATTACAAACAAAAACGTTTGCGGCACCTCTCTTCTCTTCTTTTTAATATATATATATATATATATATATATATATATATATATACATATATATATATATATATATATATATATATATATATATATATATATATATATACGATAAGGATTAGTAACTTATACTAATTTTGATCCGATAATTATTGCTCTGAAATTTGATAGAAATTAAATGCAAAATTATTGATATTTTGATTTTTCTTATACTCAGTAACATCGATAACTTCTTGTACCTTAGTGGCTTTATTGCCATGCTTCGGGTAAAACGATGAAAAAAAAAACAACATATATATTTTCATTACTTTATCTATTGTATTATTCTTTATCACTGTGTAGAAGAAAAAAAATTGTTTTTATTTTGGGGATCCCTGTTGTAAAATCTTAAGCTTATTATTGATGATATCAAGAGACGTTTTTAAATTAGGTAAGTAATATTACATGTTGGAACTTTCAAACAATTGAGTCAGTAATCTGATTCTCCCTAAATCAGTTACATTATCTATCGATCTATCTATCTATCTATCTATCTATCTATCTATCTATCTATCTATCTATCTGTCTGTTCCTTTTATCTATCTATCTATCTATCTATCTATCTATCTATCTATCTATCTATCTATCTATCTATCTATCTATCTGTTTGTTCCTTTTATCTATCTATCTATCTATCTATCTATCTATCTATCTATCTATCTATCTATCCGTTCCTTTTATCTATCTATCTATCTATCTATCTATCTATCTATCTATCTGTTCCTTTTATCTATCTATCTATCTATCTATCTATCTATCTATCTATCTATCTGTTTGTTCCTTTTATCTATCTATCTATCTATCTATCTATCTATCTATCTATCTATCTGTCTGTTTGTTCCTTTTATCTATCTATCTATCTATCTATCTATCTATCTATCTATCTGTTTGTTCCTTTTATCTATCTATCTATCTATCTATCTATCTATCTATCTGTTTGTTCCTTTTATCTATCTATCTATCTATCTATCTATCTATCTATCTATCTATCTATCTATCTGTTTGTTCCTTTTATCTATCTATCTATCTATCTATCTATCTATCTATCTATCTATCTATCTGTTTGTTCCTTTTATCTATCTATCTATCTATCTATCTATCTATCTATCTATCTATCTATCTATCTGTTTGTTCCTTTTATCTATCTATCTATCTATCTATCTATCTATCTGTTTGTTCCTTTTATCTATCTATCTATCTATCTATCTATCTATCTATCTATCTGTTTGTTCCTTCTATCTATCTATCTATCTATCTGTTTGTTCCTTCTATCTCTCTCTCTCTCTATCTATCTGTTTGTTCCTTCTATCTCTCTCTCTCTCTCTCTCTCTATCTATCTATCTATCTATCTATCTATCTATCTGTTTATTCCTCTATCGATCTATCTGTTTGTTCCTTCTATCTATCTATCTATCTATCTATCTATCTATCTATCTATCTATCTATCAGATGGAATATTCATCCTGGATCAACATTTTACTGCATGACTCAATATAACGAATTGTAATATCTGTATATATTTATGAGATGAAATATTGTAACTATTTGCACAATTTACATTGTTCGGACTGTTGACCTCTTTATTGTCATATTCACGTCGTTTCGGCCGTTGTACACTCCGGCTTTCTTCAGGTGATATACGTTGGAATTTGTTCCTAAGCACACATGACCGAGTGAGTAAAAGCATTGGTTGAAGTAATTCAGTAACTTGACCCAAAAGAGTTGTGAGTTCAATACCTGGCCACAGCAGAGGGGAACAAAAACTTGGAGAGTTGAGTTACTAGAGGTAAATAACTGAAACTGAGATATCCAGAAAAGGTATGGCACGTGGAACTAGAACAATCTACCCTAGTGAAAGAAATAAAGGTTTCGATTCGTAATTCCACGTATTACACCTGCAGCATACAATGTATCAATACAAGTTGTTAAATTAAATTCGTAATATTAGATGTTGGAAGTTTTAAAGAACTAAAACAAAAGTCTGATTATCTCTAAAGCAGCTATCTATCAAATTGTTACTACAGTAGACTCCCACATATTTGAAATTCCTGATATCCGGAATCCCTCATATTCGAAATCTCGCATATCCGGACATGATTTTCATGTGTATATTTTAACTATTTGGGTGATATGGAACTGATTTGAAATTTCTGTTTTTCAAGAAATTTACTTTGGATAATTGCTTATGTTTATTTCACCCTAATGGCTTGTATTGGTGCAAAGGATGATGGTAATAAGAGGAAAAGAACAACTTTGGAGTTATCGCAAAAATTGGATATTTTAAACAGACTAGACGCTGGTGAAAGTTCATTGTAACTAATGGCCGAGTTCAACATAGGAAAGTCAACATTATATGATATAAACTCTTCCAAAGAAATTATTCTCCAGCATTCACACTTTTACAATGTACAACGAAATAAAAACATGATTGTGATGAAACCTGGACTGAAATTGAAAAACCCATTGAAAAGGTTATCAGTTTTATGGAAAGAAAGCCAGTATTAAGCTAAGACGATTGCAATAACTTACGCAGAATTAAAAAGGGTCTTTCGTTTAAAATAATTCAAGAAAAAAAGCAAAACGAAATGTGTAAAAAGGCAGAGACTAATGGAGGAATTACTAATAGAATAAGACCAATATATATATATATATATATGTCATAATTGGTTATTCCTAAATTTTCCCTTGGGAATGAAACAGGACTTGTTATTTAATTCAATTTTAATAATTATATTGATGGTTTCGGCTCTCGTTTTTGAAACATGAGAATTTTTATGTAGCCAAGGAATCATATTTTTTTAAAAAAATAATTATAATCTAAGTTCTACTTCTGTATGGAGAACTGTGTTTTTAAAAATAAAACCCCAAAATACTAAAGAACTCGGGATTATTTACCTAATGTGTTCTTTCCTATTTTTCTACATATATGCACACACACACACACACAGACACATATATATATGTATATATGACGTATTTCGTATAGAAAAAAACCTTAAAATTCCCTTCCTTTTGACGTGTGAGGTAAGATATCTGAGTGATGTCAAATCAGTCAGATTTCAATGGCCTTTTGATCTTGGCTTGAAGCAATCAGATGTCTAGTTACACTTAGAAGCTGTAATACAGCAAAACAGACAGTCTGTGGATGACTATCTCTCTATCTATCTATCTATCTATCTATCTATCTATATATATATATATATATATATATATCGAGAGAGAAAGAGAGAGAGAGAGATGAAAAAATTTCTCAGAGTTAACCTGTAGAAAAAGACAATATTTATAAATGTAAAAGACTATAAGAAAACTGTAATAGTTGGTCGACGCGTTTCCTCCGATGTGGACTTTTTCAAGGCAAAAACGAAATGAATTTATTAAACGAAGTAACTAATAATAACAAAACAAAATGTTCTTAGCAACTGGAAGAATTTAGAGATCCCTATTTTCAAACTGTTAACTGAAATTTACGTTAATTACTGTCATGTGCGGAGATATTGTTTTTATTGTTGTGCTGACGGATTCAACCATTTTCTTTTGATTTCTTGATACTGTTCTGTACGTTTGTTTGGGAGGTAAGTAATTCTGTAAAGGTGGAATAATGAAAAAGTTGTAAAATGTTGAAATTCAGTTTAAATATCTCCAAAACTTTGTGAATTAAGGAAAATTAATTTTATTTCTTCAAAATGGCAAGAAATCACAATTAAAGTGAGAGGTTTCGTGACGTGAAGTTTTGAATTCTCGGACAGCTTGGGAATTGAAGAATTCAATTTTAGGCCTGAATTGAAATTTCAGCCGAAATTGGACTTTCGGCTCAATTCGTTATTTTTTTTTTGTTTGTCGGAATGAGACATAACGCCGAAATCAGACTTTAAGAGAATTTTTGCTACTACTACCATTAATGTTATTACTACTACTAATAATGTTATTATTGTAAATGTTATTACTCCTATTGCAGTTAATGTTATTACTACTGCTATTAGCTTTATTACTGCTAAACTTGTTACTGCTGCTACTACTACTACTACTACCAAAGTTATTATTTTAAATGTTATTCCTCCTATTGCTCTTAATGTTATTACTACTACTATTAGCTTTATTACTGTTATTCTTGTCACTGCTACTACTACTACTACTACTAACAAAGTTATTATTGTAAATGTTATTACTCCTATTGTACTTAATGTTATTACTACTACTATTAGCATTATTACCGTTATTCTCGTTACTGATACTACTACTACTAATAAAGTTATTATTTTAAATGTTATTACTCCTATTGCAGTTAATGTTATTATTGCTACTATCAGCTTTATTACTGTTATTCTTGTTACTGCTAATACTACTACTAATAAAGTTATTATTGTAAATGTTATTGCTCCTATTGCAGTTAATGTTATTACTACTACTATTAGCTTTATTACTGTTATTCTTGTTACTGCTTCTACTGATACTAATAACGTTATTATTGTAAATGTTATTAAACCTATTGTAGTTAGTTATTACTGTTACTATTAGTTTTATTGCTGTTAATCTTGTTACAGCTACTACTACTACTATTAATAACGTTATTATTGTAATTGTTGATACAACTACTCCTATTGTTATCAATGATATTAATAATACTATTAATTTTATTACTGTTGTTGTCGTTGTTGTTACTACTGCTGCTATTAGTTTTATTATATTAATTGTTGTTAGTGATTCTCCTATTAATTTCATTACTACTACTAAGTTCAATAGTTATTGTTGTTAATACTACTCGTATCCTTAACTGTATTATAGTAATTGTTGTTACTGATATTGCTTTTAATGTCATTCCTATTATTAACTTTATTACCATTGTTTTGTTACTACTACTACTACTAATTATGTTATATGTGTAATTGTTGTTACTCTTTCTACTATGAATGCCAATATTAATAGTATTAACTTTATTACTACTACTACTACTACTTGGTCCTGGGTATGATAACAAACTACATCCGGCAGCAACGCCTCTGAAGTGAGATTGAAAGTTTTTGAGGAGCGTGGGACCACCTCTTAATTGCTGTGGTTCGACTAAATGACTAAATGAAATCTTTTGTTGAAGGCATACAATTGCGCTCAAAATATATTTATTTGAAGTCATAAAATTGTGTTCAAAATATTTAGATTTCGGCTGTAAATAACCCACAGTGGTTAATATGCTGCTAAACAAATTCAACCAACTGAATAAACAACGAACATGAAAGAAATATTTATCCATATAATATCCTATAATTTCTCAACTCAAACTGTATTCCAATATATAACTTCAACAAAGCTACAAGATAAAACACTCATATCACCGCCTCTGATAATAATATCCACACAAAAATGTATATGCACAAAAGCTGAGTATCATCTACCATGTATTCAGTTGTGAAAACAGAATAACATATATCATGCTTTTATTACTTCAAAACGCCCAAGAAATTAAATTAAATCTGGAAATAAACAGCCCAGTTATTAATATGAATAGATGAATTTAATTTATACACGATTTCACAGCTCTAGCATTATTCATTCATATTCAGTCTATGAACTTTTCCTACATCCGGCAGCTAAGTCGCTGATCGGCAGATTTGATTTTTCAGGAGCACTTCTTAATTGTTGTTGTTTCCAGATTCACACGGATAGGGTGGTGGCAGCTGTTACTTAGATTTTGGCATTAAATAACCCATAGAGATGCTGATATGCCGCAAAAACAAAATCAACCAACCGATCTACTAATACTATTAACGTTTTTTTGTTATTTCTGATCGTCAACGATCTTCCTGAGTTCTCAAGTAGACTTTTATGCAGACGACACTACTATTTACTTTTGTCTCAGAAACAGTTCCGTCAGAGCTGATAAAGTTACCCTGGCCACTGCTCTTGAAAAGGACTTCCAATTAGTAGTTAACTGGGGTAGGAAATGGCTTATAAACTTTAATGCCTCCAAAACTAAACTATTCTCATTTAAGCAAAGAGAAACTTCCTTGTGGGCCATCAGCATGGCTTATGCTCGACTCCAGGTGAGCATTTCCCTGTGACATCTTGGCCTCAACTGACTTGAAGTGGAACAACTGCATTGAATCAATAGCTACATCTAGTGCAAGGAAAGTTGGTTCAGTGTGTCGTGCCAGATTTTTTTTTTCATCAAAATCCATCTTTCATAATTACAAGTCTACCACTCGTCCGTGCATTGAATACAGATGCCATATCTAGTCTGGTTGCGCTTGCTGTTAATCTCGAGGTTCTTGACAAATTCCAAAGAATGATTTGCAATGTAATCAGTTCTGATTTGGCATCTTGACTTCAGTCACTTTCTTACCAATGTGATGCGGCTTCCCTCTGCCTTTTCTACAAATATTTTCATGGCAATATTCTGATGAACTTTTTTTTCCTTGATGCTCTCATTACATGAATTTAAGCGTGCTACTACACTGGAATCCAGGTCCCACCTTTTTACTGCTGAAATAGTTAAATATAACCGCCAATTTTTCTCAAACAGTTTCTTTTCCCGCACTTCACACACGTGGAACCCTCTTCCGCTTACTTACTTCACCGGTAACTACATTCTTCCGAAAGTTAAATGCAACGTCAATTGCCATCGTCTGTCTTCTTGAATCCCGTTCATCTTTTATCCTTTCCTCAATCCTCCCTATACACAGTCTTTTCTTTCATTTTCACTCTGTGACCCCCTCCCTGCGTACTAGTGGCACTCCCGCCTTGCTTGGGGTGAAATGATTTAAAAAAAATATTAATCCTATTTCTATCAATATCATTACTACTATTATTAATTTTATTATTGTTCTTTTTGTTACTACTAATACTACTATTACTATTAACGTTATTATTATAATTGTTGTTACTGTTATTGCAATTGATGTTGTTACTACTACTATTAACTTTATTGCTGTTATTGCTATTACTGCTGCTACTACTACTACTACTACTACTACTACGAGAATGTCGGTAATGAACCGCCTCATGATAGTTGTTAATGAAGAGTTCGATCTGGTCACGATCTTCTTCAGTTTTCCAATGAGAAAATTCATAAAGAGAATAAAGGCATTCAAAAGAATGAATGTTATAAATATTTAATAGAAGAAACCACACGTGGAGACTTTGAAGAGTTTTCATTGTTTTACTCTAAATAGTTGATTTTTCCCTTTCGTTTGGTTAACATCGCGTTCATGCGCCATTTTGAATTGCGTCTTCCAGTGGCCATCATTACGTACTTTTTTTGTTTGTTTTTTTTTTGTTTTTTTTTAATTATTTTTTTTTTAAAGTTCAGAACGATATTTCAAAGTTCCTCTGAGAATTTCCCGCTGAAATCAACTCGCGTATCTCTCAGCAGGCTGAGTTGTTCAATATAAAAGTACTCAGTTAGCTCTGAAGTTGGCTGGAATATTTGTTTAGTTTTTTTTTTTTTTTTTCGTTTCATAAAAGAGAGATAGATAGATAGATAGATAGATAGATAGATAGAGAAAGAGAGAAAGAGTAAGAGAGAAAGCGATGTAAAATTGATAGAAAGAAAGAGAAAGAAAGTGTTAGATTTTTTTTTTTTTTTTTTTCAATATTCGGTTATGTCTCACTATTATATAACTTCTTTCTTCTGATAGCGTTTTTGACAATGAGAAGTTCTGTGAAAAGCGCGGCAGGCGTTCAAATCGATATCCAATGAAATATTGAGCCATTTTTCTTTTTTTTTAAAAAATACAGCGTTTGAAATAATTAAGTTTAACTTGTTTTAACAGAAAATATTCAAACGACGGAAATAATATGCGACAAAGTATTCGTTCTTTTTTGTTCATTTTTTCCTATTTTTAAATCTGCTGATTATATTGAGAATTTCCTGAGAAGCTTTCACTTTAAAGCCAAGACTTTATGGTGGCATAAGATCAGAAAGCACAGTGTTTTGTCTTTCTTCCGGGTTAAGAGGGTTGCCTACTCACACTAACTCAGTGATCGACCAAAAAAAAAAAAAAAAAGATTTCCTTGAAGAATCTCAATGCAGACAATTACCAACTTAAGTTTTATTTTGCATTATTTTTTTAAATATTTTTTTTACATATTTTTGTTACATATTTTTTGTTACATATTTTTCTTACATATTTTTCTTACATATTAGAATCATCTTCAGATTGTTTTTACATATTGCAACTCTTATGTAATCAGCGTGAAATCGGTAAATAAAGGTTCTAGAATGTTAAAATTACCTTTGAACAGCAAAAATAATGAGATAAAAACAGTTGTAAAAATATGGATAATTCTAACAATATAAGAAATTCAGACAACATAAGACTATTATATCTACTAGTACTATTACTAGTCAGACAACAGTATTAAAATGAAATAGAACACTAGTCAAAATTGATAATACTGATAATGATTCATGTAAGACATTCAAACCTTTAAGAAAATTTTGTTGACTACAACTAGTTGGACAACGATATTAAGATGAAATACAACAGCAGTCAAAGTTGATAATACTGACAATGATTCATGTAAAAATACTAAAAGCTTAAGACTTATATTGACTACAACTAGTTGGACAACAATATATATATCGATGAAATACAACACTTTTCAAAATTAATAATGCTGACAATGATTCATGTAAGAAATTCAAATAACTCAAGACTATTATATCTACTACTACTACTAGCCGGACAACAATATTAAGATGAAATATGATACTAGCCAAAATTGATAATGCTGATAATGATACATGTAAGAAATACAAACGGCTTAAGACTATTATGTCGACTACAACTAGTTGGACAACGATATTAAGATGAAATACAAGAGTAGTCAAAATTGATAATGCTGATAATGATTGATGTAAGAAATTCAAAAAACTTTAAACTATGTTTACTACTATTAGTCGGACATCAATATTAAGATGAAATAAAACAGTAGTCAAATAAATAATATGGACAATAATTTATCTAAATGTTCAGAAAAAAATGAAGATTATTCGGCCTTTTAGGAAAGAGACTCCAAAAGAAATAACTTTTATTTTTGTCCACACAATCAACAAGAGGAAAAATATAGCCCAATGGAACAAGTCTTCAGCTACAAGACATTATTTGACACGTCGTTACCAGCATTGGTTATGCATTTTCCCTAATGCTGAACAAACACTATAAAGAATATACTCGTAAATATCTACACTATCGTGATTATATATTCGATAATGTTTATGTTGGATACTCGTCTAGTTGGCCACTCGCATTCGAGGATACCTTTCTACTAGGGGGCGAGCCAATACCTTTTGCAGACGCTTGCTCAGGCGCATTTGTGTTTATTCAACACCCACAGAGCCCACCTGTGGCTTATATTCCAACTATACTGAGCCGATCTTAGTTACAGTTTCTGGCGCGATCAACAACTTGAACAAGGCCAGCACGCTCAAGCACTTGGCCACGATAACTTGTGACTTCGTGCTAGCACAGGTATCGACGGGTCCAAGACGGTTCCGTCTACCCAATTTCATTCACAAGCCTTAGGTCAACCCGTGATATGGTTTTTCGCTCGCTGGGTTCGACGGATAATATCAGGAAGTAACCTTCCTGACAGATCGACCATGGTGAGATTCGAACCCGGGTCTCATGGCCACTGCTAAGCCACGTGTGCTCAAACGAACTGGGTGACAACTTTTTAAAGAGAAAGGAACAGACAACTTATACTGCTGTTTGGAATGTTTGCAGGCAGTGTACGTCTGCGGACTTCACTTAGAAGAAAAGGCGTCCAGATATTTTGCAAACAATCCTTGTTGACAATGAGTCCTCGGAAAGCTTATGGACGTAGTAGTGATTTCTCCAAAGGTTGCCGACACCGTTCTTCCATAAGCTGATGCAAGTGACCTGTGCTTGTGTTGAAGGGATAAGTCTTGCTTCGTGGTCCATGGATAACATGGTGGGAGAAAAAAAGAAAAGAAAAGAAATCGTGCGTCCTTCTATTTAACGCTTATGTAGATAGGGTTCCGTGTCCTTTACAAGGGTGGGGTTAGTGATTGGCCTTTTCTTTAACTAATCAGTGAGCTCGATAGATTTTGTACTGTGTTAATCTTATTTTAACGATTGAATATTCTTACAAACACATAGACACACACACAGATATACATACATACATATATATATATATATATATATATATATATATATATATATATATATATATATATATATATATATATTTATATATAAACGGAGCGCCTATAAAAATCTAAATATGACAATTAAGAGTGATAAAATTATATATATATCTATATATATATCTATATCTATATCTATATCTATATATATATATATATATTTATATATAAACGGAGCGCCTATAAAAATCTAAATATAACAATTAAAAGTGATAAAATTATATATCTATATCTATATCTATATATATGTATATCTATATATATATAATATTATCACTTTTAAATGTTATATTTATATTTTTTATAGACGCTCCGTTTATTTATTAAACAGTATATTTATTTGTTTGGACAATGTCAAACTATGGACAAGTATGACTATAACAGAACTGCTGATGTTTGCCGTCGATAGACCGTTGTGGAGAAGATTCAATATGGCTTCTGCATTCGGATCCCGCCCTACGATTGCAAAAGGGGGATGATGATGATGGTGATTCTATTTTTTTTATTTTTATCTACCTGCTTGGTACTCTCTAACCAACTAAACAATGGAGAAACATCGAGCCGGGATGACAAATTTGTGGCTTCATTCAAACGTGAAGAAAGAAAATTTTGGGTTGTTTTGTTTTACAGCATATCAAGCACAATGTGTTATTTAGTGCCGATAAAATTTCCTTTTTTTTTTTTTTTAAAAATGTATAGCTGGTAATATTTTCTTTTAAATATGTATAGTTTAGTTTGTTCTGTTTTGTGGCATATTAATCACAATGGGTTATTTAATGCTGACAAGATTTTTATTTCTGTTAATATATTCTTTTTTCAAATAATTATTGATTATACTAATTTTTTAAAAAGTATTTCTGGTATTAAAACCTATTTTTACACTTTCATAGTGTTTTGAGTCACGATATGAGGTCAACTATTTTCCCATAGCTGGGACCCCTAACAGGTGCTACCACCCCGGGTGAATGTGGTCCTGGGAACACCAGCAATAAAGAGGTTGTTCCACGCTCCTCAAAACCTCCTGATCAGAGACCTTGCTGTTGGACATAGTTTATCATCTTACCCAGGACGCGGATGCAGTTTATCGTCATACCCAGAACGCTTACACAAGTTTTGGTGTTAACTATTTGCCCATACCTGGGAAATAAAACAGGTGCTAGCACTTCGGGTCAGGGTAGACTTGGGAACTCCTGCAATTAAGAGGTGGTTCCACGCTCCTCAAAACCTACTGATCAGAGGTATTGCTGCTGGACGAAGTTTATCGTCTTACCCAGGACGCGGATGGGGTTTATCGTCAGACCTAGGACGGATTAATGCGACAGATTTTTTATTTTTATTTTTAGTTGAATTGCGTAGGCGCCTCGTTTGTTTATTAAACCGTCTATTTATTTATTTTCGTCTACTGGAGTGAATGTTCGAAAAACATTAAATGAACGTACCGGCCGCACAGAAAGAATAAACACTAGTTTGTTTTTTTTTCCATTTCATTTACTATGGCGGTCTTGTTTATTGTGTTATCTTATACGCGTGATCGACAATGATCCCCTCCCCACAGGATAAAAAAAATCGTCTTGCCTGACACCCAATCCGTGGCACAGAAAGGGTGGGGACAAATGGAATAGAGCAAACTCTAGCAAGGAAAACGACATTTTTCAAGATAGTGTCGACCACTGGCTATTCTTTTTCACCGGTGATGCTCAAGAGCGTGTGTGTCGTATCCGGAAAATTCTTCATCCGCAACGATGAGACACCTTTACATAGCAGCAATGCTGCGGTGTTGTCAAGGGGAAAATATTTGTGATTCGTGTGTCTTTGATCGCCCCGAACTGATAAAAGACGGACATCGCTAAATCCAGTCAGTGTGGTAAGACAATCGAGCTAAAATTGATAACATGATTCATGTTAAAAGGGTAAAAATTGGTGTAGTCGTTATGCAAATGAAAGGCCGCCTTTATCTCTGGTCTGGATCTGGAAATCAGGGCGTTCGAACTGAGCAATGCAATTTGACACTAAAGAGATAAATTTCCCGGTTTGCCGAGAATACAGTAGCCGGACAATTTCCCTATCTGAAATGACAGTGCGTAAAATTTTTTTACTGGATTTATGGCTGAATTTTGGTATGTTCTTTCGTGGTAAATTCGTAAGTCACCACTCCATGGAGTGCTGGTCTGATTCCGACGTATAGATACCATTATTCGCCACTTGTGATAGATGCATCCTGGAATCTATTAATAGTTTATGTTTTTTTTTCTTGTTCTTTTGTGAAAATATGTGAGACAAACCTGGCACGAAATTTACGAAATAACAACGCTGCCAAGATCTTATATTTCCCTGGTTGCAATTTCGTCGGTTCACGCGGCTGAACTGATGAGGGCTTTCTTTATTTTGTGGCAATGTGTCCGCATTCAATGATGGGAACCCCTCCAATGATGGATCTCCGTAAGTACATGAAGCCGGTTTTTAAATTTACGGAAGTATCCAAAACTGAAGGAATGGCATCGAGGAGGTAAATAATAATGAGCTTTTCAAATGTTCCTAACCTGACCGAATTCGTTAATCTTTAAATGATATTGACATTTTTTTCAAATTTGCAAATACATCTTTAGATTAAACTAATTGCATCAATGATATCAAAGATTTTTAAAATCATAAAGACAAATTTCGAATTTATAGATGTATCCTAACTTAAACGGATTATATTTACAAAATGTGCAATTTTACCATAGTAATTATACCTTATAATTCTACAGAGATACCTTAATCTCAGCGAAAGTCTGATCGGTTTTTGCAACGATAACAACACATATCCAATTTATAGATGTATCCTAAACTAATATTATATTTACAAGCTGTACGATTTTTTGCATGATAATAACATTTTACAGTTCTACAGATACAGTGTAACCCGGATATAAAAGAAACCAGGATATAAGAGAGATTTTCTCTAGTCCCAAATTAGAGCCATACTTACCTAAACAGAATAGACCAAACCCGTATATAAGAGAAACTCGGATATAAGAGACTTATTCTCCGGTCCCGCCAACTCTCTTATATCCGGGTTACATTGTTAAACCTAACTAATTGTAACTATAGTTTGAACGATTTGGGGAACGATAACTGTCTATATTTCTGAGATGAGGTATTATGACTATTGTCCTCATCTTTGTTGAGATGAGGACAATAGCCCGAATAACGTAAATAGTGATAATGACACAATTCGAATTTATAGACGTATACTAAACTAAGCCGATTTCTATCTACTGTCTAAAACATTCTTAAAATGATGATTTAGAATGATACTGTCTCTTTTAGACTTTACAAATGTATCCTAAACAAAACGAATTATATTAATAGGCTAAACGATTTTTGAAATGGTAATTAAAATTACAGAAGTACCTTAAACATGTATCCGAATAACTCTTGAAATATTAATGAAGGTTTACTAAAAAAGGAAAGAACGCAGAGAATCATATTCAGCAACAAATTGTCCTATGTGATAAGTTGACATTTTTTTTTACGTTATTTTATCCGAAAATTATTGCATGTATTAAATTTATATTTTATTAAAATTATTTTTGTTATTCTTTGGTAAATAATTAATTTTGTTCAATTCATTTTTCGAATTTGGGAAGCAAATACACAAAAGTTTTCAGGATTTAAGCATTTTTCAATCCTGTTCAAAATGGAACTGAAGCTATGAGAACTAGGTGAAAAAAAAGCTGAAAGAAAGGTACAAAGAGTGTTAGGGAGTGACACAAAGAGAGAAATAAACAAGCGTAAGACAAGAAACTAGGGAAAAAGAAGAAGAAACTAATGTGAAAAAGAAGAAATTAGAGAAAGAGAGATAAACAGAGTAAGACTGCCAGAAATAAAGAGAGTAAGAGTTACACAGAGAGAGAGAAAGAGAGAGAGAGAAAGAGAGAGAGAGAGAAAAATTTGATTTTGTTTGCTTTATTTTGCTTTACAGCATATCAATCTCAATGGGTTATTTAATGTCGACAAAATTTTTATTGCTGCTATTTTTTTTTAATGTACAGCTGCTAATAATTTTTCTTCAAAAATTTATTGCTGTTAATAATTTTTTTTCAAAAATTTATTGCTGTTAATAATTTTTTTACAAAGTATTTCTGGTATTAAAACCTATTTTTACACTTTGATAGTGTTTTGACCCCAGTTTGAGGGTTAACTATTTACCCATAGCTCGGACCCTAACAGGGGCTCCCACCTCGGGTAAGGATAGACCTGGGAACAGCAGCAATTAAGAGGTGGTTCCACGCTCCTCAACACCTGATCAGAGGCTTTGCTGTCGGACGTAGTTTATCGTCGACGCCGATGTATTTTATCGTCATACCCAAGACGGGAGAAAGATTTAGTGATACTCATTAACACGTAGTTGGGTTGGAGGAGAGGAGGTGGTTTCATGCCTTCCTCGGGGCTTATTTTTCATGGGTCAATATGACGAACACAACTGAACTCAGCTCTCCGATTAACAATTTCGTGTCATTATCCATTACACCAAATGCAAATTTGACCTTACAGCACCTGGCATTCTCAAGCAGTTACCCATCTAGGTTAGGAATAGACTAGAAGTTGCTTGAAGTTCATACGGGAACCGTTGTTTGAACGTGATAGGGCCTTAAGAGATAACGTTTTTAATACCATGTCATTACAAGATATATCCTATAATGGCTCTCCCAGATTATTTTGCAATTATCTGTTAATTACCATGACTGGAAAAGATAATGATGTTGTTTTCTGCTGCTTTCCTTACAGTTTTCTATATCCCTTAAAAGGGTCATAGAGATTTCCTCATATTCCTTATTGTTATTACCTTGGTAAAGAGAATGGTTTCGCCTTTCTTATGCGAGATTTTGAACATCCCCTTAGACGATAAGACAGTTTTCCATATTTTCTTTCTCTTTCTGATCTGTGAATTGGTATAACGACTTCGTGAAGATGGTTTCTCGTTACTTTGACATAATTTTGAATACTATTTACATAGTTCGGACTATTGTCCACATCTTTGTTGCCATATTTATCACAAAGTTTCGGCAAACCTAATATCTTCACAACCGTTTTTTACCAGTGCTCATATTGCAATTTTTGCTGTTATTATACCATATTTTTTACCTGTGCTCATATTGACATTTTTACTGTTATTATAACATATTTTTTAACCGGTGCTCATATTGCAATTTTTCTTGTTATTATAGCATATTTTTTACCTGTGCTCATATTGAATTTTTTGCTGTTATTATATAATATTTTTTTACCAATGCTCATATTGCAATTTTTGCTGTTATTATAGCATGTTTCTTACCTGTGCTCATATTGAAATTTTTGCTGTTATTATAGAATATTTTTTACCAGAGCTCATATTGCAATGTTCTTTGTTATTATTGCTTTTCTCTGGCACACCTTATTACTGGTTCCCATATTGTATCCATTTCTATGCTTGTTCGGCTGGGGAAACTTTTGTGGTAAAAATGGTTGCTGAAGACATTAGGCTTATACGTCTCAGAAACACTTACAAGGGCACATGACACATTGGATAAAGGCGTTAGTTAGATCCAGTGACAGGACCCAAAGAGTGTGAGTTCAATACCTGGTTAAGGTGGTGGAGAACTTGGAGAGGGGAATTAACAGGAGATAAATGATAGCTGACATCATTAGACATGGCACGTGGAACTAGAACAGTCTATCCCAGCGAGCGAAATAAAGGGTTCAGTTTGACATTCCAACTACCTGAAGAAGGCCGGAGCGTACAACAGTCGATACGTTGTGATAAATATGGCAACAAAGATGTGGACGATATTCCGAACAATGTAAATAGTGTACATAATACCTGATCTCAGGAATATAGACAAATGGTTTTGAATGTTCCTTCAAACCATTATAACATACCTCGGATTCTTTTTTATTCTCTACGAATTGTGATTGATTTCTTGGAAAGATAGTCGGGAGGTTTCTCGTTGGTTCTGCACAGTTGCATGCATCTAATTCCGTTTTCCTAGAGTGGCAGTCAATCAGTAGTTGTTTAACCCATAGCTGACGTGGAAAAGAAATGGATTCATACCTTCTCTAACGCTATTAGCGAGAATGTCAACACAACAGACTTCACCGGAATTTGAACTTGGTTTTCCGATTCCCCTTTCAGGCACCATTTCCTGCGCTCTTAACCGGTACGGAAACGGCATGATAATGGTAATATAATCCATTTCCCTATAAGGAAACATTTGGCATTCATTGACCAAGCAGACGGGAGTTTTAGGTTGAAATTTATAAAATCTTTCTCTTAAAAAACATTTTCAGGAAAATAGGTTTCTCAAGTCCAGTAGCTGTTATAGTTCTTTCTAGCATTGATGGGAGTTTCCTTCCTAACCATTTGTTTGAAAAGTCATGTGGAATGTCAACATCTTGATTATATCATTTTTTTTTCTCTTTGAGTTACATGTGCTATCCATTTTAGTTGTTGCTGCTGTTGGTAGTCCACAAGTAATATGGTTTATGTTATTTGGTACAGTTAGAAAGAAATATAAAATTAGATAGATAGATAGATAGATAGATAGATAGATGTGAACAAACTGCCATAGATAGATTCATAGATCTGAACAAACTATCATAGATAGATATGAACAGACTATCATAGATAGATATGAAAAGACTAAGATAGATAGATATATAGATAGATAGATAGATAGATAGATAGATACGAACAGACTGAAATAGATAGATAGATAGATAGATAGATAGATAGATAGATAGATAGATAGATAGATAAATGGTTAGAGTGAAGAAAGAAAATTATTATTAAAAGTAGGCAAAGGGGGTGAGTGAGGGAGGGAAAACACAAATAGACATGAACAGGTAGAGGAGGATACATTAGGAGAGAGAGAGAGAGAGAGAAAGTGTATAACAAGAAATGAGAAAAAAGAAGATTGGAGGGAGTGACAGCTGTGTAGAAAGAGAGATAGATAGAGAAGGAAAGAAAGATAATTCGAAGACTGAATTAATGAAATGAAATGAGATAGATAGATAGATAGATAGATAGATAGATAGATACGAACAGACTGAAATAGATAGATAGATAGATAGATAGATAGATACGAACAGACTGAAAGAGATAGATAGATAGATACGAACAGACTGAAATAGATAGATAGATAGATAGATAGATACGAACAGACTGAAATAGATAGATAGATAGATAGATAGATAGATAGATAGATAGATAGGTTTGTCTGAACAGATTGATAGGGCTGAGCATACTTCGATAGATAGATAGATAGATAGATAGATAGTGAGAAGAATAATGAAGATAGATAGATAGATAGATAGTGAGAAGAATAATGAAGATAGATAGATAGATAGATAGAGAGAAGAATAATGAAGATAGATAGATAGATAGATAGATAGATATATAGAGAGAAGAATAATGAAGATAGATAGATAGATAGATAGATAGATAGAGAGAAGAATAATGAAGATAGATAGATAGATAGATAGATAGATAGATATATAGAGAGAAGAATAATGAAGATAGATAGATAGATAGATAGATAGATAGATAGATAGATAGATAGATAGATAGGTTTGTCTGAACAGATTGATAGGGCTGAGCATACTTATATAGATAGATAGATAGATAGATAGATAGATAGATAGATAGATAGCATGAAATATGTGTGAATGGTGGAGAAAGAGACGATTAAATAGAATTAAAGATGTGATAAGAGAGAGAGAGAGAGAGAGAGAGAGAGAGCGAAAGAAAGTGAGAGATATCCTGAAAAATGTGTGAGTTGGAGAGAGGGAAGAATCAACAGAATTAAATATAAGATATGAGAAAGAAAGCGTGAAAAATTGATCTGATGAAGAGAGGGAGAGAGAGAGACGAATAAATAGAATTAAAATATGATAAGTGAGATTCAGAGAGAGTGAGAAGTAGAGAGCCTGAAAAAGTGTCATTTCGAGAGAGAGAGAGAGAGAAAGAGAGAGAGACGAATAAATAGAATTAAAATATGATAAGTGAGAGTCAGAGAGAGTGAAAAGTAAAGAGCCTGAAAAAGTGTCATTTCGAGAGAGAGAGAAAGAGAGAGAGACGAATAAATAGAATTAGAATATGATAAGTGAGAGTCAGAGAGAGTGAGAAGTAGAGAGCCTGAAAAATTGTCATTTCGAGAGAGAGACACAGAGAAAGAGAGAGAGAGACGAATAAACAGAATTAAAATATGATAAGTGAGAGTCAGAGAGAGTGAGAAGTAGAGAGCCTGAAAAAGTGTCATTTCGAGAGAGAGAAAAAGAGAGAGAGACGAATAAATAGAATTAAAATATGATAAGTGAGAGTCAGAGAGAGTGAGAAATAGAGAGCCTGAAAAAGTGTCATTCCGAGAGAGAGAGAAAGAGAGAGAGACGGATAAATAGAATTAAAGATATGGAAAGAGAGTGAGGGAGAGAGAGAGAGAGATTGCCTGAAAAATGTGTGATTTGATGTGAGAATTGAATTAAATATATGGAAAAAGAGAGATAGCCTGAAAAATGTGTGAGTCGGACAGAGAGATAGAAAGACAGATAAATAGAATTAAATATATGATAAGAGAAACAGAGATAAATAGCGTGAAAAATGTGTGTGTTGGAGAGAGAGAGAGAGAGAGAGAGAGAGAGAGAGAGAGAGACGAATAAATAGAATTAAAGATATCAAAAGAGATAGACCGTGAAATAAAATAAATTAACTGGAAGAGAGAGAATCAGATCGAGCGAGCTAGACGTAAAGATAAAAGCATAGCGAGTATTGTGAAAAAAAAGAGGTAGGAGGAGAAGAGAGAGAGAGTTAGAGAGACACAGAAAGAGATGGAGGAAGAGGAGGAGGAGGGGGGAGAAAAATGGTCAAGTGGGGAAAACAAGGTATTTGTGAAACGTTGTGGCGTCTTTGTGAGCCATTGTTATCTCGTCTCTTCGAGATGCGGCCCCAGCCAAGCGTAAAACGTTTCCCAAGTCATCCATTACGCTCTGAGATGTCCGTTTTCAATTTTGGACCGGGCAGCCATGGCACTGGGTAATCACTAGGTTAGTATCAGCAAGCAAGCGAATGACAGCCCGACAATAACTCTATTGCAACATTTGCGACCACTTCACCAGTTCTAGCCGACGTTGGGCCAACGACCGGTTAAAGGTCGTCCAATCTCAACTCCCGCTCTCGAATAAACAGCGGAAGGACTCTGGTGGCAGGAGGAAGATCTCGCGATGGCGCAGATATTGAAAATGGCTTTAGGTGGAGAGAGTTTCTCTTATTCACGGGTATCTAGGTAGGTAAAATGACTTGCGGGTTGGGGAAATGGGAGATGGCAGTGTTTGTTCGCGAAGGGAGAGGAGATAGTCTAATTTTGGTTGGAGAATATAATGCGAAACTCGTGAACCAAAAAGTTTCAAAGATTCCTGCAAGATAGTTTCTATTAAATATTCTTATCCCCGGTGACAGAAAATATTACGCATCAACATTTTTATAAACTTTTATTCAGAGATCGGTGTGATTGTCATCAATAAATTCGTCCCTATGATACATACTCAAAAGTAAAATAACAGGAGTGAGCCGTTTAAGTCTTGTTTCCTGTTTAAGACCGGGTTTCCGGTTCCGTCTGAAGTCTACTTCTGACATCTCTGCTTAAACTCTGAAAAATTATTTACTATTTAACTTTTTTCCTCGATGGAAGTAGATTAGTTCTCGTGAACAGGAGTAGAGGTTTATCCTTGGATTGCGGGTTAGGACTGCGTTTCCGTTTCCATCTAAAGTCAAATTCTGGCAACTCTGATATTTTATTTACTATTTATTCTTTTTTCTTTCTTTTTGTGCTTCATGGGAGAATATACATTCACTGATCGTCCGGTTCAAACTCCTCCCCGAACAGGAGTAGGTGTTGATTCCTCTTTAACATTGGTTTTTCCTAGTGGCATCGTCGCCTTGACTGGGGTGAATTGATTAAAATAAATAATTGCAGACATTATTTTTTGTGGCTAGCAGTGTTTGAAACAGGCACAGCGTTTTTCTTTTTCTATTATTTTAAAGAGGGTATGTTATGTCTACCGGTCAGCGCATTCGGTAAAACTTTATAAAGAAGGGATATGATAAGGATTTTCAAAGCGTAGCTCAGACGTGGCACAAGACCCGAAAGTATGGGGCACCGAGTGAGAAGAAGGGACATGATGGGATCCGAACTTCAAACGCCATTTTTAGTTGATATTCGTAATTGAAATAGACACCCCGTCATATATATATATATATATATATATATATATATATATATATATATATATATATATATATATATTATAAAAGGCTCAAAAACTAATATTCCATGGTTGTAATTTATTACATTGGAATCGTAATCACGATCCAATTCATCAGACCTACAAATTCAAAAAGAAATCGGAAATTGAATTCTACTTGGATTCTCTCCACTTGGGAATTTATATATATATATATATATATATATATATATATATATATATATATAGAGAGAGAGAGAGAGAGAGAGGGGGAGAGAGCGAGAGAAAGACCACTAATATATATATATATATATATATATATATATATATATATATATATATATATATATATATATATAATTATTTATTTCAAAATATGATTCCAACACGCTACATAAGAGTTCTCTTATGTAGCGTGTTGGAATCATATTTTTTAATAAATAATTTTATTTATGCTCTACTTTGTATCGAGCACTATTTTTAAAAAATAATAACTAAAATACTAAAGAACTTTGGATTATTTACCTAACGAGTTCTTTCCTATTTTCTATATATTTTCACACACACACACACACACACACACACACACACACACACACACACACATGCACACACACACATATATATATATATATATATATATATATATATTTTTTTAAAGAAAAACAGACCACTTTAGGGTTCCATTATACTAATTCATTTCACCAGAGCCCTTTTAAAGGACTCTGGATCATCAGATAGCACCTACAAAAGATGAAACGAAATGAAATGAAAATTCAGACTTTTGACGGGTAGTGTAAGTTTTGTAATTTAACAGAGGGGGTAATGATGGGTGGTTTGAGAGACTATACATGTTACGGCTATTAGTGTTGGATTGATTATTTCACCTAAAAACTTGTTGAATTTCCTTCGTTGCTGAAATAAATAGACAGAGAAAAGACGGAAGGATACGGCGACAATAGAGGGACAGTTTAGGACTCATTTTATTTCCTTCTTTTGGATTCCAACGACCTCTTGTTGTGGAATTTCCTCCCGAACAGTTGGCACGTATTCACCAGTCAAAGGTCCAACCGAGAAAAAAAAAGATTCTTCTTTTGGCGCCAGGAAATCTCTCTTTTTTTTGCACATGCGTAATTTGTCTTTCCTGTCAGAGGACTCTTGGGAGATTTTAATGTTTATTTCATTTTTGTACTTTTATTTAATTTTGTATTTCATTTTATCTTGTATTTTTATTTTATTCCCACAACACATCCCGACCCGATGTAGCAGAGCTACAGTAAGGATGCATTGAAGGCAAAGTTAGTCTGTTATAAGGTGCGTGTGTGTATGTTACTCTTTTCAATGTACATACAATTTTGTTTATGTGTGTATTTTATGTGTAGTAGAAATGGTCATTGTTTCTTGCAAACCGTACACGTCTACCCGAACGGATGACGATCGGTTCCTGTGGTGAGTATTGCTGCGTTTCAGGTGTTGGTGATGACGTGTTGTCTATTAGGATGTGTTTTTTGTTTTCATTCTTTTTTGGGGCATTGACGAATATTGCTGGCTTCAATCGCTCAATTGAAACCGTTTGCTCATCACCAGCCAATGTCTCAATGATAAAATATTTTTCTTCTTTTTTTATTACTTTGTATGGCCCCGAATATGGAGCTTCCAGAGGTTTTCTAATCCTGTCAGTTCGCAGCCATACATGGGTCGCTGTTTTTAGCTCTTTAGGCATAAATAATTTTTGAGTTGTATGTAGCTGTCCTTCTGAAAGGAGGGCTATATCCAACTCTTGCATCTCTTTGGCAATTTTTTTTATGTCATTTTTGGACAAGTCAGGATACTCCTGGTCAATTATTGGTTTTGGAAGCAATAACTGGGTTCCTGTGACAGCAGTGGCTGGGGAGAAACCTTGCTCATTAGGCATATTCCTAATACCAAGCAATATAATTGGCAATGCATCCAACCAGCTCTGTTTTCTTGTCATGATTGCTGTTTTAAGAGTACGGTGTAACCTTTCGATTATTCCATTGGTTTGGGGGTGGTAAGCCGTTGTCCTGAGCCTGTGGAAACCTATTATAGCAGACAGGTCCCTAAACAGTTCTCTTTCAAATTGACTTCTCCTATCCGTGACAACATGTAATTGGACTCCAAAGCGAGAGATCCATGTATGCAGGAACGCTAATGCTATGGTGGCGGAGGAGGTGTCTTGAAGAGGTGTAGCTTCTACCCATCTCGTTGCTCTATCAATGCACGTAAGGACATATCTAACTGGAGATATGTATACGCCGTCATAAGTGGTGGTGGGTAACAGAGGACCAATGATGTCTATATGCACGGTTTCAAATCTTCCTGATGGTAGAGAGAAAGGTGTAGTTTCTGTTCTAGTGTGTCTGGAAACCTTGGACTGTTGGCATCGTAGACAGCTCTTGATCCAAGATCGTATGTTCTTCTCCATTTCTGGCCAGAAGTACCTAGCTTTAATCAGTTTTGTTGTTGGCGTAGGTCCTGGATGGGAGATGTCATGGAACATGTTGAAGATTGTCCTACGAAGTGGTTCAGGTATGTATGGTCTGGGAGTAGATGTTGATAGGTCGCACCAGACGGATGACCCTTGCAACTCAAAGGCTTTAAGTCGGCTCCTGTATGTGTTGATTTCCTCATCCTCTCTTTGTGACTCACTGATAGCTGGTAGATCACAGGGGTCTACGGTCACCAAAAATGTGGGTCGAGATAGACAATCAACAACGATATTTTCATCTCTTACATATTGTACATCTGTGATATACTCTGTCATAATTGATAAATATCTTTGTTGCTTGTCCGATTTCATCGTTGTTTTCTTTCTGAACGCCAGGGAAAGTGGTTTGTGGTCTGAAAACAGAGTGACATTTCTGCCTTCAATTTGTGGTTTGAAGTGCAAGACTGCCTGATATGCTGCCAAAAGTTCCCTGTCAAAGGTGGAATATTTCCTCTGGTTTTCAGACAGTTGTTTTGAATAAAACCCATTGGGGACAGGATCACCATTTATTATCTGATGTAACGCTGCACCAATTGCATGATTGGAGCTATCCGTGACTAAGTGTTATTGCGTGGCATCTGGATCAGGGTGCGTCAAAGCAGATACTTTGGTAAGAATGTCTTTTATGGTAACGAATGACTCACTTTCAGTCGGGCTCAGTTTTAATACTTTTTCCGCTGGATTATGTTTGATGGCCTCAGTTAGTGGTAGTAACACATCTGAGGTTTGAGAGATTAATTTCCTGTAAAAATTTACCATACCGAGGAATCGACGCAGAGATTTGGAGTCTGTGGGTTCTGGAAAATTTTTGATGTCTTCGACTTTCTGTGTTGTTGGCTTTAATCCTTTCATGCTCACATTATAGCCCAAGAAGTCAATGAAGTCTTTGTAGAACTGACATTTTTCAACAGAGATTTGAAGGTTGTTTCCTTCGAGAATCGAAAGGACTTTCTTGAGATCTTTGTGATGTTCCTTAGATTCGGAGAAAACAAGTATATCGTCGATATATGTGAAAACACAGTCTACATCGATAAATATGTTGTCCATAAATCTCTGGAATGTAGAGCTGCTGTTTCGTAGACCAAATGGCATGAATAGGTATTCAAAGAGACCAAATGGTGCTATCACAGCAGATTTTTCTATGTCTGCCTTATTCATGGGGATCTGGTGATAGGCCTGTAGGAGATCAATTTTTGAAAATACAGTCTTCTTGAAGAGTTTAGATCCGGGACTGTTAATATTTGGTATTGGATATCTCTCTGGTTTTGTCAACTGGTTCAAATGTCTAAAATCGGCACATACTCGCCATTTTCCTGGGGTTGACTTGGGAACGAGATGTAGTGGCGAAGACCAGGGGGACTTTGACGGTTTAATGATTCCAGCTTGTAAGAGTGTCGCAAACTCCTGTTTAGCTGATTTATTAGGTTGGTGCAAAAATAATTTCGTTTTCTCACATAGTAACACATGTTAGAAAACGAAATTATTTTTGCACCAACCTAATATATTTTCTTCTGACAGTTGTCGGACCTTGGCATGAGTAGGGGGGTGGGCTATCTCCAGTGTCTATGTCGTGTGTTACTATCGTGTTAGACACTAAAGACTGTCCTGTACGTGGATTGGTTAGTTTTGGAAATTCTTGGAGAAGGGACTGCACTTCTTCTGGTAGGTTATTGTGGTTATTCACAGTTATACACTGAATCTGTGCGGTGACTCGTCCTCCTTGTGTATATCGATGGGTTTCCTCATCAATGAGCCTGCCCTTTTTGCAGTCTAAGATTAATCCATAGTGGCGCAGAAAATCTGCTCCTAAGAGGGGGTTGACGGTATCCGCTACTACTACGGTCCATGTGTATGAACGGCGTAGGCCCGGAATCCCAATATCCACTACTGCTTCGCCAAAGCATTTAATGTTATTCCCATTTGCTGCTGATAGTGTTACAGGTGTAGGGTTTAAGTTCAGACCGAGTGCCATTCTCTGTGGTAAGTTTGTTATAGAGGCACCCTTGTCTATCACAAAATCGATCTTATTTGTGTCAATTTTGGTAGCAACCTCAAATAGTTGCAAATTGCCGGTTGCTGATGCAATTCACATTATCAGTTTTCCGAGGCTTGGGTGGTAGGGTTTCTGGTGGGTGAAGACGGCCTCGAAGTGGGCATTATATGACAGCCGGACTTGTTTGGCCACCTGCACCATGGTTTGTCATCCTCGACTTTTCTGCATAATATAAATGTCCACGACATACTAGAGGCCTCTGGTTCTTATAGAATGGTCCGGAGCTCTTGGTCGTTCTAGGCGTGGCGCCGGTGGAGGCAGTAGATCTGGAGTGTCTGCTTGTATGCGGCATAGTGGCGGCTTGTATCATCCTGGGTTTTAAAAATGGTGTTATTTCGTCAGCCAATGTACCCAGTTCCATCAAGGAGGCATTTTTTTATTGCTGCTATTACGGTTGTTATTTCCGGGGGTAGTGCCTGAATGAACTTATGTCTAACAAGTTCATCTCCGACACCAATCCTGCTGGCTGTTGACATCAGCTCATAGAGATGAGCTGAAGGCCTCCCTGTCATTTGAGTGTTAGCCATTAATTTAGCGAACATCTCTGGTTTTGTCCTCTCGTGTCTGGCCATTACTGCGTCTTTTAATTCTGAATATTTTTTAGAAGTTATAAAAGCGGACGGTAAGCTGGATATCAATTCTGGAGGTAGAACAGACAATACGTCATAAAACTTGGTTTCTTCACTTGTTATGTGCCGCAATTCAAATTGTGCCTCACAAATTGCAAACCAACCATCTGCTGCTGTGTGCATAAAGACTGGGATTTTGACTGCGTTTTCCATTTTAGTGACTTACGATAAGGTAACAAGAGGGAGGAAGATAAAAGACAGAGCAAGACGATAAAAACAAATCTCTGCTGGACGGAACGTATTTGTGTTAATAAAAATATATTTTTTTTTAGTGTGTGTGTGAGTGCGATAAAAGGATGAAAGCAATGAAAGCAGTTACTCACGTATTTTTTTTCTTTTTTTTTTTTAAATTTTACACAGCACGTGTATGGCTACAGTAGCCAACTTGACCTGTTGTGGTGGTGGAAGGATGGTAAGCCAGGGATTGGTAGTGGGGAAGCAAGCAAAGTCACACGGGGTTAAAAGATTGCGGCAGTTAACTCCTTGTAGGAAAGTTGTTAATTGTTTCTTCTTTTTTTTTTTAATTCTTTTCTTTTTTAATTTTTTTTTTTTTTTGGTCACAGAAAACTTCAGTGTAGATATCACGTCGGGGTTACCATTATAGATGTTACGGCTATTAGTGCTGGGTTGATTCTTTCACCTAAAACATCCAAAACTTGTTGAATTTCCTTCGTTGCTGAAATAAATAGACAGAGAAAAGACGGAAGGATACGGCGACAATAGAGGGACAGTTTAGGACTGATTTTATTTCCTTCTTTTGGATTCCAACGACCTCTTGTTGGGGAATTTCCTCCCGAACAGTTGGCACGTATTCACCAGTCAAAGGTCCAACCGAGAAAAAAAAAGATTCTTCTAGTTTATCTTTTGGCGCCAGGAAATCTCTCTTTTTTGCACATGCGTAAATTGTCTTTCCTGTCAGAGGACTCTTGGGAGATTTTAATGTTTATTTTATTTTTGTACTTTTATTTAATTTTGTATTTTTATTCTATCTTGTATTTTTATTTTATTCCCACAAGACATGGTCCAGTTTAGAGAGGGTTTCTTTAATATTTCTTTCAATCATACTTAGTATTGGGGGAGGAGGGACCAGACCTTCATATATTAAGCATATATATATATATATATATATATGTGTGTGTGTGTGTGTGTGTGTGTGCATATTATTTCTAATCGTAAAAATAGGGGATAATTATTATTTGAAATAGACGCTTCATTAGTATTCATTAAAGGATGCGTATTTATATCTATCGACCTATATATATAAATAATTGTATCTATAAAAAAATTTATAAACATAAAAATGCCATAAAATAATTGTCGGACTTTTCATAATGTGTGACGTCACTTGTTTACATTTGTTACGCTATGAGCAGATATGAATGTACGTGAGAGATTCATAGAAGATTGAAGTTCACATACAGTAAATCCTACCTTGTAGCCAAATCAGTAAAGGCCCGTCAAGCTAACTGACGAGTCCGTATAGGATGCAAGTTCGAATCCTGTCGGAGGACGAATATTTTCTGTGAAAATTTCTCAGACATTCAGGCCGGTAAATGTTGTTTGATGCTGTTTATTATAAAGCAGAGCATTTACTGAAATATTTGATCCTTTAAAGAATGTATAAAAATGTCTTAAAATAATTGTCGGCCATTGTCCATTTCATAATGTGTGATATATATATATATATATATATAATTTATATATATATATATATAGATAAATAGATAATGCGTGATTGAAAAGTAACTCCCCATTTTTACATACTTATAATTTATTTATTAACTATACTTTTTACAAGAAATAGACATGATATGAAAGCGTTTAGCATAAGATTTTATTTAAAATTCAATATGGCCAACAGATTTTGCTATCATCTCATGCCGCCCAGAAATGGCGTCAACTGATTTCACCAGAAATTCTTGTAATATGGAAGACATAACTTCTTATATTCGCCCTTCAAGTTCTTTCAATGTCTTGGTTTCGTATAGTAACATTGCTCCTTTAAGCAATCCCAAAGAAAAAGGTCACAGGTTGGTCACTCCTGCATTTAATTTTCAGTCATCCTGTATATATATTTTTTGGGATGCCAACGATCACTTGTTGTCACTTTTGTAACGTCAACGAATACTCGTTATCACTTTCGCAATGCTCATTGTAGTAGATACATTATAATCGCAGATACAACTATGGTAACGCCGTTGAAGCATACTTGTGTCAGACCCCTTCGAATAACACTCGCACTAACTGTACTTGCTCTATAATACTCGCTTGAAAAGTAAGCACCAAATAGTGAAGAGTATAAAGAATAACGATCTGTACAGTAATAGAGGATAGAATAGAAATAGTGATCAATTAGACGCCACGCTAATTCCAATATATATATTTCATTTGCCATCATGTGATCTGTTAGGTTGGAGCAAAAATAATGTCGTTTTTTGACGTTAAACTTCAAAAGAAAAACGACATTATTTTTGCACCAAATTAATACTTTTTCAAAATGGGATCACCTGTGTTTGCACTCTGGTGATCTGTGTTCAATCTCCAGTGTCGGCAGTGACACTCTGTTCCTATATAACAATGTTAGTCCCTACATTAATAATAGTGGATATTTCGTATTTGAAATTGCCGACCCATGTTTATTAATAAAACAGTGTGTATTTTGCCTGTGGTCAGCGTGCGCATTCCGGACATCTTAGTCTTCTCTGTCAGGGATCGAACCTGTTCCTCTCTTTGTAGCGTAAACCACCATTTTCCCGGTGTGCTTTACTGCCCGCCAACGAAAAACGTCAGTGTGGAAAAGGCTCTATTTCACGGAAAGCACACCACCTTCTCTTAGATTATTTTTCCCGAGAGCGCGTATCTCTTCAGTTTCGTATCCAAATCGTAAACAAAGCAATTTCTAAACAGTTAAGGGATTTATTTTTAATCCGGCATTTTTATATTCATTCAATTTTTAATATAACGGATAATGGGGCGTCTGTTTTAAATACGAAGTATCCATTAGAAATTGGCAAACGTATCTCCTATAATTGTTTTCCCTTTTTAAACAATAATAGCCAGAGACTGTTATTCCATAGAGCTGACCTTCAATTGATCCAATCTATATCGTAGAGTGAGGAGTAAGTACTCGGCTTCTACCCCATACCTGTGGCTTTCTGGAACAGACTCCTGAGGGAGAGAATTCTCCGATCATTAGGATTTCATCCTTTTCAAGCCTAGGTTACCCAGTATATATTAGGTTGGTGTAAAAATAATGACGGTTTTGACGTATTTTTAACGTCAAAAACCGACATTAATTTGCACCAACCTAATATCATATATATCCTTAAAATGTGCTCCTTTTTACGGCTTTATAACAGTCTCATTCTGTAAGATTTTATCTTGAGTTTCTCTTGAGGCTTTTGCCCGGTGAACAATAAGTGGACTGCAGAGAGTGCTTCATCTATCAGAATCAAGCGATTTGAAGAAGGCTAGTACATCCAAAGATTCTCCCCAGGAGATTTAGGATTTCGCGCTAACACCTAAAGGCTCCGAAAGGTGTGGCTTAACTAATTTCACGCAAGAGTCTTCGAGCAAATCGTGGTATTATTTTGGGGCACTTCCCAATGCTGTTGCACGATGATATGAACATTTTCTCACTTCCTTGAAAAATTCATATCCGTGAGAGTTGAACCCAAATCTCAAGGCCAGAATGTTAGCATTCTACGCAATTGGTCATGTGACGATTTTCTTTTCATGAAAAGCCACGGAACAGTTTTGTCGTAATATTTCCGAATTTTTCCGAATTTCCCCGAATCGTTATGTCGAGAAAAATATCCTTTCGCCGAATGATTCGAATGCCTACTTTTTTGGAGTAGTTAGGCGGGTGGGGGGGGGGACAAAGACTGTTTCAGTGTTCCACTCTTCCCCCTTGTCAAATCCAGGTGTCTATCGTTCGTCTAACATTCAAATAGATAATATCTCAAAAGAAGATAACTTTTGAAGTCATTTCCTTTATGGGCAGTTCCGTCTCGATGACAAAAAAAAACAAAACAAAAACTGACAATTATGGAATTAGTAATGGTGATTCACATAGAAACAAAAAAAAATATCCAAGTGTAATTATTGATATATTATTAGAAACGAGAGATGTAAATAAAACTAGTTTTTGTCAGTCGTAACTGTTTGTCTGTCGGCGATGTGATATCTTTTTGGTGAGACATGATTAAAAACAGAAACTCATTTGCCAGAACAAATGTATATCTGTACCTAAGTCCATTTCTATCTATCTATCTATCTATCTATCTATCTATCTATCTATCTATCTTACAGTATTCATATCTCCTCTTTATCATAACATATTAGCCAACCCTATCTATCTATCTATCTATCTATCTATCTATCTATCTATCTATCTATCTTACAGTATTCATATCTCCTCTTTATCATAACATATTAGCCAACCCTATCTATCTATCTATCTATCTATCTATCTATCTATCTATCTATCTATCTATCTATCTATCTATCTATCTTACAGTATTCATATCTCCTCTTTATCATAACATATTAGCCAACCCTATCTATCTATCTATCTATCTATCTATCTATCTATCTATCTATCTATCTATCTATCTATCTATCTTACAGTTTTCATCTCCTCTTTATCATAACATATTAGCCAACACTATCTATCTATCTATCTATCTATCTATCTATCTATCTATCTATCTATCTATCTATCTATCTATCTATCTTAAAGTATTCATCTCCCCTCTCTATCATACAATATTAGCCTTCCCTATAAATCTATCTATCTATCTATCTATCTATCTATCTATCTATCTATGTTACAGTATTCATATCCCCTCTCTATTATAACATATTAGCTTTCTTTATCTATCTATCTATCTATCTATCTATCTATCTATCTATCTATCTATCTATCTATCTATCTATCTATCTGCTCTTATCTGTCTGTGTTTGGCTCAAAAGGAAATCTAATGGAATAACGGTATTTCTTCTGATTCGATTTGTTGCAGAACAATTTTCGAATATTTTTTCTCGTCGTGTGATTCCGGTTATAACTCTACTGGCCGATGTTTTTGTTTCCATCGAATTCTGCTTTATCCGCAGGCAATTCTATTACGTCCAGACAATTTCAGACATTTACAGATGCACCCAATGCAATAGAAAAATAAAGAACCTTGTCGAGTTCCACATTTAACCCATACTCCCGCATACCTATAAATGCTTCTACTTGTAAATTGCTGCAGGTGTAATATGGGACAAAGTTTATCAGCACCGCGAAAACAATGTCAGTGAAACAAATTTGAATTCCGGTTGCGATAAAAAATGCTCCCTTGAGAGAAATACCTCATTTTCGCAGCAAACTCACGTGACAAGAAATTAATAATATATCCCCTTCCATGGCATATCACGGAGGCTAATGAGAAAGAAAGTTGATGAGCCGATATATACAGTCTCCACTTTTTGAAAGTAGATCTTCTCACAGATGAAGAAGAGACTTGAGGCAAAGAAAATGAAATTCTACAGAAGCTTCTGAGACTATATTGGGCTAAACATGTGAGCAACGACGAAATTTTTAGGAGAATCGAAATAAAAATAAAAACAGATACTTCTACTTGGAATCAGAAAGAGACAATTAAAATTTCTAAGTCAGATATTGGGGAAAGATCAGCTCAGTAAATTTCAAACTCACCTGCACGGACTGAAGGTAAGAGGAACGGAGTAAAACATACCTAATGAGCTTGAAGAACAGGGACCAGGAGACATAGCAAAAAGACACATTTTATTAAGAGCTATAAAGAAGAGAAAATTGTGGAAAGTCATGATCGTTTACCTCCTGAAGGGATACGGCAAATAGAAAAAGGAGGGGAAGAAGAAGAAGAACAAAAAAAGAAGGAGGAGGAGAAGAAGAAGAAGAAAACATTAAGCACTCTTTTATTCAGGTAACCGTTTCTCCCTAAACAGCAAGCCCGTAACACATATTTTGATGTATTGTATATGTAATATATATATATATATATATATATATATATATATATATATATATATATATATATATATATATATGGCTTGACGATTGCATATAGCATGAAACAGACTGTCGCCTCTAAGTGTTGACTTCTATGTTCACTTTTATATTTACACACGCTCTATCTCTGATATTGAGCACTTTATTCCATAAATATAGCACACCTTAAGACTATATTTCTATATATATATATATATATATATATATATATATATATATATATATGAGGGAAAGAACAGATGGAGTAAAATTCCACTGTTCGTAGCATTTACTTTTAAAAACGTGCTCAATACAAAGTAGAGCAATATAATATTATTATTATTTTGATTACAAAATTCATTTAATCACCAGTTACCATCGACTGAAGAAATACAATCAAAGGTTTTTCAATGTTTTTATTTTTATCTTTCATAATAATAATAATAATAAATATTATATATATATATATATATATATATATATATATATATATATATATATATCAGGTTATCCCATAAGTTCTGTCCGAATTTTAACTTTTTGTTAAAATAAACGAAATTTAAAGAGTATTTTATAATGTCTGATGTAGCTGAACATTATTTTTATGTTCAGATGCATTTAAACTGCTCAAATTTTATTTCAGAGAACAATAAAATTAAATTTTGTATGATTAAAATCCTGCTAACATGGAAGTACCCAAGAATCATTTGAGGGACATAATGCTTTATGATTTCAAGAAAGGAAACTCAGCAGCCGAAGCGGCTAGAAACATTCACACGGTTTATGGAGAGGAATGTGTGAATGAAAGAACTTGCAGAAGATGGTTTGCAAAATTCAGAGGTGGAGATTTCACCCTTGAAGATGAAGATCGAACCGGACGTCCAGTTGAGTTTGATGAAAAGCTTCTTGAAGCAGACCTTGAAGAAAATCCTGTTTTATGAGTTGAGGAACTGGCAGTGGTTCTCAGTTCAAACTATACAACTGTTCATTGTCATCTTCAACAACTTGGAAAAGTTCCTAAACTTGGAAAATGAGTGCCTCATGAATTGTCTGAAAACAACCTCAAATCCTGAGTTGGCATCTGCTCTTCTCTCCATTCTCGCCAACTTGTTTCACCTTTTTTGGATAGACTTGTGACTGGCGACGAAAAATGGATCTTTTATCGAAATGTTAAGCGTCGTAGACAGTGTCTTGGTAAAGGGGAAGGACCCCAGCCACAGCCGAGAAGGGAACTACATGGGCAAAATGTTCTTCTTTCAATCTGGTGGGATCGCCAAGGAATAATCCACTTTGAATTCTTACCACCTAATGCAACAATTAATGCTCAAATATACTGTCAGCAATTAAAGCATTTGAACCAAGCTTTGGGGAAAAAAGACCTGCTCTAGTGAATCGAAAAGAGGTGATGTTTCATCAGGACAATGCGTACCCCCACACAGCAAGAATCACGTCACAAAAGATCGAAGAACTTGGTTGGGAGAAAATTCCTCATCCACCTTATTCTCCCAATCTTGCTCCTTCAGTAGCTTACAGAATCATTTGGAAGAAACAGCTTTTGTAACACAGGAAGAAGTTAAAACTGACATTTGTGAGTTCTTCGAATCAAAGCCAAAAGAATTTTACAGTAATGGAATTAGTAAGCTTGTTAATAGATGGAAGGAAGTCATAGATAATCAGGGAAAATACATTGTTGATTGAATCTGTAATTAAATGTAACATTTGGTCACTTGTTTTCTTTATTCAAAATTCGGACAGAACTTATTGGATGACCTGATATATATATATATAGATATAGATATAAAAGATATATATATATATATATATATATATATATATATATATATATATATATATATATATATATATATATATATATGAAGTAAATTCGTATTACTAACACAAAAACAGAGAATGTCTCATATCGAGAATATTGAACATCGAAAAACATAAAGGAGAAAAAATTAATTATTTTTTCATAATATGTGGAAATCTCCACCCTTTGCCTGATGACGGTCGCGAGACCAGAAACCCGTGTAGTAAAATTATGGAAAATAAAGTATAATATATATTTTTTTTAAAATTCACATTAAAACCAAAAACGTTTGCGGTTTCTCTCTTCTTTTTAATATACACACTTTTCTCTCGTTGCAACTTCTATAACGTCTTTCTTTTATATGAAGGAATATAGTCTTAAGGTGTGATATATTTATGGGATAAGATGCTCAATATCGTGTGTAAATATAAAAGTGAACATTGAAGTCAACACTGAGAGGCCTCTCAGTGTTGACTTCAATGTGGGCCATAATCCCGGCTGGGTACTTCCTCGAACACTACAATCTTAACCTCCTCCGCCATATCCCCATAATCTTCAGTTCCCAATTACTGCAGTATATGTTCGTATCACATACCTCAATCAATAATTATCTACCTCGGGTAGCTCTCGTTGAGGAAATTTTTGTAAAGGAAAATGTGTGTGTGTGCGTGCCTGCGTCTGTGTGTTTGTGTGTGTGTGTACTGATTTAAAATGTTAATGTTTTTTGAGTAGCTGTCGTAAAAACTGTATGAAAATGCATAATACATTATAATTTCTAAATAGACACTCTTTTCAAGGGACGTTATTGGTTAAAAGAAAACCCGTAAAACCCAGAGTGAAATATCACTAGACTTGATTTGTCAAGGACTGCCTCAGGGAGCACTGTACTGAAGTGTCCGAAAACTATATCATGGGTTGGTTCAAGGCCATCGCTGTCTGTATTTACACAAGACCATGTCATCCTGATTAAGGGTTTGAAAATCGGGGTAGTAAGATAGTATTTCTCCAGTTGTCACAGTGGGGAGGTCTTGCTTAGAAAATTAGACTTCAAACATTTCTGGTGGGATTTTTTTTTAATCATTTAACACTAGTCAATGCGATAATGCAATTAAAACACAAGAGAATTCTTGGAGTAAAATAAAAAAGAAAAAGCTCTAGGAGGAGGAAATGGAAACCCAATACTAAACATGAAAAAACAAAAAAAACCGATAAAACCCCTCACTCAAAAGAAGGGGCAGGAGTGTGAACTGTGAAATAGGCGAAACTATAGGAAGGCTTACTGCTATATCAGTTGATCCTCGTACACAACGTCGAGCCTAAAAAAAACAAAAACAAAAACAAAAAAAAAACTCTGGCTTTAAATCACTTGAAAAGGTTTAATAAGCCGTCAACAGCGAATCAATCAATGAACGAAGCAACAGATGTCGAAGAAATGTGCCTGAGCAGACCTTCTGCAACATTCGTTCACGCGTAAAGAAGCGTCCAACTATACATTTATTCGAGTAGTATTACTTATCGAGATTTATCAAGGTAATTTTCTTTTTAGTTTTTGTGGATTTTTAAGCTTTCCTCTTCGAGTTATATATGAAATAATTAGGACACTGTAGGGAATTTGAAAGTATTTTCAATATATATTTTTCTCCCTAACATGTAAATATTGAAAGATGCAAATTCTAAGAGCTTTTAAGTATCTGCCACGCAGCAATATTGTCTGATCGAGTAAATAAAGAGCATGAGAAGATTCAAGTGAATTTACTTGTGGAACAAAAACGAACAATACATCAGCTTGCCATGAGATGAGGTTAAAACATAATGGTAAGCAGATATAGTTAAACGTGCGCAGAGAATCCGCAGAGAAGAAATGTTTTCGAAAATGTTCACTCACACCCACAGAACGAAAGTAAAAGCCGGTATAATTGTCGGCTTCTACTTAAGAGCATTTACAATTTTGTAGCCTGCAAAATTTACATGACGAGAAAAATACTTTTCAACACAGCGAATACTCAAATTATTGCATATATAACTCAAAATAAAAAGTTTACAAAAAAGAAATAAAAGAAAATAAAACGACATGAGAGAAATAAACTTCTGTCTGAATAATTCGGATGAGGAGTTGTCATAATTTACATGTTTGATAATGCAGAATACTTATCCTAACATTGCGAAATATTGTCTCCATCTTTGTTGTTACTATCACCTGACAGATTTCTGACAGAATTTCTGGAATGAAGAGTTATAATTATTAAATTTATATAGCAGACTAATGCCCTCATCTTTTAGTGAAGTTATTATGTATATTATTTATATTGCAGACTATTTCCTGTATCTCTATTGTGACTATCACCTGATCACCTTCCGTCTTTATTTCTGGGATGTGGAGTTAATATTATTTACATTATATATATTATAGACTATTGTCCTCATCTTTGTTGTTACTATCACCTGATCACATTCTGTCTGTATTTCTGGGATGTGGAGTTATCACTACTTACATTATTAATATTGTAGACTATTGTCCTCATCTTTGTTGTTACTATCACCTGATCACATTCTGTCTGTATTTCTGAGATGTGGAGTTATCACTACTTACATTATTAATATTGTAGACTATTGTCCTCATCTTTGTTGTTACTATCACCTGATCACATTCTGTCTGTATTTCTGGGATGTGGAGTTATCACTACTTACATTATTTATATTGTAGACTATTGTCCTCATCTTTGTTGTTACTATCACCTGGTCACCTTTTGTGTGGATATCTTGGATGTAGTTTTAATATTGTTTACATTATTTACATTATAGACTATTGTCCTCATATTTGATGTTACTCTTACCTGATTGCCTTCTGTTTGAATTTCTCGGATGAGGAGTTATCTTTACTTACATTATTTATATTGTAGTCTATTGTCCTCGTCTTTGTTGTTACTCTTACCTGATTGCCTTCTGTTTGGGTTTCTGCTATGTTGAATTATTACTACTTACATTATCTCTATTGCAGACTATTGTCCTAATCTTTTATGCTATGGCTTTGCCGCCTTCCAACTGCATTTCTTTTAATGTGTGTGTCCTTTGAAAAATGATATTCACTAGACTGATTGAAGCCAAGAAAGAAAACTGCACATAATCTAACTAGCGACTTTGAGTAAATCCATGACAGAGCAGTTTATAACAGGTGCAAAGGACAGGAAATTGTGGAGAGTCATGATCGCCAACGTCTTGAGGTGACATGGCACAAAGAAAATAAAAATCTCCAAGAAATTCTATTTTTCAAAAATCTGTACCTAAGGCAGCAGATACATTTTTTTTTCTCGTTTTCTCTTTGAGTATCTTTCTTGACGAGAATCGGTTGTTGATGACGTAAAGTGAACTGTAAAATAAACTTAAAAAAGAAAATACTCGAAGATATTTCCCTGAAGGAGATGGGAACTGAATGAAAATGGATCTTTAAAATAGGGTTAATGAAAAAAAAAAAAAAATACATCAGAGATGAAAATAGCGAAGAAAGCTCTAAGGATCCCCCCCCCCAAAAAATGGCCTACTGGCTTAATGTTATATGTTGTTGTATTATATTTCATACGCCAGCCAGAAGTCGGTGTTCAAAAGCAAATAAAATGTTGGATTCAGACAGAAGGCGACCCGGTAATAGTAATAACAATGATGTGGATAACAGTCCGCAATGGAGCTTTCTTCGAGAGAAACAAATTTTGGACACAATATTTCTGGATTTTTTTCATCATTTAATGTTGAATATTCATATTTTATACCAATTATCAGATGTCAATGTCCAGCCATTAGTCAGTTTAAATATTTGAAATAATTATTTTAAAGATTGAAAAAGTTTTTAAAAATTGGCGCAACACAATCTCAAGTCATATTTTACACTCTTGTTAGACGTGTTTGTTATAAGAACTGGTTAATTCTATTATTTATAATCGTAATTTTCAAAACTGACACATCTGGAAAAATGGACGGCGTACGCTATATTTTTCATGTCAGATAATATTCTTTCACCTGGAAAGCTGAGACAATGCAATATTTCTACGTTCAAGTATTTTTCATTTGACTGTGTTCCATATTGAATTAGTACATAAGAGTAACAGGTGCTAAAGAAAGATCAAGAAGAAAGAAGCAGATGGAACTAATTAGACTGGGGAGAAGAAAAGAAATTAAGAGAAGAAGTAACAGAAATAAAGGAAGCAGCTGCAACAGCAGCAGCAACAGAAGAAGAAGAAGAAGAAGAAGAAGAAGGGGAAGAAGAAGGTGAAGAAATGAATGAATAGAAGAAAAAGGAGATAAAATAAAGTCAGACTGAAGGTAGGACTGGAAGAAAGCAGAGAAACATTTGAATAATAACAGGAGAATGGAATGCAAATAGCAAATGAGAAAGATGAAAGAAAAGGAGGAAACGAAGAAGAAAATTAGTAAATAATGAGGAAAGGAAGAATAGAAAAGAAAGAGAAAATCTAAAGAGAAAAAAAGAAATAAACAGTTGAATGAAAAAGAAAAGGTAGTAGATGATAAAGAAGAGGAAAAAGAACTTGTTATGTTTTGCATATGTCTCTGCGTAGAAGTAGTCATAGTAGAGTCCTCCGTGTCCTGAATAGCAACCGGGTTTTCTAAACATAGCCCTTATGTTCGCCTGTTGTTCTCTATTTATAATTGTCTATCTAATTTTCATACGATACTACAGAAGTCAAAGAAGACTAAGAAGAAATAGACAACGAGATAAAAGAAGACAATAAATAGGAAAAAAGAAGCAAAAAAGACGGAGGTGAAGGAAAAGAATTAAAGGAAGTAAAAGAAAAAAAAGAAGGAAAGAAAGTCAAAGAAGGAGGAAAGAAATAATTAAAAGAAGACAACAGAGACGAAAGGAAGCAAAAGAAGATAAAGATGACGAAAAGAAGAAAAAGAAAAAGCAGAAAAAGAAAAAAAAAAGAAGAAAAAGAAGTAAAAGAAGATAAAGGTGAAGAAAAAAAAAGAGATAAAAGTAGAAAATAATGAAGAAAAAAGAATACGCCGAAGAGAAGAAAAAATGGCAGTTGAAGACGAAGCAGAAGAAGACGAATATGAAGAAAAAGAAGAAGAGTAAAAGAAAACAGAAAAGAACAAGAAAAAGAGGTAAGAGAAGAAAATAAAGATGAACATGAAGAAAATAATGACGTAAAAGACGACAAAGAAGAAAAAGAAAAAAAAAAGAAAAAGATAAAACATTAGTAAAAGGAAACAAAAGAAACGACGAAGAAAAAGAAGCAAATCGTATGGAGTGAGTGAAAAAAAAAAAAACAGAATAAAAGATGATGGAAAACGGTGAAAAAGAAAATAAGGCGAAGCAAAAGAATAAAAAGAAAGTGATATATACAAAGAAGAGATCAAAATAAAGAATCAGAAAGAAGAAAATAGAAGGTGAAATGAAAGGAAAATAAAAAGGCAATAAAAATGTGATAAAAAGGAAAGAAAGAACAAGTAGAGAAAGAAAGAAAACAGAGAGACAAAGAGAAAGAACCAAGAGCGATAGAAAAAAAAAAAACAACAAAGAAAAAATCGAAAAATGCAGAAAACCTTGAGACAGAAAGAAAATTCTATAAACAGAAAATACAAAAGAAAAGGAAATAACGACAGTCATTCAAATTTGAAACCTAAAAGAAAGAAAGAAAGAAACATGAAAATTGTACGCAAATTAATTCACAGACAAAAAAAAAAAAGAAGCTTTATTTAAAAAAAAACATTTTCCAAGAATTTTTACTGGTCCTCGTCGTTGGCATATTATCCGATTCTTCAAAATACATGTTTACGCGTTTCGTATAACAGCCATTATTCTTGAAGTATTTTGTTGCATCACGAACTTGGACGCACTTTTCCGGGTTTTCTTTTTCTCGGCAATACATGACCTAAGGCAGATAACTATTTAGTTTCTAATTCTTCGAAAAATATTCATTTATTAAATTTGCCTTACTTTTTTTAGACGTTTTTCTTCAATTAAAGAAAAAGGTAAAATCCTTTTCTTTAGGTTTGTTTTCATGTATATAAGTTAGAGTTGGATAAACCCATGTCATATTTTTAAAAACAATTCGTGGACAGCACTTCCCCCATACACAAAGAATATATATATATATATATATATATATATATATATATATATATATATATAGAGAGAGAGAGAGAGACAGAGAGAGAGAGACAGAGACACAGACACAGAGAGACAGAGAAAAAGAGAGAAGTGAACAACGTACAATGAATAATAATAATAATAATAATAATAATAATAATAATAAAAATAATTTGTTATTTTTATTGTTGCTAATAATCTTATTACAATACTCAAACATACAAAATTTAAAAAAAAATCCTATTATGCTGAGAAAAAAAATAAGATGATGAATTGCATGCAACGGAATACATCAATTTTACTCAGAATAAATATATAAAAAAAGACATGTAGCGTTAGAATTATTAATTTGATTTTATATCAACCCTTGTAGGAATATTTAATGTCGAAACAGAAAAAAAAAATCACGATGAATTAATAGATACAGAACATAAAATCACAGAGAATTAATAGACAGACATTGAATAAAAATGGCACATCCAGTTTACACGTCACATCAGTTCAGTACATACGAGAACAAGATGGTAAAATTACGGCCGGTTTACATTAGAAAAACCGTAATACATTAGTTCAGTTTACACAAAAATCAAAATGATAGATAGGTCCGATTTACACGAAAGTCATAAAGGTCAAAATAATCCAGTTTACATTAAAATCAAGATGGAAACATATCAGATTAACATTAAAAATAATTAATATATAGATCCAGTTCATTTTGGACCAGTATTTCTTTCATCTTATTTCTCTTGCTTTTTATTCAAGGCTTATTCTTTATTTCTCATGTGCCCTGCTTACTTAAATATGCTTTATTACTAGAAGTATTAATAGGATTCAAATTTCTTAGATGATGCATTGTGAATTATTATTCATTTTGGACTAGTATTTCTTTCATCTTATTTCTCTTGCTTTTTATTCAAGGCTTATTCTTTATTTCTCATCTGCCCTGCTTACTTAAATATGCTTTATTACTAGAGTTATTAATAGGATTCAAATTTCTTAGATGAAGCATTGTCAATTATTATTCATTTTGGACTAGTATTTCCTTCATCTTATTTCTCTTACTTTTTATTGGAGGCTTATTCTTTATTTCTCATCTGCCCTGCTTACTTAAATATGCTTTATTACTAGAAGTATTAATAGGATTCAAATTTCTTAGATGAAGCATTGTCAATTATTATTCATTTTGGATTAGTATTTCTTTCATCTTATTTCTCTTGCTTTTTATTCAAGGCTTATTCTTTATTTCTCATCTGCCCTGCTTACTTAAATATGCTTTATTACTAGTAGTATTAATAGGATTCAAGTTTCTTAGATGAAGCATTGTCAATTATTATTCATTTTGGACTAGTATTTCCTTCATCTTATTTCTCTTACTTTTTATTGGAGGCTTATTCTTTATTTCTCATCTGCCCTGCTTACTTAAATATGCTTTATTACTTGTAGTATTAATAGGATTCAAATTTCTTAGATGAAGCATTGTCAATTATTATTCATTTTGGATTAGTATTTCTTTCATCTTATTTCTCTTGCTTTTTATTCAAGGCTTATTCTTTATTTCTCATCTGCCCTGCTTACTTAAATATGCTTTATTACTAGTAGTATTAATAGGATTCAAGTTTCTTAGATGAAGCATTGTCAATTATTATTCATTTTGGACTAGTATTTCCTTCATCTTATTTCTCTTACTTTTTATTGGAGGCTTATTCTTTATTTCTCATCTGCCCTGCTTACTTAAATATGCTTTGTTACTAGAATTCAAATTTCTTAAATGAAGAATTGTTAATTATTCATTATTTCACCTTATTTCTCTTTCTTTTTATTTAAGACTCATGACCGCCCAATGAAAAGAGACAGCATATAGAAGAAAATCATTAGGGAATTTTCGCTACTGTAGTTAGTTCATAATATGAAAAGATGCCTGCTGAAGTTTTTTTCACTTGCTCTCCAATTTTGAAAGGTTCCTTGGAAAGTATATACAGATGTTTATGTTATATATATATATATATATATATATATATATATATATATATATATATATATATATATTAGAAAGAGAAACTTCTCTAAAACACGCACTTTTGGTCTTTCTTTACTTCTGGAAGGCGCCAACCTTGCAAATACGTTTTAGCATTAAAAGCACACAGCTTCGTCTTTCATTCTGAACCGAAGACGCCAAGCCAGCAAACGAAGGTGAAAGCCGAAGAATTTGTTTAATTTCTGTACATTCTTGGCAATGTCCACTGACTGGCAGATATACTCAACAATATGGCGCAACGAATAAATTTACTCTCCGACACGTTTTAGATCTTGTCTGCTGCCCTCAATTTGCAGACGATTTCATATATTTCCCCCTTTGTAAAAGATTCAATTATTTGTATAGAGAATTGATTTCTATAGATAAAACGCAGTCGCTTGCACTTTTTCCAGGAAGTGACCTTTCAACCCCATTCATATTTATTCTTAGATTCGTTCTTTACCAATTGGGTATGAAGATAATCTACACCCAGCAGCAAGGTCTCTGATCGGGAGGTTAATTGCTGTTGTTCCCAGGTCCACCCTTACCTGGGGTAGTAGCAACTGTTATGGCCCGAGCTTTGAGCAAATATCTTTCATCCAAACTGGGATCAAAACACTATGAATGTGTAAAAATAAATTTTTATAGTAAAAGTACCAGCAATACATTTTTTGAAAAAAAATATTACCAGGAAGACATTTTAAAAAAATTACCAGCAATATATATGGGAAAATAAAAAAAAATCTTTTAAAACATATTCTATTCATACGAACCTATCCTAAAAATATTATCGATATTAAGGCACTTATGCCTTAAAAGAAAATAAACCAAGCCAATTTGTCATACTGTTTTAAGTAGTTGAATATTTCATCTTCCTTTGCATTTGCTGTTCTTCAGTGTTCTATATATTCGGGCATTTAATTATTATTATTATTATTATTATTATTATTATTATTATTATTATTATTAGGTTGGTGCAAAAATAATGACGTAATAATGTCGTTTTTGTCGTAAAAAATACGTCAAAAAACGACATTATTACGTCATTATTTTTTGCACCAACCTAATATTATAGACCGTGATATCAGTACCATTGCTATTGTTAATCCTATTCATAGGGAGAGAAGTACACCAACAATCTGAAACTGGAATACAAATATACCTATCCCAATATACCTGTCATGACAACCAGTCTCATGAGGACATAGCAAGCACATGCACTACAGCCAAATGTGTGCAATATGATGACATGTTCTGATAAAAGTAGCACATTTACTTGCAAACAGTTGCGAGTTAGAAATACCTTCATGGTCGGATCACCCATCTGCACACACTGTTTCCGATAGAAGGCGTTCCCAATTATTTGGATACGGTTCTCAAATGGCCTTGGTTAGCTCATCCTTCAAACTCGAAAAAAACAACGACAAAACAAACACTCGAATTTCATCCATGATGCTCAACATCTGCTTCTGCACCTGTAAATGATGCACAATACGTCAGCTTCTAAATTATGAGAAATTGGTTATTGCCAAACAACTAAAGAACTATTCTGTGATATTGAACTATATATACTCTAGCCTGTCATAATTCACTAGGGAAAATTATCTAAATTTTAATTATTATTATTATTATTATTTCCTTTGATTTCTGGCGTTTACACATTTCTTTCCGGGTCCTACCCTGTGGCCTTAGGTTAGAAATGGCAATTTCCACTGACAAAAAAAAATAATAATAATAATAATAATATTACATAGATAAAGCCCTTCGTAAAGTGTGGGCTGTACTTGTCAGAACAATTTTTTGTATCTCTTTGAGGCATGGACTTCCAAGAATCCCTTCACTTCGTCTACTGCAATCTTTTCAACCAGTCCTTGGGCTCCAACTACAACAGGGATTGTTGATGTTCCCATATGCCACATTTTCGAGATTTCTATTTCAAGGTCCTTGTAATTTGACAGCTTTTTGAATATCTTCAAAGATACATTGCAGTCAGCAGGGACTGCCATATCAATAAGGAGACACTTATTTTGTTTGTGGTCTTTAATAACAATATCTGGGCGGTTGGCTTTGATTGTTTTATTATTATTATTATTATTATTATTATTATTATTATTATTATTATTTCTGTTGTATACGCATTTATTTCTACTAGAGATCTAAGATCTGAAATAGTTTCATGAGATTTTTTGCTGATGATTGTTGTAAAACAAAAAAAAAAAAACACAACTATTATACTATACAGGATTTCGTAAAATGTTAGCTGTAATTGTGCGTACATTTTTTGTATTTCTTTAAGGCATGAACTACCAGGAATTCCTTCATTGAGTCTTTCGAAACATTTTCCAATGTATCCGAGGGCTCCAACTACAACTGGAAGTATTCATGTCCTCTTGTGTCATAATTTTTTAGATTTCCACTTCAAGGTTCTTGGACTTTGATACAATTACAATCTGAAGAGACTACCATGTCAATGAGAAAGTACATTCTGTTTTTTTGGTCTTTGATCGCAATTTCTGGGCGATTACTTTTGACTGTTCTGTCTGTGTGCATTGTAAACTTCCATAACATTTTTATTATTACTATCTCTGTAAACGGGTCTGGATGATTTTCACACCAGTTTCTTGCAGGTTCCTCCCCGTAAAAGCTGCATATTTACCACTGCAAGTACTGGCCCACTCTATCATGCCGAATTTTATTACTCAGTGGGTGCTAACACCGTGCAACCTGATACAAGATGGTCAAATGTATCTGGATATTAATCAGAGAATCTGCATTTGGGGCCAACATCATTTTTCAGTACGTCTCCTTGGCAATTTCCATTTAGCAAGCATTGGTCCTGTGTAGCAAGAATGAAGACTTTGGCTTCAGGTTTTAATCCTACACTACGTAACCACTAATATTTGTCTACATCAGCTTTTTTGGTGCGTACAGAGTATTGACTATAAAGAGGCTAATCTTGCTATCGTTTCTGCATTTCATACATTGTATTTGCGTTTGCTTTCCTTTTTGGGTTCTTTGTCTCAGCATTACGTGTATTATGGTTTATTTGCACTTCTATATCAAATTAAAATCCCTTTGAATTTGTCGGTTTCCTTTATTACTAAATAAAGATTGTAATTTCTTTTTATGTTCTTTGACTCTGACAATCATTTAGTCTTCCGTATTTTCTAAAGAAAATACGGAAGACGACATGAGAAATAAAGAATACTTTATTATAATAATTTATTATCATAAATATAATTTATTATGATAATTTATTATTATAAAGAATGATAAGAATATCATAATTTAATATAATAATTCATTATTATAAAGAATAAGCCTCGAAAAAAAGCAAGAGAAATAAGATGAAAAAAATACTAGTGAAAAATGAATAATAATTGACAATGCTTCATCTAAGAAACTTGAATCCTATTAATACTTCTAGTAATAAAGCATATTTAAGTAAGCAGGGCAGATGAGAAATAAAGAATAAGACTCCAATAAAAAGTAAGAGAAATAAGATGAAAGAAATACTAGTCGAAAATGAATAATATTTGACAATACTTCATCTAAAAAACTTAAATCTTATTAATGCTGCTATTAATAAAGCATATTTAAGTAAAGAGGGCATATGAGAAATAAAGAATAAGCTGATTGATTTTCATTTTTGAAGACCGATTGTTGGCGCTTTATAAATTATTTTTGTTGAACAAAGTAAGCAGAGGATTCCTCTGCTTACTTTGGATGTGTTCATATCTATTTCTTGCTGATTACTTCCCGTAAATGTTGCATATTTTCATGTGCAGGTATTGGCGCACATTTTTTCATGCCGAGTCTTATATTTAATGGAGGCTCAAACTGTGCAACCTGATACAAGATCGCCAATTGTTTGTGGCTATTTATTATTATTATTAATAATAATCCTTGATATTACTGGATGGAAAATGCAAGTAAAGAGGAAAACGTAAAAAACAAAGAGAAACAAGAAGTTCCTTAGGAAAAAAAAAAAAACAATTGTAATTTCTGGAACACATAGTAATATTTACCGACTTCCCCACGAAGTAGCATGTTGCCCAAGGCCGAATTTAATGTGGGGTAATCCGAGCACGTAGACTTAGCCAAAAACGTCCCGTAGACCACGCATAAACGGGGATGGGTCTGTCTACCAACCCGGACGAGACTCTGCCCTTTGGCATAGCCTCGTCCGGGTTCCTCTCTGCCTTCGGGCAGACAGTTGGACAACAGCTATGAGCTGAGCACGCGGCCAATTTCAGTTACTGGCTACCTGACGATCGGCTAGTTAGCCGATCGTCAGGGAGCCAGTAACTGGAACACATTGTAAGGGAAGAAGACTTGATGAATTTGACATATGAGAAGCAAGTGCCGCAGAGTGAATCGTCGAGGATTCGACCTAATGAACTTGTGTAAATGGATGACTGAACATGTTTTGGGGACATAGAAAGGGATAGAACTCTACAAAGAACAGGAAATTGTGGAGAGACACGAAATGACACGGTACATATAAGAAAAACTAGAAATGATAGAATACGGATTATTGATTAATTTTAGCCGAATTTGTGCGTCTCTCAATAAATACTAAAATGGCATGAAAAAAAAACAAAAAAAAAACAAACAAACAAAACAGGCGTACAGTAAAAATTCTATGAATTAGTTTCCAATTCTTTAAGACGATTTTTGCAGTTTTATTTTTCAATTATTATGGTGTCCTTGAAATCAGGTGTTTATTGATGAATGTCGATGCCTAATCAATTATAAGATTTTCCAGGGGTTCACACCAAAGTAATTAATAGAGAATTTCCCCTGAAGATTGAAAAAAAAACATAATTGATAAATTTGTATAATCATCTAACAATTAACAGTTGAAGGCCAAACAGAATTTTATGCGTCCAGTCCGAAATTCTGTGGATAAACAAATATTGAAATTCCAAATGTCGTCATCTTCTCATCGATTCCTTTACGTTTTTACTTATTTCCTTCTTCTTTATTTTTTCTTTATTTTCGTCTTTCTTTTCTTTTCTTTTTTTCTTCTTTATTTTCTTCTGTAATTTCTTCTTCTGGTTTATTTTCTTTACTTTCTTCTTCTTCTTTCTTTTCTTCTACTTCTTTTTATTTTCTTCTTTATTTTCTTCTACTTCTTTTTATTTTCTTCTTTATTTTCTTCTTTATTTTCTTCTTTATTTTTTCTTTATCTTCTTCTTGTTTTTCTTCTTTATTTTCTTCTTGTTTTTCTTCTGTTTTTTCTTTATTTTCCTCTTTATTTTCTTCTTTACTTTTTTTGTTTTTCTTCTTTATTTTCTTCTTGTTTTTCTTCTTTATTTTCTTCTTTATTTTTTCTTTATTTTCTTCTTGTTTTCTTCTTGTTTTTCTTCTTCTTCTGTTTTTTCTTTATTTTCTTCTTTATTTTCTTCTTTATTTTCTTCTTTATTTTTTCTTGTTTTTCTTCTTTATTTTTTCTTCTTCCTATTCCACCTTCGGCTTCTTCTTCATTTTTACTGCTTGAATCTTCTTTTTTCTTCCACTTCTACTTCTAATTTATGTGTCGCTTATAGGAAACAATCAAAATACATGTAATGTAATTATAATACTGCTACTGCTACTACTACTAATAATAATATCACTTATTAATCTACATACAATCAAGTAATATAATGTTACTCAAAATGAGAAGATTTTCAGCAATAAGTGTGGGCAGTAGATAGGTAGAGTTATAATTATTGTTATTAATAATTAAAAATACTTATTAATAATTAAAATTCGAAGGTTAATAATGATTATGATAATAATATTGATAATAATTAACTTTATCATCAATAAATAAAAATAAAATAAAACGGATTCTTCTCTGAACCTGAGTCGTGATAACTTCATGAAACATGTAATCGGCCATAGACACTATTTATATTTATTGATAATAATGACAATAAAACACACACACACACACACACACACACACACACACACACATATATATATATATATATATATATATATATATATATATATATATTAGGTTGGTGCAAAAATAATGACGTAATAATGTCGTTTTTGACGTTAAAAACTACGTAAAAAACTACGTAAAAAACGACATTATTACGTCATTATTTTTGCACCAACCTAATATTATTTACATTATTTTCAATATTCAGACTGTTATCCTCGGCTTCATTGCCATATTTTCTCCATCTATGTTGTTAAATATCTTACATTGTGATAACAAGATCTGCCAAGAATGGTGAAATGTTGTCAAAGTTATATATATATATATATATATGTGTGTGTGTGTGTGTGTGTGTGTGTGAAATGAATTCAAGTTTGATTATTTAAGCTTAGGGTTAATGTGTGGATTATCATATTTCCCAACGATTTTACTTCCCATGATTCATATTTAGGCTCGTCATCGTTAAAACAGAATCTGGGCTCATAACCTGTTGAATAAGCAGCAATGCTTAATTGCAATTAGCAAAATACTCAAAAGTGGAATTGACATAATTTTCAATTAACAATAATAAGAGGAAGAAAAGTAAAAATGACAAGTCAAAAAACGTGACAAATAATATATATATATATATATATATATATATATATATATATATATATATATATATATGAGTGTGTGTGTGTGCAGGTTGTCCTCCCCAAATTGACATCATTTAAAACATGAATTTCTGTGTAAGCAAACAAAATGAAATAGGCTTGTGATATTCAATGGGATTTAGATTTTATAACTAATTTCGCCAAAAGCTTCACAAACGTTCACTCAGTGCACCACTCGTGACACGACACACGTCAAATCTGTAATCCAGCTCCTGCCAAACACGATGTAGCATGTTGTGCGTAGCATTCTCCAACGCCACTCTGTGGATTTATCTCACTGAGAATCTACCAGGAGTATCGATAATGTTCTGTTGAAATGGCCTCCATGTTCACTTGGCTTGACAACTTGTGTTTTTTTTTCTTCTATGAAGCCGCGTGAAAGAACAGTTCTATATTCTCCTCTTCTTACAACCCTAGGGAAGCTTAAGCTAAAAAAAAATCACTGAGGCTCTGTAGAATGTTACGCAAGACATGCGACATGGTATTTGGCAGGAGCAGGACTACAGACTTGATGTGTGTCGTGTCACCTAATCAGTCCATATAAGATCAAATTATTATTTAAAGATATAACCAAAATAAGGCAGGCTAATCGGATCGATATCTCAATAATGTTTAATTCATTTTTGTAGTTTTGTTCATCGAATTCAACGCTCAAGAGCAAGTCAAAACGAGGTTATATCAGAGAAGTAAGAAGTGGAGTTATGTAGGATAGTTAATGGTTGAACCTTGATTTGAATAGGTTATTGTATTGATCGAGATGCCATCCTCTGGAGAAACAGTTACCGAAGATAACAGTTTTGGGATAGAAACGTCCAGAGTGAAACTTCTTCCATACTAATGGAATATGAATATGATTCAACCTGACATGGCGGATCCTATAGGTGAAGGTCGGAACTGATTGAACCTTACCTCAGAATGAGACTGTCTAGACAGAATAAGATAGAGAAAAAAATATTTGCTTTACTGATATATGAGACGCTAATAACACCAAGTGAATCATCGTCGTCGTCAGTTCGATGACCGGATTTAGTCACAGGGTTACTGCGCATCTGAGCACCTATCGTCATACAGCTTGGATTGAAAGAGAAGAAAGAGAATTTATTACAGCTTTGTGGCTTTTTTATTTGGTTAGGTAGATCAGGCAGAGTCAACACCTCACCAAGTCAAACCAGTGCCAATGTCCTTGAACTTGATTGTTAGCCTTCATTACAGACAGGTGACCGTTGATTCAACTAAAGGCCGTTGAGTACTGTTTAGGGAGTACTCTGCCCGGTGTTGACCTGTTATAACTGGTTGTGTATATAGCTATAGAGAAAAGTTTATCTTAACGCCTGTTGAGCTTAAAAGAAGCTTCATCCGCCCGTTCGACGGGTTTTGTTTTTACTGCTGCTTTGTGTCCAACCACCCACCTCAATAGAAAGGTCTGATCAGAGGAGCGATTTAATTGCCAATGATCCAACTATGCGGTAGGTGGTACTGCATTATATGGTATAAGAAACAGTCGCACCTGGCGTAAACAAAATAAATATTTTAGGATAACGCAATGCAATGGCAATGGATTTATATTTTTACCGACTGGAACGAGCGAAGGAAAACACATTTAGGCAAAACAAGAAGTCCTTTCGCCATAAATATTCATCTGTTATTTTGTTTACATTAATATTAGAAAAAAAATGAGTTTAATTTTCTATATAAACTTGACGCGGAGATATCTAGCTGAGATTTGAAAAAAATGTCAAATGAAAGTTTGTTGTAAAGGGTTTTCGTGTGAAGAAATATTTCAATATTTCTTTACAAGAGCATTCATAGTTTCAAGACCAACCGAAAAGAGATAGATGTTAATTTGTGTTTACGCGTGTGCGCGAGTGAGTGGATGCTCCTGCAAGTATATATAGATATATCTATATACATAAAATTATAGATATATTTAAAAAAAAACAGCATACTGTTTGTCATATATGTGCGGCAGTTATTCTTTATAAGTTTTTGAACAGGTAAAAACAGTTAAAAAAAATAAACGATACAACATAATATTAGGTTTATGCAAGAAATGTCGTTTTCTCACATAGTAACATATGTTAGAAAACGACATTATTTTTGCACTAACCTAATAACAATTCATGGAATAGAATATCAGCCATGAATATTTTGGTTGTCTTTGTGGTACAATACAATGTCAACACCTTTAATTGAATCATAGCTGACATCAAGCGAATGGATGTCAAAACGAGAAAGCTTCACACTTGCCACCGCATTGATTATCATAAGGCTGATGTTGATTGTTCGTATGTGTCCAGATCCAAAGGAGGTAGAGGAATAGTTCAACTAGAACTGTCTTACAAAACCACAACAATAGGGATTTAAAGATATCTTGAAACTACAGAAGACTGTAAAGAAATCAGAAACTTTATTCAGTAATAAAGTAAGCCAACAAATGCAAATGGAATTTCAATTTGGTTTAGGAGAGCAAATAAACCATAATACACCTACTGCTGCGACAAAGGACCTAAAAAGAAAAGTAAATGCAAATGCGATGTGCAAAATGCAGGCACGATGGTAAGATTAGCCTCACCATGGTCAATACTCTGCCCGCACCCAACAAGCTGATGTAGACAAATTCAGTACCCAGCAGTGTTTACATAGTGTAGTATTAAAAGCTGGAATCGAAGGTATTATTCTTGCTGCAAAGGAACAATGCTTGCTAACTAGAAATTACCAAGCACACATAATGAAAATAGTCTTGTCCCCAGATGCAGATTTTGTAATAAATATCTAGAAACAATTGTCCATCTTGTATCAGGTTGCACGGTGTTAGCATTTAGTGAATAATAAAACTCGGCAATGTTATGGGACTTTACGATACACAGACAGAACTATGAAAGTTAATCACCCAGACATCGTGATCAAAGACCACAAAAACAGAATGAGATTTCTTATTGACACGGCAATCCATACAGATTGTGATGTATTGTTGATGATCTTGAAAAGGCTATCAAAATACAAGGATCTTGACGCGGAATCTCAAATGTGTGCCACATGAAGATATCAATAATACCAGTTGTAGTTGAAGCCCTCGGATTGACTGGAAAATGTTTCAATAGACTTATTGAAGTGATCCCTGGTAGCTCATCCCTTAAATAAATACAAAAAATTTTACTCACAAGTACAACTCATACATTACGAATAGCTTTTTCTATATAAAATGTGTGTGATCTTAGTTTTTCGTTTTTATTTTTTTTTACAAAAATGATCAGTAGAAAATGTCATGAAGCCATTTCTGACCCTAAATACTTGGTTGCGACCTGGAAGGAAATATGTAAACAAAATATTCAAGAAACTACTACTACTACTACTACTACTACTACTACTACTAATAATAATAATAATCCTGTTGATGTTGCATGATCAGAGGATCAAAACGACTGAAAAACTGATCATATACACATCTCTGCTCCCTGACGTGGTACGTTTTTCGGATATGGATACCCCTATAGACTCATCATCATTGGTGTCTGGAAATTCTTGGGATCAATCTTCCAAACCTGTTGAATTTGGCATTACTGGGAATTGCCAACACCCCGTGAACGGTGATCTCTCTGAGGTCAAAACGGCTTCATGGACAAACTAATAATGTCAGATCTCCAGTATTATTTAATAATGTACTATATAGAGAATAATAATAATAATAATCATAATAATAATAATAATAATAATAATAATAATGTTGTGTTGAAATAAGAAGGGAAGATAAAAACAGAGAAGAGGATGGACAGGGGAAATAGTAAAGGAGAAGAAGAAATCCCCGAACTGAAATGAGGAAAAAGGAAAGGTTGAAATTAATACACTGTCAATATTATTATTATTATTATTAATAATAATAATGATGATAATAATAATAATGAGAAGAAGAACAACAACAGTAACAAAAAAGGAAGAAGAAAGAGAAATGATGAAGAAAGCAGCAGAAATACAAGAGGGTGATGCGAATAAAATGAAAAATAGAAATAAAAAAGGAAGCAGGAGTAAAATAGAAATAAAAGAAAAATAGAAGAAAAGTTAAGAAGAAAAAGAAGAGCAACAAGAAGAAAGAGTCAAGAGAAGAGGAGGCAAAAGCAATGAAAGAGAGTGATGAGAAAAGCAAGTATAAGAAGAAAAAAACACATGAACAAGAAAAAGAAGAAGGAAGAAAGAGAACAAGAAAGCACGAAGTAGGAGGAGGAGAAGAAGAAGAAAGAGTAGAAGAAAGTACCAAGTAGGAGGAGAAGAAGAAGAAGAAGAAGAAGAGCAACAAGAAGAAAGAGTCAAGAGAAGAGGAGGCAACAGCAATGAAAGAGAGTGATGAGAAAAGCAAGTATAAGAAGAAAAAATTACATGAACAAGAAAAAGAAGAAGGAAGAAAGAGAAGAAGAAAGCACGAAGTAGGAGGAGGAGAAGAAGAAAGAGTAGAAGAAAGTACCAAGTAGGAGAAGAAGAAGAAGAAGAAGAAGAAGAAGAAGAAGAAGAAGAGCAACCAGAAGAAAGAGTCAAGAGAAGAGGAGGCAACAGCAATGAAAGAGAGTGATGAGAAAAGCAAGTATAAGAAGAAAAAAACACATGAACAAGAAAAAGAAGAAGGAAGAAAGAGAAGAAGAAAGCACGAAGTAGGAGGAGGAGAAGAAGAAGAAAGAGTAGAAGAAAGTACCAAGTAGGAGGAGAAGAAGAAGAAGAAGAAGAAGAAGAAGAAGAAGAAGAAGAAGAAGAAACCAATTCCCAAATATTGAGATTTACTAGTTTGTTTTACTTTTGCTTTATGGCGAAAACTATCGGCCTATTATCCTTTCTAGACACTGATAATCTTCACTGGATTTGTTAAAGCTAATAATAATAATAATAATAATAATAATAATATATATATATAAATTTATTATATTTCTAGATATTTTATAAAGTTATATATATATATGTAACTTTTATTATATTTCTAGATATTTCATACAGTGATATATATATATATATATATATATATATATATATATATATATATATATATATATATATATATATATATATACCATTTATTATATTTCTATATATTTCAGTGTGACAAAGATTTTACAGGCCCAGGTAACACTTTCCGGAGATTTCTGACACGATTTTGACTTGTTATAAAGACATTCAAGTATTTCTCCTCTTCTCTTTCCAAGCAGTACATTTTCTTGTCTGTTGTTTTACATTTTCTTGTTTCTCGTTTTTTTTTTGTGTGTCATTTCTTTTCGTGGCAGAACACCCAGTAAAACAATCAAACGTTTTTTTCTCTTATCTTTTTTTAATGTTATCATTTTCTATTTTGGTGATCATGATTGTGTATTCTTTTTCGTTCTTTTTTCTTTACAGATCGTGGTCGATAGTATTTTATTGTCGAAATATAACCTTTTGGGAGATTTTCACGACGAATTTGTTCAGTTGTATGTTCGATTCTATGACTCTGTTGTATTTTTATATATTTCATAAAAGATGGTGACATTTTAAATCTTCACAAGCCTCCTAAACATGGCGAGTAAAATGAGAGGGAAAATATTTCTCAAAAGGGGTAATGGATAGAATAAAAATCAACCAATTTAAAAAAAAAAGAAACTACGGCATTTTGGTCTGCCGGATCGAACCTTACAAGAGGAAAGACACAATAATATATATATATATATATATATATATATATATATATATATATATATATATATATAAGGTTCTTCCAAATTAGGTGAAATTTTGATCCGAAATTTATGCTACAGTGTAACCCGGATATAAGAGAGTTTCTCTTATATACGGGTTTGGTCTATTTTGTTTAGGTAAGTATGGCTCTAATTTGGGACCAGAGAAAATCTATCTTATATCTGGGTCTCTCTTATATCCGGGTCTCTCTTATATCAGGGTCTCTTATATCCGGGTTACACTGTATATGATAACTCCATGAATGTTATTTTTCTATTCAACAGTCAATCAAGTTCGCTGACAAATAAGAAAAATATTTAAAAAAATATTATGCAATATAAATGCTTACAATCATTAGTTTAATGTCTTATAGATTTTTACATGTATATGCATGAATTTGCATAGTTTCATGTGGCTGACTGATGATTGATTGTTACTTTTTTTTCGGCCTCTCAACCCGTTGCAGGTTATTTAAAGCCACAAAATATTTTAAGAATGTAAGATTTTTTGTTAGAGATAATAATGATTTAGTAGCCCGTATTTATACACAGAAATGACAAAAATGAAAAGAATCTTATGCATTAAAGATTTTTCAATTAGATAACGCGCCAAATATGGCTAAAACAGGAAACAATTTTCCTTTTATTTTCGCAGAAAGTCAGGTATGTTCCGCATAGATGCCTTATGAAAGCGAGGTTGCTTATGTGGTGTTGATGAAATGCAAATTATACCTTTGTTAGGCGTCTGCAACCGGGATATATATGTAGAATAAAATGTGTGAAATGCGAAAATAATCCCCAATCAAAGTCCTACAAAATGAAATAACTTCATTAATCTTTGTTTCTTTTAAGCTGAAAGAAACAAGTTATAAATTTATTTGCAAAGTTCATACGAAATATCTTTTGATTTTCTTTTTACAATACTAAAGAAATGAACTGTGTTATATGATGAAAGGTAGGTGTGAAATTATCACTGTATATCCACAATTTACGTTATATTATGTGTGTGTGGTGTAATTATAGCAGCTGCGGCTGGTCAGCCGATTAATATCAAATATTTACCGTTTTTACAATTAGTCTTTGTTTATGTATGGTGTGGGTTTTTTTCGTAATATAAACTGTGAAAACTGTTTTATGTAAATACTTCAAAAGCGAGAAATTGTTTACAAAAAGAAACTTAGTACTCAATAATTTTTTGAGTAGACGAAAATTCGAGAATTCAGTATTGTTTACAATGCGCAGTCGAAGTTATACTGAAGACTATTTTTTTGATTTAAGTTACGCTGTTTATAAAAAAAAAATCGGATCATCGGAAGTTAAAAATTAGATTTATTAAACTAAGAAGTCTTATTGGTTAATGATAAATATATTTCCCAATTTTTAATAT
>OZ010606.1:40242599-40257599 GCA_963932145.1 Acanthosepion lycidas
AGACAAACGGCCAGGTTAGTTTTGTCGACGATACTAGATTTGTTTTTGAGGCAGGAGTAAATAGTCCGAATAGATGACTATTTGGGAACCTATGACACCAGGAAGATCGTTAATGAAGATAAGAAACAGAGTAGAGCCTAGGATAGAGTCTTGGAAACACATGCGTTCGTGGGATAGGAGCTGGAGGAGAATCCATTGAGAACGACCTTCAATGCCGGTTTGACAGGAATGATTGTATTAAGTCGAACAATCGACCTGTAATTCCATAATCCTGAAGCTTGCGAAGAAAGCCGGTATGCCAAACCCTATCAAACGCTTTGGAGATATCTAGAGACACGACACGAGCTTCTCCGTTATTATGAAGTGCTTGTTAAACAATGTCAGTTATGGCCGTAAGCACATCAGCTGTAGAACGGGCAATGCGGAAACCATATTGTTTGTCGGAAAGCAGATTATGGGATGTAAGTTGCATATCCACTTCGGCGTTGATTAAAGCTTCAAAGACTTTTTTCGAAGAGTGGTAGGAGACTGATAGGACGGTAATTAGAAGGGTCAGAAGGGTCTCCAGAATTGTTAAAGACAGGAACAACGGATGAGGACTTCCAACAGGGTGGAAAACAAGATTCATTGAGGCAGTAGTTATATAATTTGGAGAGGGCAGGGGCCAGTTCAGGGGCACATTTCTTCAGGACAATGGCTGGTATCCCATCTCCACCCCTAGTCTTGTGGGGTCTAATTTAGAGATGATAAGCGATAACGGGGTGCAAATCGCTCACTTGAGCTTCAGTTCTAAGGGAGAAATCGGGTGTGGGTACATCGGAAGAGTCGACAGTTGAATTGATGAGAATTTCTGAGCAAAGCATTCAGCCTTGTCCGCAGAAGAGGTCAGTACCTCAAACTGGTTGAACAAAGGAGGTATAAAGGGGTTGTTATTGTTAAGTGTGCTCTTGCAGAGATACCAATAATCCTTGGAGCCGAATTTGCGAGATGCAATACGTTATTTCATTCGAGTTGCAAATAGTAACTTTGCTTCACTGAGGACACGCTTACACTCGATACGGGCTGAGACAAAGAGACGTCTATTGCAGACATGTCGCTACGATATAGGTATGAAGAAGTGATTTCTATAAGCAATGGAGAACGACCTTCAATACCGGGTTCGTAGGTAGCGGAGAACCAGGGGCAGGAGCGCGATTTGACCTTATATTTCCTTGAGGGGATGAAAGCCTCGATTCCATCTTTAACCTAGGAGGAGACCTCGGAAGCACATTCTTGAACAGGGTACGTCGCGAATGAAATCCCGGAACGAGTCCTAGTCTGCTCGTTGATAGTAGAACAATGTTCTTGTGGTAGGATGTCAATTGTTTTGTTTTTTTCCTTTCCCCTCTTTACTTCTGTCAATTATTTTACTTTCAGGTTTACTCAACGGTCTGTTGGTAAGAGGGGTGTTCTATTCGGACAGTTTCATCCAAAGAAAGGGCACTTTATGGAAGACACTCACGAAAAAATGATTTTCAAGTCTAGGGTCAATCCTTATCTATATAACTTTGATATCCATACCTTCTTAACATTTATTTCATCTAACATTCATACCACGAATCTCATTCAGTAAACTTCTAACTTGGATGACTCTTGCGCCTTGTGAGACTGTTATATCTATCTATCTATCTATCTATCTATCTATCTATGTCTGTTCATACTATCTATCTATCTGTTTATATATATATATATATATATATATATATATATATATATATATATATATATATATATATATATATATTAGCTCGTTCATATCTATCTATATATCTAAGTCTGTTCATATCTAAAGGGTGCGATGGATAAATTGTCGTCTAAATTACCTAAAATTAAAAATAACACTGATATCTAATTTTAACAGACATATTTACCGAAATTACATAAATAATATCTTGAAATACTAAAGAGTAAATTTACTCAATAAAATCGCCATTGCCTTCAACTACGGTCCGCAGATGACTCCGGAATCTCCTGCAACTCTTCTGGACGGTCTCTTTATTTAAGTTGTTGAATGCTGCCATAATCCTTGCCTTCAGTTCATTTTTGGTGTTACAAGGAGTTTTTTTTTTATGTCTCACTCAACTGCTCCCCCACACATAATAATCAATGATGTTACAGTCTGGGGCGTGTGGTGGTCTGATGCAAACGGTGATGTGGTCTCAGAAATTGTCTAACAGCCCTGACTGGATTGTTTTGCTTGTGTGGCTTGGTGCAGAGTCCTGTTGCCAGATAATAATGTCTTTCATAAGCCACCCTCTTGATCCAGGGCAGCACTACCTTCTCAAGGCACTTGATGTAATCCTCCGTCTAGAGTCTAAATCCTAGTCGGAAAATGAATGTAAGCATACCGCCGCCATCACTCGAAAATTGTTTAAACACCAGTTTTCGTCCCATAAACTAAGTTAAGCAATGTCGAACTTTGTCAGTATCTAGATGGGTTCCCCCTCGGAAATACCAGGTTCTGTAACCTTGGACGTGCCAGTGGTGTAATGTATAACGCCTCAGAAGCATAAAGCCGAGTTCGAATTGTAGTCAGGTTCTTTATATTGACTTACGTGCAAATACCATGATGTTTACTGGATATTTGGTTTTTATCACCCTCATTACATCTTTTGGTGACACAGCTAGCTAGTGGTTGTTCTGTGTGTTCACCATCTTATTCCGGCAAAAATTTATTCTCGTATGAGAAAAGATTAATGCCTGTTTGGTTGTAGGGGATTAGTTCAAAATCTTCGTAGCGCGGACTTTCGTCATTTCCTTCATAGCTTGAGATAAAAATTATCCCTTTCTTATCTTGTATTAGAAATTCCGAATGTCTTCATGCTCTACCTACCTGATAAGAAACTCATACACTCCTGTTTCCTGGCTATGGACCTGACTGACAGGGAGGGATCGATGTCAATCATAGCCTGGATTTCGCCAACAAATTTGGGTGTTTTTTTCTTATCAGAACGATCAGAGTGAGGTTTCTGAGCTGCTGGACCTTCGTAATCACCATTAGACTCATGCAACTCCACACTGTCCTCAGATTAACAAACTGACTTAAATTTTCATACTGGAGCTTCCAGCACGAATGCCAAACAGTACAGCATGCCGTTTCCAAATTTCTTGGACAATGAATTGCATCATAGTGCTCTTTTTCATGCAGATGATGCTAAACTGACCTTATGATATTGCGCAGTCGAAAAACTAAAAAACAAACGCGCATGCGCGAAATTAAAAAAATAAAACGGCTACAATTTAACCCTCGCATCATTTATCGATTTATCTAAGTCTGTTCATATATTAAATACTAATTTCAGATCCTTATTTTTTGGTGGCAGTGTATTTGGCTCAGATCTTCTGAGGCTGACCTTTAAAGTCAGGTGTTAGACAAAACAAAGGAAGTCTTTTTGATTGGGTAAAGTAGCATGGAAAGGTTAGAGTTAGAAAGTGCTTTCGGTGGGTTAAATCTTACGCATCGAAGAAGGTAGACGTGGTAATTTCGTGTTGTCTCGGGGAACTTGCTCCCCAGTGGAGTGATAGCGCGACCCCACTGTCTAGTTGAAAAATGTACCCATCGATGTGTTAATAAAATAGATATGTTTAAAATCCCTTTTGTTGAAGTTCTCATTTTACTTTCGAACAAACCAACTAGCGATCAAACGGCTGAGAGAAGAAAGAAAAGAGAGAGGAAGATAACTTATTGTGATCACCTCAAGCCACTCGCCTCTGGACTACCTCAGGGCGAGGTGGTATACAACATCTATCTATCTATCTATCTATCTATCTATCTATCTATCTATCTATCTATCTATCTATTGGGTCGGATTATCCTCATTCTTTTTGTATTCCATTGGTAAGGAGGAAGTTATACGCATACAGCTTCTTCCCAATTACTGTTAACTTGTGGAAGAGACATCGGCAAGGGTAATCTCTTCTTTTTTAGAGGCAACCGTTATCTATCATACATATGATCATAATCTATGCTTCTTCATTCCTCCTTTCTGCATCTATCCAGGGCTTACGGCCACACAACGTTTAAACACCAGTTTTCGTCCCATCAACTAAGTTAAGCAATGTCGAACCTTGTCAGTATCTAGATGGGTGCCCGCTCGGAAATACCAGGGGCTATAACCTTGGATGTGCCAGTGGTGCAATGGATAACGCCTCAGAAGCAGAAAGCTGAGTTCGAATTGCAGTCAGGTTCTTTATATTGACTTACGTGCAAATACCTTTGTTAAAAGTATAAATCCACCTCTTCTCATCCTAGCTATGGGTTAAACAGTGAGCTTTCTATCCGAAAATCATTATTATATGCTCGTATTTCTTACAATCCCAAAATATGTATCGGCTTTAACGTTAAAAACCGACAAGAATAAATCAATAAGTAAAATAATTCTTTTTCAGAACCCTTTTCTCCTTGAGCCTTGTACTGCTTGAACGAAACAAAGTAAACATATTTTATAGCAGTTATTGTTAAGCATCTGATATACACTCTACGCTCTTAAATACTTCTTTTTACATTTTTTTTTAAATAATACTCAACCAATACAAGGTCCAAGAGCCAGTCAAGGTAGACGGTTACTGTGCGCAGTTATATTAACGTAGGAAAGAACCAGCGTTTGGTGTATGCACTATACACCAAACGCTGGTTCTTTCCTACGTTAATATAACTGCGAAGACGGTTCAAATGCTGTCCTTATCACCATTTTTAGCAACTTCAAACATTAAACCATGTCCTTGCCAGTATATCTGAAGTAACCGCCATTTTTATTTGCAAAAGAAATATGGCTGATTAATAGAAATGAAAACATCAAACAGTTAAATATTTGCAAAAGTTTCTAATGCAATATACAAAAAAAAAAAAAAAAAAAAAAAAGAAAGAAAATCATACAAGTCCCGGTATTTTTCTACTGTAGTCGTCATTAAACTGTGGGCAGGTCAAGTCGATTCTCTACTCAGGAATCTCTTTATTATGTTGCGAGAGGAAATTAAAGAAGAAGTGAATTTATGTTATCGAAGAACAGGCCTTAAACGACGTCCTCTGATCGTGAATTCTCTTTGACTCGGCCGCCTTTCCAATTTTTCGACAAAATATCTCTGTTTTTTTTTTTCTTTTTTCTTTTTTTTAGTTCATTCGGCATCGCTTAGTTATTGACCCTTTTCTTTCTGTTTTCGCCTCTGCCCCTTTGCATTAGTTCGTCTTCCTCTGTTTTCGATGCGAATTTCTTCCTCACCGACATTTTCAACTTCCTCCCTTAATTCTCGTCTTTTCTCTACTTTTTCATCGTTTCTTTTCTTGCATAGATCGATACCCGTTTGCTGTATTGATTATTCCAAAGCCTTTCATCATTGTTTTTTTTTTTTTTTTTTTTGTTAAATTTTCTTTCTTATTTGTTTTGTTATATTGCATTTTTTGGCTTTTTTTATTATTATATTTTTTCCTAATTTTCTCTTTACAAATACGAAGGCATTTCTGCATGGTCATTTTCTGAACGGTTTAAGACTAAGCGAAGTCATTAATAATAGGACGCTCGTGAGGACTGAACGCAATACACTTGTGAATTAGTCCGTGAGACGAGTATGCTAAACATCGCTCTCAATATGCGCACTTATTTAGCTAAGACTGACAGAAGGCTACACACTGTCTCTGGAGTTATATCCATATCTTTTCAAAAGTCAACGAACGTAACAGCATCAAGTATTTCATGAAGGTCCTTTTCAGAATTAAGCGAATTAGCATGTTCAATAGTAGTATTTAAATATACTAAATAAATATCTCCGGGATTTTGTAAAAACTTTTATTTTTGTTTCAGTTTTTCTTTCAAGAATTGTATCTTGCTATCTTCCCTTTTCTCTCTTTCTTTCTTTCTTTCTTTGCATTTGCGTTTTCTTTCTTTCTTTCTCTCAGTTATTTCCACTTAACTCAACTCTCCAAATTTTGGTTCACCATTGCTCTGGCCATGTATTGAACTCACAACTCTTTATGCAGTGGGTAAAGACTTTGGTTAGATCCAGTGACTAGACTCAAAGACTTGTGATTTCTTCCTTCTTCAATTAATTCTTCCTCAAGTTTTAGATTCTGTTATTTCGTTTCTTATTTTTCTTTATTTTTGCTTTCTTTTATTTTATTTTTTTGTTCTTTTAGCTTCTTTCTTTCCTTCGTTCTTTCTTTCTTTCTTTCTATCTTTCTTTCTTTCTTATTCCGTTTTATTTGTATCTTTTATCGTTCTTTCTGTGCTATTTTTATTTCGTCTGTATTTTTCTACTCTCTTTCTTTCGCTTCTTGTTGTTTTATTTGCTTTCTTTGTCATTTTTTTTCTAGTTATTTTTTTTTGTTTTCTTTTCCATATTTCATTCAGTGTTTATTTATTTCCTTCATTTTAATTTCGTTGGATATTTTTCATTCTTTATTTCAGCCCTTCAGCCCTCATTTCATTATTTCAGCCTTTTTACTTTCTTTACTTCATTTATTTCAATTCTTCTAATGTCGTTTGATTTTAGCTTTAATATTTCTTTTCTTTTTTATTATTTCGTTTCTTTTTTTTTCTTTCATTCATTCATTAATTATTTCTTGTTTTCCTTCTTTCTTATCATTTCTCTTTCATTCATTTTTCTTTTTTTCACCCTCTTTCTTGTTCTTTCATTTCTGTGTTTCGTTCTCTCTTAGTTGCCCGAAGGAGGCAAAAGTTAATTAAATGAAGCGCAAATGCCAATTCTGATTGAGAGTCATTCGTTTTGTGTCTTTCCATAATAGATAGCAAATCAGGACCTATTTACTTACAGATTCATCCACACATCTATCAAGGACAACATCTTGAAATGACAGAAAAGAAAGAAAATGACACTTGAAACAACCCCCACCCAATTCACGTAACTTTCTCTATAGACTTATTTGAAATAAATAAAAGAAGGAAACCAAAAAATGCTTAAATATTTAGTGTAGCACTTTAAGCATGCCACCAACAACATGTCTGACATTAAAAATCTGACTTGCCTTCGATGAGACAAATATTCTAATATTTTATAGAATTTTTCAATTTGCAACAGTAAATATAATTTCATAGTAATTGTTCTCGTAGACATTCCTCATTATTATTAGGTTGGTGCAAAAATAAAGATGTAATAATGTCGTTTTTTGACGTATTTTTAACGTCAAAAGACGACAATATTACGTCATTATTTTTGCATCAACCTAATACCTAGACTTCAGGAATTTAAACGCAGTAGAGGATTGGAAACAATGTGTCATCATTTAACATTTGAATTGCTAATATGTAAACGTAAGTTCTATGCTACCAGTTTCTTTTACCAAAGATCTTGATTATAGAAAACTTTCAGCTTCTTGCTTCCCAGCCAGCTCTGATCTTCTAAGATTAATTGTTATCTATCTTTAATCTTATTCTTCTGCATTCACTAACACCTTGTGTCTTAGTGGCTTCATTGCCATGCTTGGGGTGAAATCATAAAAAAGGAAGATAAACAGAAAAAATGTATCTATAGTACTGCTGGAAATCTAAAAGAAATTACAAAATTTGACATTTCTTGGTTAAAAATTATTACTTTTAACAGAATTTTTGAAATCAGACCAGCAAGCACGACTTTGACAATGCACAGAACTTTGTAGGTGTTGTATCCTGAAATTTCTTTATTGATTTCTGTCGCTGCTTTGTAATCTTTGAATTATGAATCAAACCCCCGTTGAATAGACAGAGATAAATTATTTCAAATTTCAAGAACGTAATAACAATAATGTGTTTTTCAGTTGAAATAGCAAAATAGATTATATTTAAAAAATCTTTATTATTATTATTATTATTGGTTCGAAATTTCTTTATTTCTTCTTCATCATTGGCATATCTTTATTTCTCATCTGCCCTGCATACTTAAATATGCTTTATTACTAGTAGTATTAATAGGATTCAAATTTTTTAGATGAAGCATTGTCAATTTTTATTCATTTTGGACTAGTATTTCTTTCATCTTATTTCTCTTGCTTTTTATTAGAGGCTTATTCTTTATTTCTCACCTGCCCTGCTTACTTAAATATGCTTTATTACTAGTAGTATTAATAGGATTCAAATTTCTTTGATGAAGCATTGTCAATTATTATTCATTTTGGACTAGTATTTCTTTCATCTTATTTCTCTTGCCTTTTATTCTAGGCTTATTCTTTATTTCTCATCTGCCCTGCTTACTTAAATATGCTTTATTACTCTTAATATCAATATGATTTAAATTTCTTTGATGAAGCATTGTCAATTATCATTCATTTTGGAGTAGTATTTCTTTCATCTTATTTCTCTTGCTTTTTATTGGAGGCTTATTCTTTATTTCTCATCTGCCCTGCTTATTTAAATATGCTTTATTACTAGAAGTATTAATAGGATTCAAATTTCTTTGATGAAGCATTGTCAATTATTATTCATTTTGGACTAGTATTTCTTTCATCTTATTTCTCTTACTTTTTATTGGAGGCTTATTCTTTATTTCTCACCTGCCCTGCTTACTTAAATATGCTTTATTACTAGAAGTGTTAATAGGATTCAAAATTGTTAGATGAAGCTTTATCAATTATTATTCTTTTTTCACTCGTATTTCTTACATATTATTTCTCTTTTTAATGTTAGCTTCATCTTCCATTCTCGTCTGCCCTTCCTACAATGTTATGGCTTATTACAATGGTATTAATGAGATATTAATGTTATTCAAATATCATATATGAGGCATTGTCCATTATTATTGATCTTTGTCTCGTATTTCTTTCATCTGTTATTTTTATCGCAGCTTTTAAATTAGATTTAATATTATCCGAATTTATTTGCTGAAGTCTTTACACTTTTTTTATTTATTCATTTTTACTTGTGTTTATTCGATTGCAAATAGAAAGTTCGAATATACATTATCATTATTAAGCAAGGTTGATTGGAGATAAATCGTACGCCTCTAGCATGACAAAAATTTGCATCCTTAAACTAAGGAATTTGTCTTTCCGAAACAGCTTCATTTTTACAGTCATGGGAAAAAGTTCAAGACCACCCAAGCAAAAAAAAAATAAAAAAATAAAAAAATAAATAAAAAATAAAAATAGATAGATAAATAAAAATAAAATAAAATAAAATAAATTGTTTTGTCTTTTTTATTTCAAGGTTTGTGATTGCATCATCCCATATGTCATCATTCTAATCAGTTATGCTAACGAAGCAATTCTCAGCGAGTACATAATAAGTGGTAGTGCCTGTTAGGGTTCTAGCTATGGGCATATAGTCAGCAACCAAAATAGCATCAAAACATGAAAAAATAAAAAATAAATTAGAAAAATAACTAGCAATATATTTTCACCATAAAAATTAAAAAGATTACCAGCAATACATTATTGGTAAAAAACAAATAGAAACAATACATGTATAAAAAATAACCAGAGGTTAAAATAAAATAAAATTTTAGTATTAAATCACCTATAAAAAGGTGATATGCTGTTAAAATCAAGAAAAACCATATTTCTGTTAAAATCAAGTAAGACAACATTTCTAAGATATTAGTGTAAATGGTCTTCATTTACACTAATATCTTACCATTATTACGGAAGTGTTTCTACTAGGTACACGTGGGAGGTATTTCTGTCACTCCCTGTATAAATCGCTTCTTGTTAGCCTTTGTTTTAATTGAGAAATTAATTCATTTGAACGATTCTCTTGTTAATTATTCATCTGATTTATTTATCTATCTTTGATGTTTACATTTATATAGTGTAAGGCGGGGCACGTTGATGTTATTGTTTCCTTATTGGCGCTAAGCAACAACACCACTGATTGAGCTGAAACTTGGCAGACACATATTCCAGTATGTTGGCCATACATTGAATGTACTTTGATACGTATAGAATGTAGAATTTTCATAATATTATACCATGATAACAGTATATCAAATACATCAATCTGCTCCACCCGAGGAGCACATTCATATAGGACTAAACAAACTAATGGAAAGAATTAACAACGCATAACGTGGACATAGATATTATTTTGAATGTAGCCCAGAGAATGCAGGAATCAATAGAAGTTAAAAAGATATTATAGGGTGTTTCATTAAGAGGGATTATATATATAAAGGTGTTTCATTAAGGCTGATCAAAGTCCGCAGTAAATAAATCAGTGTTATTGGCAAAAATCTATTTATTTCTCTATTGGATCATGCTATTTAGGTCATGGCAAATTTGGGTGAAATATAATATCGCCAAAATGTCCGCCAAATCTGAAGGAAAAAGAAAAAAAATCATTAGACGCTTAAACTTAATTCACCTTTAAAATCGTTCCAAGTTATTAGAACAGCCTTTAGTAAACCAAGGAACGTACTCCAATGCGTAAATATATACTATTGGTGCTAAACAGAATGCACTCATTCGAATACTTGCACAACTGACAAATAACACCAAATTCTCTTACGCTAAAGTCAATGCATTCCTAATGAGCCGAGACTCCACTGCCCGATCATTTCATACACTCCTCCCCATCCAAAAGTTTCTATACACACCACAATAATAAATGCAGTCCCACTCATCTGCGTCTGATTCATAATCTGAGGGTACAATCACTGGTTTTAATTCCTTTGGTTCTTATCTTCCTTTTGATAACAGGTGCTTTCTTCTCCTTCTCCTTCTCCTCCCCTTTCCCTTTTGGCTCCCTCTACCACCACACCTGAGATTCTCTTGTCAATGCTCGTTTTATTTCTTGGCAGAAGATTATTCACTGGTGTGTCACCGAGAATTTCGCTTTTCCTCTTGCATCACCCTATCCAAACCAACTAAGTCAATTTTCAAAGGCTTGGTGCCAGACCCAGATTGTTCGCACAACTTTAGCAAGTGAGCTCGGTTAAAGGGAAATCATAAAAGTTTATAATATTAAAAAGGCAGAAACAAAATGGCTAATGAGTTTGAGCGAGAAAAAAAGTAGAAGAAAAAATGTTTTACTTACAACGTTAACATCGTTGATTTTTTTCACAAATTTGCTTCAAACTTTCTCAATTCGCGAAGCTTCGACTCGTAAACAGGAACGAAACAAGAAAACCTTAAATATGCACATGCTGATGCCACTAGCAAACGAATAGTTACTAATGTTTCTGAAATTATGCATTGTGCATCAACCTGTAACATTCATCATTGCACGCCGCCTTACACTATTATTTCTTTATAAAGTACTTCCAGTCACATCACATTGAAGTTAAGCAACGTTGAGTCTAGCCAGTACCTAGATGGGTGACCGCTTGAGAATACCAGGTGCTGTAAAATTTAATGTGCGGGTGATGTAATGGAAAAGGGCACGGATGTTTTATTGGAGAGTTGAGTTCCAATTCAATGTGGGTTCAGTTATTGTTGTGGCCTGTTTAGGGGCCAGAAAGAAAGACACGGAAGACGAAGGTCGGTTGAACAAGTATATTGGCGATATATACAAAACCATAGTTTTAGTAATAAATAGATTAGTATTGCGTCTACTATTCCCTCCACAGTCTGCGCTCCCGTCCGACTCTCGCAGTTTGTATTTATGAGAGAAGGAAGAGTTCATTATACTGTAAGAGGGTTTACCACGACAGTTATATTCCATTATGCGCAAATACCCACAGGAAACGTATTAATCCACGACTTATCGCCCCAGCTATGGGTTACTTAGTGTTGTGTCGTGGCACAATAGTAAAAATAAGAAAATCAAGTCGAGGTTGGTTTAAGGAACAAGTGTATTTAACATCACAGATACAAAGGTAGGAAACGGGTACTACTCAGCTAGGCAGTTGTAGTACTGTCGCTGCTTACACACCGGGTAGGTATTACTGGCACTATATATAGTGAGAACCGGTGTAATTCCTTTGTGTTAGGAGGCCGGTGTAACACTTAGTTAGACTTGTATCACTAACATCATTATTATCTAGAAAATTCTTATAATCAAAACTATATTCTGGCTTTAAATAACCTGAAAAGGGTTGATACGCCGTCAAAATCGAATCAATCAAATCAAAGACAAACCAAGGTTAAAGCGACATTATATTGTGGAAGATGAGGTGTTGCTTGAAATGGTTTAACGACGTCCAAGCTCACTATCACTCGTGCAGAACTTCACCCTTCACAAAGCATCATTACTCAACACCTACATCAGCTTGTGAATAGACGCCGTCGAGAAGTTGGAAAGAAAATTCTTATAATCTAAAAATATATTCTGGTTTTAAATAACCTGCAATGAGTTGATGAGCCGTAGAAAACGAATCAATCAACCAGACTTTTCCTTGGTATGTTTTGAAAAAGCTTATAAATGACCATTTATTTCTTGATCACTTAAATCATTCATATACATACTCTAGTTGTCCCTCCCACAAAATGTTTAATATCTAAAAAATAAAAATAAAAATACTATACTAATTGAGTCTTTTTACCCACGTTTTTAGATTAGACGTTTAGCTAACATGACACCATTTATCGTAACAAACATTGGAAAAGCATTTGAGTTATTCAGCTAGAAACAGAAGAGGTTTGGGTCAGTACCACTGTCTTTCTAACTGAGCAATGGTGAGAGGTAAATGATCACTCAGGCCTTCAGAAATGGTACCAATATTCATGCTCTGGCATCTATTTTCAAAGTCCATTCAAGAACTATCAAGGGAACGGTTTGAAAAAATAACAGTAGAGACGAAAACTTGATCAGGAGGTCACAATAGTAAGAGGGATCATCATTTCAACTTAAAGCTAAATCCACTCTTATTGCTCAACGTAGATTCCAATAGAGTTAAAAAAAAACCTCGGAGAATTCCAGTAAGATATCTTTAATCATTTCTAAGATATACTGGTTCAAATCTTAATCTAGCAATTAGACAATTTTGCTGTTACATTCGGTACACACACACACACACACACACACACACACACACACACACACACACACACACACACACACACACATATATATATATATATATATATATTCAGCTGAAAATAAAACAGGTTAAAATCGTTTTGTGCCTGTACCACTCTCTTCCCAACTGACCAATGGTGAGAGATATACGATTATTCAGGCCTTCAGAAATGGTACCAACATTCATGCCCTAGCTGCTATCTTCAATATCCTTTCAGGAGCCATCAAGAGAACGGTGAAAAAAACAAAAAACAAAAAAAAAACAAACAAAACGGGAACAGCAAAGAAGAAAACTGGATCAGGAGGTCACAACAGGAAGAGGGATCATCATTTTAGAGCTAAATTGATCAATTAGAAAGGATCCAAGTCAATCCATGAGCCGTTTGGCACGTAAGAGAGGAGTTTCAGCTATGACATGCGAATGAAATCGTACGTGAAATGTGTGAGGCATCTTGACAGAAAGTTAGAAAGTTAGAGAAGGCGAAGATCATCTTGAATAAGTTGTCAAACGATCCTGGAATATATATATATATATATATATATATATATATATATATATATATATATATAATTATTTATTTAAAAATATGATTCCAACACGCTACATAAGAGGTCTCATGTTTCAAAACAAGAGCCGAAAACTTCAATATAATTATTTGAATTAAATTGAATTAAAGTAAGCTCTGTTCCATCTTCAAGCGAAATTTTTTTTGGAATAACTTATTTCTGAAATTTACGTGTTTTAATAGAATATTCATAATTGAAATCAAAATTTCCATGGTAACAGCCAGGGCGAATTGTTTAAATAGGTAGGGGTGTTGGGTGTTAATAATTTGTATCAGTATAGTGTTACTTTCATAGATGTCAAGTCAGGGTAAGGTGGGGGTGTCTAAATTTAAAACGGAAGATGTTTTCGCCTAGTCTGGTTTACGTGTCTATGGAGATTTATTAATTTTTTTTATTTTATTTCTTTATGAAAGGGATTTGTGCATATAAAAACTGCCGTAACATTTGTTTTTTGACGACTTCATAAAGGGTTATCTTTTTTTGTAGGGTATTTAAACTATTTATTTGGGCTATGGATTATAAAAGTTATTTTATTGTATGTTTGTTTTTAAGCTAATTATTCAATGCTTAAATTTGATGATGTCGGCAAAAAACCGTTAACTCATGTCTATTGTTTAATAGATTTTTATTATTTAAAAACTTAATAATGTGCAGTTTCTCATGGAGGCACAAAGGGCATGGGTCATCCCAAGTTTTACAAGTTCTAGTCCTGTTTATAATTTTTCTATTTTACTTTAGGTGTCCTATTTATTTCCTTCAGATGCCAAAAATATTTAGATAGAGAAGTCTGATTTCTTTTATTCATATTGTTGGAAGAGCACTTATGCTGCCTCCATCTGGCTTTAAATTCATTCTTCGTGGAACCAATGTATATCATATTAGTATTAGGACTCTCAGTGGATGAGATAGTACATTGGTATACCACAGATTTGATACAGCATTTATTTTCGAATGGGCAGTCTTCTGGGTTTCTACATTCACCCAATTTTTCACTGTTATTGTCTGATTTAAGTGTAGGGTTTTTATTAATACTATTCAGGCATGGGGGTTTGTTCAGGATTTTATTATTGTGTTTTTTTATTATACTGTCTAGATTTTCAGTGCAGCTGTAACTCAATTTTACGGTGTTCTTATTAAATATATTACTAAGCCTACTATTGGTGAGGAAGTGTTTATCAATTAAAGCTAAGAATTTCTGTCCTAGTTTAATACTAACCATTTGGTTGAACGGAGGGGTATACCAAATGATTTTTCTTTTCCTGTTTTTTTTTTCTTCTGACTAGTGCAATTGTTTCTCTTGTTAATGTTTAAAGAACTTTGGATTATTTACCTAACCAGTTCTTTTCTATTTTCTATATATTTTCACACACACACACACACACACACACACACATATATATATATATATATATATGTAGTACGGTTAAGCTTTTTATTTAATTTTTCTTGTGTTCTGACAAGAGCTTTCTCTTCTGGACAAAGGGTGTGTAAGAACTGTCCAAATGTTTTATATTTC
>OZ010606.1:40260099-40277599 GCA_963932145.1 Acanthosepion lycidas
GGGTCACAAACTCACATCAATCCAACTAAATATGTTAGCTCTATCACTGATATTGAGCGCTATCCAATAGGTACCGCGCATCTATCTATCTATCTATCTATCTATCTATCTATCTATCTATCTATATATATATATATATATATATATATATATATCGCCGCTAGCACGATTCTGTGTTTCATGCACCACCCAGTCTTCAGGTGCTGTGGCCTGGTATTAAACTGGAGTAGCCAAGGGCTAATGACGTTTGGTTAGATCCAGTCACTAGAACCAAAGATTTGTGAGTTCAATACCAGTCCACAACAGTACTGAAGCAAACTTGAAGAGTTGTGTTAAAGAGAAATAACTGATACATTCGGAAGAGGCACGGTACCTGGAACTGGAACAATCTGCCCCTGTGGGCGAAATAAAGCGAAATTCTAACTACCCGAAGAAGGTTGTAGCGTAAAACGGCCGAAAAGTTGTGAATATTGCAATGAAGATGAGGATAATAGTCCGAATAATGTAAATAATGTAAGTTATTAAAATATTTTCAGACTGTAAGAATTTGTTTTGCTTTTTTAAGAAAATGATGATTTTACTGATACAAGTTCTACTAATTAATCGATAGCTAGGGGTGAATAGATAGATTCGTGCCCTTCCCAAGTGTATTTTAGCACGTAAGTGAATATACCGAACCCAGTTGAAATTCGAATTCGTCTCTCCGATTTCCAATTCTGGTGTGTTATCCATTACACCACCCGCACATCCAAGCACACGTCACCTGGTATTCCCCAGCGGCCACTCAGCAAGTTACTGACTAAGTTCGACGTTGCTTAACTTTGGTGATCATACGGGAACCTATGTTTCAACACTATATAGCCGTAAGTCTGACGTTAATATAAATATACTGAAAAAAAACAGTTCTAAAACAAGTAAATATTTAATCGAAATAAGACAATTAAATTTACATCAAAAGCAAAAGTGGGTGCCAAATCTGATGTAAATACGACCCCAGAAATATATCAATATATCCCGAAAGCAAAAGAATATTCGGGTATAAAAGGGACTTTAAAATAAACACAGTCAAATAAATAAAAGGGACTTTAAAATAAACACAGTCAAATAAATAAAAGGGACTTTAAAATAAACACAGCTTGAGTGCCAACAACAACTTGTGGAAAGAAGGGAAAATCTTTTTTTTAAAAAAAAAAAAAAAAAGAATATATTAGGTTGGTGCAAAAATAATGACGTAATGATGTCGTTTTTTTGACGTTAAAATACGTCATAAAACGACATTATTACGTGATTATTTTTGCACCAACCAAATATAAACAAGAATCGTGTTGAAATTATATCTAATTTAAAAAAAAAGAAACAGATTAACTTAGAAAAATAGGACTATCTTCGTATGATTAACATGAGCCCCATTGTATCTTGCCAATGGAGATTTTAACCATCCCCTCATGTTGTCACACTCACACACACATATAATATTAAAGATTGTCCTTTGGGTCTGAAGAAAACTTTGTTTTACAATTTATCAGTGGATCTGGATGAATTTTCAAGACAAACATGTTTGGGAATAATTTGTAGTGGACAAATCATTACACTGGGATAAGCCCACTCTCTTGGTGTGGAGAGTCTTTATCCAGTGGCACAAGGAATTGGATGTGTAGGAAATCTCATTTGCTCACTCTGTCTGAAATCAGTCCCACAGACCTAAAATTATCTAGGGTTTGAACCCATAGACTACTCTCACCTAGTTTGCATATGAGTTGAAGCACACTACCAAAACTTTGTGGGATATGAAAAATCTTAAAACCAATTGAAATTAATAAAATCTGATTGCAAAAACTTCTCAGTAAAAATAAAAAAAATCCAGCATTTCTCTGATTAACATGAGCCCCATTGTGTCTTGCCAATGGAGATGTGGCTGAAATAAAATCCATTTTCCTGATAATGCTGTTTGGCCAGCAAAACATGTGAAAAGAAGAGTTTTCCAAATTGTATTATATATTTGGCATTCTGTTATATTCTAAATTTGAATCATCTCACCAAATATCAAGGTATACATTACATTCCTTAGTAAATTATCTTTTTTTTTTCATCATCCATTTATTCCTACTATCTTTTCAATATAAAGTATAGTAAATGTTTGAATTATTGTGTTAGAAACAAGGTTCCACACATAACCTTTAATAGAAATATATATAAAGTTGTGAGAGAACTTTGTTTCCAATCCAGTATTACAAAATCTTTACTGAAGAAATTCTACCTCAATTGATGTTTCACAATTAATGCTACTTTAGCTTATTTTGTCTGTTTAATTGCTTCATCTATAACTGTTGTACTTCAGACATTTTCATTGACATGTTTTATTTCCAGTTCTATTTGTGCATTTAATTGAAAGTATATTTAAATAACACAGGCATTAAAGGGACTAAGAAGATAAGTGCCTATATTTGGTTAGCCTTCCATTAACTTGCAATGGAATTTCATACATACAGTGATAACCAAAATAGAAAGTATATTACTGGATCTTGTCCTTGCCTATTTCCTTACATCGGTATTTAGATGACCGAATATCAGAATAATGATTTTGTTGTTTCATGATAGATGCCTGACGATTTCATCTAGCATAAAACAGTTTGTCGCCTCTAAGTGTTGGCTTCTATGTTCACTTTTATATATACAGTGTAACCCGGATATACGAGAGAAAAGAAGTCTCTTATATCCGGGTTTCTCTTATATCCGGGTTTGGTCTATTTTGTTTAGGTAAGTATGGGAATAATTTGGGGCCAGAGAAAATCTCTCTTATATCCAAGTTTCTCTTATATCTAGGTCTCTCTTATATCCGGGTCTCTCAGATGTATTTTGAAGGCGTGTTTGGCATCGTCTATAGTATGATGATGCCGTTGAGTTCTTTGGAAGAATGAGTGTCCTTATTATATTCTAGAATCATCGGTTTAGGTTTACTTTTAACTTCTGTTTTTTTTTTCTTCTAGACTTGATGACACTTAAAATTACATAACGCAATCTGAACTCTTATTAACCACTAGCTGGTGGTCGTTGAAACACCGTTTCTTGAGCGATCACAGAACATATGCATCGTCAGACCTGGTCAGTAGTTAGATGTGTCAACGCTTCGGAATACTAAGTGCTTTAAGCTTGAATGTGCAAGTGGCGTAATAGATTATGCTTAGGCACTGGAAAATCGAAGAGTCGAGTTCGAATTTCAGACGGATTCGGTATATTAACTTATGCACATAACTTTGGGAAATGTATCAATTCAGCTCTTCTTCCCTAAACTATGGGTTAATCAGTAGGATTTGTATCAGTAAATCCTTAACATCTCCCAAAAAATCTTACAGATCTAAATGTTTTTTCTACCTTGAAATATTCCGAAAAAGGTTGATAAACCGTAAAATCTATCAAAGCTGGTGATGGGTAAGAGACGCATTCATTTCCTTCGATTTGTGAAAAAGTGAACGTGGCTACCCCTGATGGAATTTGAACTCGGTACGCCAACAAAACTATCGCGGTGATAACCACTACGCCTCGTACACATTGAATAATTATCGAATTTAGAAACATACAAATATTTCAAGTCGATCACTGTCGTACAATCTAACACGCATTCGATTTTATCTTATCTATCATGCCAGGGACCTGCAGCTTTGGTCGATTCTGATTACTCTGTATCCTTTACGGTGACTAATGGTTGGAATAATGGCCAAGATTAGTGCCTTGTGAGGCGCCAGTCTTCGGGATATAAACTTCTTCACACCCAACGCAAAGCTCGAAGCCAAATCAAGCGCAATGGTTGTTAGCCGGTTACCATCATCATGTGCTTAGGCTAAAGGTTACTTTATGATTGCGCCTTGGCAAATAGTACAGCGATTACACGGCTGACGGGTGTTTTATGTCAAATTCGGTTGGTAGGGCGGATGTGTTAGAAATATGTGTTGTTTGCGAGTTGGCAACTAGCAATGAACAGTATGAGGCCGTCATAACTTTTTTTTAATTTAAGCAAACAGAAGTTTGCAGACAGTTTTCAGGTTGGGCGTCAAGCTTTTGAGTAGTAGCTGTAAAACCACTTTCTGCTCAGGGGTATGACGATAAACTACATCCGGCAGCATTGCCTCTGCTCGGAAGATTAAAGGTTTCAAGGAGTGTCGAACCAGCTCTTAACTGCTGTTGTTCCCAGGTCCACATTGAATCTTGAACCGCCTGAAGATTGTGAGACCGCCGTAGAACAAACAGAACGTCAATATGAAACTTTTAGTCACGGAAAAGAATTTGAATATTGTTATATATATATATATATATATATATATATATAACGACGGAAAACCGACGGGAAAGTCCATTATATATATATATATATATATATATATATAATAAACTCTCACGTCGGTTTTCGACGTATGAGGATCTGAGAGCTTATTGATTCAAACATAAAAGTTTGTGCGATAATCTTAAGTGTCCTTTAAGACCCGCTAGTGATTTACATAGGAGGCCACATATGGAGCAAGTGTGAGGATTGTGAAATGAGATCACTCTTAGATTGGCTGACCTTTTAGATCTTCCTCACGCTTCTTGAAGATTATTCAGACATGCAGATTGAAAATTGCTGAGTCCACTAAAACACGTTAATCTCCATTCTACCCGCTCCAAGGATAAGCGCTCAAGGGCGTTATGTGGTATATTGACTGCTGACAAGTTGCTTTTCAGCTTGTTTTTGTATCTTAGCCAAGGGCGTCCTACATTCCTGTGGCCCTGATCTAACTGGGTATATATATATATATATATATATATATATATATATATATATATATATATATATATATATATGTTAATAAATATAAATATTATCCATCACAGATAGCACAACTCGGTGTTTCATTCACAACGAATTCTTCAGATGCTGATTATAGACTGACCGTTACGTAATTTAAATTTTAATAAAATATTTGGGGGATAGCAATGTTGGCACAGTTATATATTATACTGTGATTACAGTTTTTAATTTTTAAAAATATATTTGTCAATTAATATAAATGGGATTTATATAGGCATAAAGGGAGATTACTGTTTTTTTAATTAAAAACAAACAAACGATAAAGCATAATTTACATTAAAAATTAATCTGAATCAATGTATTTGAGCAGGTATCTATTTTTATGGCTGCATATGACCATTAATTCATTTTTTATGTTTAATAAGCTAGGGTTGTTTTAGTGTTCGGCGATAACTAATGTTTCTAGAAAACAAATTATATGTATTGCCTTTCTCATTGGCTTCTGCTATAATATGCCACGTAATAATGGATGACGTATCGCCGTTCTTTAATTGCTAGAAATGTTTTTGTGAGAGCAGTGGTGTTTATGTATTTTATATTACGTTGATCGTAAAAACGAAATTCCCAAGGATTTGTAATGGAACCAAAATAATTTTTTATTTTGATTTGTCCTAGGTCTTTTGAACAAGAGTATATGTTTAATCCTGTTTTCTGTTTAAGTCTGTGTTTGTTTTTATTTCTGCAGTCTACTTAAAATCTATTCTTTTCATACCATGTCTGATATTTCATTTACTAATTAGTAAATTTCCTTTTCCTCGCTAGGAGTGGATAGGTTCGTCTATCATCCCGTTCAAAGTCCTCCACGGTCTTTTAAACAGGTTCATCACTTATTCCCTGTTTACGACTGGGTTTTGGGTTCGTTTTCAAGTCTTTTCACTCTATTTCACTTCCAGTATCCCCTTGCTTCTTAGCGGCATTATCGTCTTGCATCAAGTTAATTAATTTTAAAACAAAGTGTTTGAACTGAAAATCTTTTAATTCACTGGGCCAGAATGTTGCAGACCCGGTAGCATGCAGTGCTGGCCTACGAAAAGGTGGCCTTGTGCCAGACACTACTCACGAGTAAATGATAAAAATGCGATCTTTCAACCGTAGAATTATTACAGTCTCCTCGGTGAGGAAAAAGGGTCATTCAACACGTGCATAAAAAGGTAAAAATAGGTAGCCAGGAGGAACGACGAAAACGAGTCTGGTGGAAGAACAAATATAGAAATATATTTAATAAAAAGTGTTTGTCTCAAACAGTGGAGACTATCAGAAAGGTAAAGCTAGTTCTTAGCAAGTAGGAAAGTTGTATAAGGTTGTGACAAGTAGTTAGTAAAACAATGTTAATGTTCCGCGCCAAAACGAAAATCAAAATGGCTAAGGCGGGAAAGGTTTCCTCAAAGAAAGTTCTGGAACAGAATCTTCTCATACAAAAAGTATATGCATACACAATAATGAAAATACTCACTGCGACATTTTTGTAATGTGTGTGTAATGTTATCTTTTTTATTTAACTGGTTCGTAAGGTTAGAGTTCAAAAGGTGTATGTGAAGTTTATCAATCATCAGTGTCGAAAAACTCTACGTTCCCTGGTAGTGAACGGAGGAAAGTTCGAACAAGTTGTTCGCGTCAGGACGAGGAATTAGTCGTTGTAAAAGTGTGATGGCGACGGTGTCGTAAACTCTACGTTCTCTGGTAGAAAACGGAGGAAAGTTCAAACAAGCTGTTCGCAGAAAGTTGCAACCACATGAAGAGATTCGGCATGATGAGCCAAAGAGTTTACTAGGAAGTTTTTGTAGTTAAGATATTTCGGCCCGCGTATAGGTAAAGGGGCGCGAAATAAATGAGTCGACCTTATAGCTCGGAGACCAGGCAGCGACTGATTTGAAAAACACCGTTCGTCAGTGACGTCAGAGAATGCGCGGGAAAACTTCAAATACTGTTCTAGCTGGAATCAGCAGCAGCGAGCAACTTCCTCACGTCGGCCGCAGACGGCTGCTTACTACTATATCTAGCCGAACATGAAAGGAAGGGGTGCAATACGCGCGCTCACGTAAAAGTAGGTAGAATCCCTGCGCGGTTCCACAAGAATATTGTTGCCACATTGAATTGTTGAATATTGTTGGATTGTTGACTCTGCTATTTACCTTCAACTTGAAATCCAAAGAAAATCAGAATACTTGTCCTGATACGGCTTTACTCACTTTCCCAACGCCTTAATGTTGTCTCTCTGTGTCTTTTTCTGTAAATTCTTTCATAGGTAATTGTTCGGGAGAGCTCTTCGCTATGGTACCTATCCATTTTGAACTAGAGTACTAGACTGGTGACAAGATGTCAGCAATTTACAGTTGAGCTGGCCAGATGTAACCATTTTCTTGCACTTCCCGCTCATAGAACTCTTTTCTGGCTCAAATCTTTCCAGCCAACTTTAATCTGCAAAAATTTAAATGCTATGTCAATCGCTATCTACTGTCCTGTAATTTACAGTTGAGCTGGCTAGATGTAACTGCAAGTTCTATGCTAACAGTTTCTTTTCTCGCATTTCTCGCCCAAAGAACTCTTTTCCTGCTCAATGCTTTCCAGCAAATTTTAATCTGTAAAAATTTCAATGCAATGTCAATCGCTATCTACTGTCCTGTAATTTACAGTTGATATGGCTATATGTAACTGAAAATTCTATGCTAACAGTTTCTTTTCTCGCACTTCTCGCTCATAGAACTCTTTTCCGGTCCAATGCTTTCCAGCCAACTTTAATCTGCAAAAATTTAAATGCAATGTCAATCACTATCTACTGTCCTCCCGATTACTCTTTCCACTTCTCCCTCATTATTAATTTTTCTGTTCTTAATTCTTCCGCACCCAGAAACCGCCTGTGTCTTAGTGGCTTTACAACCTTGCTTGGGGTGATACCGTGTAAAAGGTAAAAGGTGTCGTTAGGACATCTTGTGTCATTTTGAAGGAAATTTTCAAAAATTTTTCTCGGCTTATTAAATATTTGAGGCGTTTGACTAACGTCAGTCTTTTTCAAGAATTAAGCCACCTTAATTAACAAAATCATTTATAATTTACGAATATGCAATTTAAAATGCATTTAAATTCTCGTAACCCATATTCCCGCTACATTCACTAACCTGACAAGCTTTTAAATTAGAAAAAAAAAAAAAAATATAATGATTATGTGACAGAAAATTTATTTAAACGTTTAAACTAACCAACGAAATATTTAAATTATTGGCGTAAAGTGATTACAGGATTTTAATTCCTGGCAACGATTAAATTTAATCAAGAGCACGAAATACTTAGTAAACAAATATACTCTTTAGATTTCTTCTTAAATGCAATGTTCCTTAGGGATGTATGCTATCATGATTCTCCACAACTTCTTTTTTCTTTATTATCTGTGAATTGTCATAGATTTTTTTTTTTACGAAAGTCAGTAAAATTACCTCTCTACACGGTTTGGAATTCAAATATTTCCTCTGAGACTATTTGTCACCCAATGCTATAATGTTTAACTTACTATTTAACCTATAGCTGGGGGAGAAGAGAAAGATTAATGAATTTGCCACTATCCGATGCGATATCCGCTGTATTGCGTGCATATTTTGTGGAAAGTTCTTTTTTAATTTCAACATAGCAAACATAAATTAATAAGAGAAAAAATATAATAGGTAGAGCTTAAATTACTTTCATGTGTGTATTTATTTTCAGTCAGTTATGTGCCATGCGTTATACACATTTAGGCGATCATGTATCTTTCGATACATGACTAACGAGGCAGATTTTTTTCCCGCAGTAGGTTGCCATTTCTTTCTGCGGTAGACCATCAAAGGCTATAGAACTCGGTCTGTCCTGATATTTACCCATTGTTGAGCGGGGAGAGAAGAAGAAGTTTGATACCTTTCCCAAGGGTATTAGCACGTAAATGAATGTAATGGATTCGACTGGAATTCGAACTCGGCTCTCCGATTCCACAATCCGAGCCGTTGTCCATTATTTCAAATTAATTCACTTAATTATCCATTACTGCAATTTAATTTCTCTCTTTATTTTAACAAAATTGATTCTATTTTTTTCCATTGATTGTTGGTTTGGTTTGGTTTGTTTTGTTTTACGGCATATCAACCTCAATGGGTTATTTAATGCCGAAAAATTTTTGTTGCTGGTAATATTTTGTTTTATCAAAATTCGATTTCTGTTAATATTTTTCCTTCAAAAATGTATTGCTGGTAATATTTTTCTTCAAATCATATTGTTGGCGGTATTTTTTTTTAAATGTATTGCTAGTAATAATTTTTTTTCTTCAAAAATGTATACCTGGTAACATTTTTTCAAAAATGTATAACTGGTAATATTTTTTCAAAAATATATTGCTGGTAATATTTTTTTCAGAAATGTATTGCTGGTAATATTTGTTTTTCAAAAATGTTTTGCTTGTATTAAAACCTTTTTTCACACATTTTGATCCCAGTTTGTAGGTTAACTATTTGCCCATAGTTGGGACCCTAACATGCGCTACCACCCCGGGTCAGGGTGGATCTGGGAACACCAGCAATTAAGAGGTGGTTCCATGCTCCCCAAAACCTCCCGATCAGAGGCCTTGATATTGGATCTAGTTTATTGTCTTAACCAGGATACGGGTGCAGTTTATCGTCTTACCCAGGACGCGGATGCAGTTTATCGTCTTACCCAGGACGTGATTGTTGGTTAAATTGAAACAGCAGAAAGCAGACATCATAGCGAGATTTTTCTTAGGACAATACAATTACAACACTGTCATTATATTTGTTATAACGTTCTATTTGTTCGACATAAACGAGATTTAGAAAGGGCGTAGTTAGAGTATGTATCGATGAAGCAGAAGACTAATTAGAGGAAACAAAGAAGAAGAGGTTTATTAATCACTCATACATAGAACGGAAAAAAAAAACTTGAGTAAATCAAATACTACTCCAATCCTACTCTAATGTAGGTACTTGCCATATTTATAGTCCCGCGTTAGTGAGAGAATGTATCGATGCAAGAGAAGACTAATTAGAGGAAACAAAGAAGAAGACGTTTATTAAACACTCATACACAGAACGGAAAAAAAGTTTAAGTAAATCAAATACTACTCCAATCCTACTCTAATGTAGGTACTTGCCATATTTATAAGTAGGAAATGTCCCGTATTAGTGAGAGAATGTATCGATGAAACAGAAGACTAATTAGAAGAAACAAAGAAGAGGTTTATTAAACACTCATACACAGAACGGAAAAAAAAACTTGAGTAAATCAAATACTACTCTAATCCTACTCTAATGTAGGTACTTGACATATTTATAAGTAGGATAAGTCCGGTGTTAGTGAGAGAATGTATCGATGCAAGAGAAGATTAATTAGAGGAAAGAAAGAAGAAGAGGTTTATTAAAGACTTATACACCTAACGAAAAAAAAAAAAACTTGAGTAAATCAAATACTACTCCAATCCTACTCTAATGTAGGTACTTGCCATATTATAAGTAAGATAAGTCCAGTGCCACCAGAGTAGGGAAGTGAAGGAAGCACGCTATTCTACCACACGCTTGCATGAAGAAGGATTTAGGATTAGTAAGTTGGTGTAATTCTAAAATAAACTTGAAACTGATTTAACGCTCGTCATGACAAATCGAATCCTCCCCCTAATCCTCTTCTTCTTCTTTCTCCTCTTCCTCTTTTTCGTCCTTTTCTTCTGCTTCCTCCTCCTCCTTCATCTTCTTTCTCCTTCTCCTCCTCTTCTTCTTTCTTCTCTTCCGCCTTCTTCTTCCTCCTTTCCTCTTGTTTTTTCCCCATTCTCATCCTCTTCTTCTCCTTCCTCCTCCTCCGTCTGTTTTTCTTTTTCTCGTACTCCTCCTCTTCATCCTCATCCTCATCTTCTTCCTCCCCATCTCTTCTTTTTCCTCCTCTTACTTCTCCTCCTCCTCTTTTTCTTCTTCCAACAATTTTCTATCTTATCTAGCTCTTAGTCATTTTTATCATCTTTCCTAAATGCTGCTACGCCATTCCTTCATTCAATCATTTATGAGCGAAAAAGAAAATCATATTAATATGAAAAAAGAACAGAGGTCAAAACATTAAACATTTTAGAATAAGATAATATGTCGCATATAATTATGAAATCGTTATATTGTAAAACATATTTTAATTGCCTATTTTTGGATCCTGAATTCACGGTTGTCGTAAACATTTCTACGCTTTATTACAAATATTTTTTCTATATTGTAATGCTTGTATTTTTCAAAATTTATTTAACGTCGAATTCCTGTTGATTAGGAATTAGTAGTTGTACAAGTAAGGCTAATTTTGTATGTTAAATATAGCTTTTGCTTGGTTAAATACAGATTAGTTCCTCCCTTTATACATCTATTTGCAGATAATTATAATTCCTCTAAATAGGAAGTGAGATGAGATCGATCTTAACGGTCACCTTTGACGCCATGTAATAATAAAAAGACAGAAAGTAAGAAAAGAAGACGGTATAAAGAAAATACGCGTCGGGCCGTAGTGCTGATTATAGAATCAGTATAATAACTGCGATTGTTTCCTTAGCTGCATAGTAGCTGCTTAGATGGGTCTATATACGGCTTTGAATTCAGAGATGTCTTTCTCCTAGACTGACTGTCAACCAAGTCTGAAGAACAGCAGGTAGAAGAGGTGGCTTGATACCTTTCCCAAGGGCATTTTCGTGCAAGTGGATGTAATGAATTCGATTTGAATTTCGACGTCGGCTTAACGACTTCTCATTCCGTGTCGCGATCTATCAGTCTGCATCACCATTTAATGATTTTAAGCCAGTAAATAAAAAAAATTACAGAAAAAAAAGGAAGAAAAAAGATGATATGAAGAAAAAGAGAAAAAAAAAGAAAAATAAAGTAAAAAATAAAGAATAAATGTAAAAATGAGTAAAATTAAAAGAAAAAGAATGAAAACAAGAAAGAACGAAAAAAAGAAAAAAATTAGAAAAAAATAAACACGAAGGAAAGAATGGAAATAAATAGAGAATAAAATAAAGGAAGAGAAAAAAAAAGGAAAAATAAGCAAGCAAGAAAGAATGAATATCAGTGGAAAAAAAGGAAAATAAGAAAGAAAAAAAATGAATAATGAAGAAAAATAAGCAAGAAAAAAAGAACGAAAACAGTGAAAAAAAGAATGAAAATAAAATTGCTAAAAAGAAATAAAAGGAATAATGAAGAAAAAATAAGTAAGCTATTTTCATTCTTCTCGCTAATTTTCATTCAATTAGCGAAAAGAATAAGCATAAGAGAGGGTGAGAAAAAGAAATAAAAGGAAAGATTAAGAAATATTAAGCAAGAAAGAAAGAATGAAAAACAGCGAGCAAAAGTAACGAATAAAAATAGAAAGAAAGAAAAAAGAAAGGAAACAAAGAAATTAAGAAAAAAAAAAAAAAGAAGAAAAAAAAAGAAAAGAAAAATAAGCAAGCGCGAAAGAATCAAATGTAGCGGGAAAACCGGAAGAAGACAGAGAAAAATAGAAAAGAATTCCAACTGTTCACACTTTTACTGCTAGCGTTTCCATATCAACTTGTGATTCAGACTCGCGTGAGTACTTCCACGAAATCATTAATCTTGACCTATACATGTCAAGGATAAACAGTTAGTTATCCTCTTTATTTTCTAAAATCTTCAGTTCCAACCATCTTCTCTTCCTTGCATAGCACAGAATCTCCTTCAGCATTATCATTCCGGCTGTTACTGTTTCCCACACGTTTCTCCACATACGAAAAGTTGCTAGCCTCTCTCGCATATTTTCATGGCAGATGTTCGGGAGAGCTATATTCCATTGTTCCTCTAGGACCCACATTCAGTTGGTTCAGACATCAGCATCCTTTTCTGATTTCATCTGTGATGAGGAAATTTTTTCACTAGAAATGTTAAATTGTTGAACATACTTCCCTCTTCAAACCGAAGATGAACCGTTATCTATCCTGCTATGCTCTTAATATGCGCCTAATGTGTACTCCATAACAACATCCTCATCTTGTAACCCTCTACCTTGATTGACTCTTGCGCCTTTTATTGGGTGAATAATAGTTAAAAATATCTTCAATATTGATAAGCTTTCGGTCCTTGTAATGGAGGAAACATCTTAAAAATCGAGACAGAAAGAAAAAAAAGCGAAGTAGAAATTAAGGAATAAGGAAAGAATAAACTGCATTGAGTGGGAATGAAAAAAAAAAAAAAAAAAAAAGGAAGGAAAAAGAAAAAAAATTATTAGGTTGGTGCAAAAATAATGACGTAATAATGTCGTTTTTTGACGTTAAAAAATAGGTCAAAAAACGACATTATTTACATTATTTTTGCACCAACCTAATAGATGATGAAACGAATATGAAAGAGATTAAAAAAGAATGAAAGAATAAAGAGGAAAAGCCATGAATGAATATAAGGCGATTTAGTTCTTCGAAAACTGGATTGGTAAAACCGAAAAAAGGGAAATCAATTGTAAAAGAAAGAAAAATAACGATTTAAAAATTTGCGTCGGAAAAGACAAAAAAAAAAAAAAAAAATCTACATCGCAGCCTGATGTAAATGTAACTTTAATTTTTTTGTGAAAAAAAAAAAATCAAAAAAAAAAAATCAGTGAAAAAAACTTCTTTTTTTTTTTGCAGTGTTTTATTTTCTTTTGCAAAGGTCATTCCGAATAAAGAGACGAGACATTAGACGGAACAGGAAAACTATCTTCTAAGAAAGAAACGGAAAGTATTTCAGACAAAAATAATAATAAAAAAAAAAAACCGCAGCTCTCAATTGGAGAACGAGACAACAGTTTATTGATGCGCTTATTTTTTAAAATATTCAATCAACAAAACACTTTAAAAGAAGTGAATGAAATAAAATTGTAGCTGAAAATAAGGCTATCCATATATATATATATATATATATATATATATATATATATATATATATATATATATATATATATATATATATATATATATATCGCGTCTTCTGTTTAGTCAATCAGTATATTAAAATAAAATCAGTTTGGAATCTAAATGTTTATTTAAAGAATGATCGTCGCATGATTCTGCGCAGTTAGGATGAAATCCATTTCGTTCTGCGCATATCTAAAAATAACGGCTGCCATTTTCTGAATTTTCGGGGTTTCAAATCCATAGTGATGTTGCTTAAAATGATAGGCAATCTTAGTTGGTAAATAAATAAAAAAATATATTGTATAACTCTAGAGCTATTATAAGGTAAAACAAGACTGCCAAAATGACCAGCAGGCTTTAACAAATTTCAGTAAGGAATCTGGACGACTCCGATTATAAAAATGGAAGACAATCTGTACTCCAAATTATGAATATCTAACTACATACACACACATATACACATACACATACACACACACAGACACAGATATATACACACGCATATATATATATAGTAAGATAATGAATGGTTTGGTAATCCGTAATATTAATTTTTATACTCTTCTTTTTTAAAATTTTAATTTTTTTTATATTGTTAATATTTTTTAATATATTGTCCTGCGTTCATTACAAATTGTATTAACCAGGATTATTAATAATATTATTAAAATATTTTATTTTATTCCTACTTTGCTGCTAAGCTTTAATGGTTTACGTATTAACTGCGAATTTGGTGTACCTCGACGTGGTGTAATGGTTAGAAAGCTTGTATTGCTAGATCAATCACGACTGAGTTGTGAGTTCGATCCTCACTGGGTGCCCCATACTTTCGGCCTTGCACCACATCTAAGCCGGACTTAGAAAATCACTACTTATTATATTGATGTGTTTTTAAAGTGTCACCGCGATATGCTCATATATGATAACACTCTTGTCGCAAGATTAGCAAGATTTTCTTGCTAGATCAATTACAACTCATTAGTGAGTTCGATCCTCACAGACTACTCCATACTTTCGGACTCGTGCTGCATCTAAGCTACGCTTAGAAAATCACTATATGATAACTCACTCTTTTTTTTCTTCCCCTTCCCATGTTTCACTCTTTCTTTTTACCCCTCTCCTGTTTTACAATTTGTCTTCTTTTTCTTCTTTCCTTTTCCTGTCTAAGAACTTATTTAAGAGGTCAAATAGTCTGACTTTTGACTGAGTACACTTGAACCTACATAACTTAAATGGTTTAAACACAACCCTATCCCTATATTCCATTTCTAATTTAGATAATTCTATGGTGCTCCTCCTCTCGCCTCTCTGTCACCTTATAACAATCTAAAATTATCCCTCAAAAACTTGTTTAAAAGGAACTAGTATTAGAAATAACTTTGTAACTAGAGATGTGACCTGATGAACCAGGAGAAATATATTTTCTGGGTAAATAAATTACAGTCATGGGATCTTAAGGTTGTCTCCTTAATTATTTAATTAATATATATATATATATATATATATATATATATATATATATATATATATATATATATATATATATATATTCTAGCCGAATTATCCGCACCTTGCTCTGTGTCTCTCATTATCTTTTAAATCATTGTTATAATTTCTGGAGACAAATGATGCATTTCAATATTACTTAATGATCGTACCGATGTGATCTCCATCTTCTGGCTTTCTCCTTCTATATTTTGTATAGAAGTCATTCCCTTGTTCAAATTTAAATTTAATTTAAATCAAAGGTAAAAAAAATCAGTGGGTTGCTCCCGTGACCCCCTTTGATCAAAAAGGAATATACTTATCCAAGTACACTCGGTGATGTAGTTGTAGTATATATATGGTTATGAGGTCTATTTGCAAAGCACTAGGAGGAGTTGGATAACAAACAGACAGAGGCCAAAAACTTTATATATAGAGATGAAAGGATTTCATACATTGTCCAGATATTATCCTGCCATTCAAAGTATGACAACCTATACTTCACGTTCGTATAGGGTCTTTCGTCCAAATATCACATCCCACATAACTTTCACACCCTTAAAGTTAAAACTGGGCATCCGCAACTTCCATATTTTCCCAGAGAGCAAATGGATATTTCAGACTCTGGAGAAGAATAAGAAAAACGTTTCGAGTCAGCTGCTGGCGATCCAGAAAGTGTAATTTGTAGAGTGTTTTTAAAAGATTTAGAGAAATCTTGGTCTCGTGTTTTGTTGTTCAATGAGAATATGGCTTGTTATTTTCAGGATCGGCCTCAGATGTTGTTCACGTTATTTTGGTCATCTTTATCATACAATCATTTCGTCGCTATACTTTTTTTTTTCTTTCGGTGTCGGAGTATGATCGCTTTATTTCAGCCGACGTCATATGTTTTACTGATTCTTTTAACTTTCAAACTTATTTCGTTGTCATGATTTCAAAAAGAGTAGCTCAAAATTCTTCCTCTTTTTTAATTTCAATTTAACTTTGTTTTCAAATAATTTAAATGCAATGGCAATCGTTATCTTCTGTCTTCTTAATTACCGTTCTTTTATTGTTCTCACTTTGATATTTTTTTCGCATATGCTCCTGCTATGTATTTAGAAATTCTTGAGAAAATACAAAGAAATATATGGAATATTATTCTTCCTGACACAGCAGCACGGCTTCAGTCATTTTTTCACCGAAATAATAGAGTTTCCCGTTGTTTTTTTCTATAGATATTTTCATGGTAATTGTTGTAGAGCTAATGAATTTAAGTGTACGACTAGTTTGGATGAAAGCGCTCATCATCTTGCAGATGAAATATCTAGATGCGTCCGGTCATTCTATGGTAATTGTTTCTTTGTTTGCAAATCTTTCTTATGTAACTGTCTTCAGACTTATTGCTTTCCCATCAACTTGGTCATAATTAATAATGTTTTTTTTTCTTATTCGTTTACACTTAATAATCCCTTGTGTCTTAGGGGCTTTACTGCCTTCCATACGGTGATACGATTAATGAAAAAAGGCATTCTTCTATTAAAATTATATATATATATATATATATATATATATATATATATGTGTGTGTGTGTGTGTGTGTGTGTGTGTGCAAATATATAGAAAATAGGAAAGAACACCTTAAGTAAATAGTCCGAAGTTCTTTAGTATTTTTGTTTTTATTTTTTAAAAAACAGTGCTCCATACAAAAGTAGAGCCTAAATTATAATTATAATTATAATTTTTTTAAAATATGAATCCAATGGGGCCAATAACTCTAAGACGGATTAGACGATATGCGCAAAAGAAATGTCCTCATTCGCTTTGAAAAGGACACCCCCGCGCTGCCTTGGCTTGGCCTCTTCCCGAGGGTGACTGATATGTTGATACAAATTGTTAACCCTTACGTCCCCTTTTGGACTGGTCGCTTCGGCCGTTTCCATAGTAATGAATTCTACGAATGAATATGCCTATAAAGATGCGTAAACTTCAAGATTAGTTATTCCAAAAACTTTCGCTTGAGGATAGAACAGAACTTTTGCCTCCTGTTTTTGAAACATGAGAACTCTTATGTAGCGAAGGAATCATATTTAAAAAAATAATTATTTTATAATATATATATATATATATATATATATATATATATATATATATAAAAGCAAATATGTGGTTTAGATCAGACAGTATGAAGAAAAATAAGGAAAAACAAAAATCCGAATATGCAAGTATGCTGTTTTAACGTTGTTTCAATGTCAACAAATTTGAAATTTGAAACAACATTAAAACAGCATACT
>OZ010606.1:40282599-40307599 GCA_963932145.1 Acanthosepion lycidas
TGTTTTCCTCTTCTGACTTTAAATATCAGACGTTTTGTATTCAACAAACACGGAGATGTCTTTTGGAAGACATATGTACTAAATTCTTAAAAAAAAAAAATGCCCACGTTTCTCAACCATGAGTTCGTCGATATTAAAATTCTATTATTTCTTCTTCTTTTCAAGAAATCTCTAGTCGATAATATTGTGATAGGTTAGCAAATATTCTGATACAAGTCCTTCCTTGCATAAGTCATACAGCAATAACCGATATACAATTTAAGGAATTAAGTAAAAATCAATAATACCACTTACACAAGCCTAGCGACGTGTTGCTACACCCTAATTAGAATATATATATATATATATAAAGAAATATAGTCTTAAGGTGTGCTATATTTATGGAATAAAGTGCTCAATATCAGAGATAGAGCGTGTGTAAATATAAAAGTGAACATAGAAGTCAACACTTAGAGGCGACAGTCTGTTTCATGCTATATGCAACCGTCAGGCCTGACGATTGCATATAGCATGAAACAGACTGTCGCCTCTAAGTGTTGACTTCTATGTTCACTTTTATATATATATATATATATATATATATATATATATATATATATATATATATTTACGACCGAGTCAATTCAGACGATTGGTCTCCTCTCAAAGTTTATGCCCCCAGTAGAAATATTTCATGAAATATTTTAACCACTTGGTACCGCGGGAATTACATCAGGTCAGTCTACGAGATATATTAGTATCATATAAGCCAGTGCTAACTGGAGAATGGTCGTGTCATCCGCGACTAAACGGGTTCTCCCACGCGGATTTTCTGATCAGTATGTGGTTAAACACCCGCCAAGATTTTTTTAAAAAAGACTTATCAAAGGGCGGATGATCTTTCTTCTGGAGTCAACGGCTATTTAGCACAATGGACTAGAGTGGTCCCCATATGGAGCTAGTCAGATAGGGACATGGCATCGCAGAGCGGACGGCTTCCTACTAGCCTTGACTATTCATGAGACTCAATAAAGAAAATGCGCTCCCATAGAGAGTAAGAACTTTATTAAGTCTCCCAAATGCCAGGCCGGTAGACGCAATTTACACCGTTTAATGCTTTTGATGCGGAAAACGGATATATAAAAAAGTCTATCATTCGTCCATGCTTAGGACATTGCTGTCACATATGGTCAGGTGACCCTGCTATTTACCTTGAGCTCCTTGATAGAATGCAAAGAAGAATCAGTGATATTATCGGTCCTGATATGGCGGCCCGACTTCAGTCACATTCCCACCGCCATAAGGTTGCCTCCCTGCAACATTTCTATAAATACTTTCATGGTAATTGTTTGGCTGTTCTCTTCGCTATGGTGCATATACTTATTGAATTTAAGCGAGGTACTTAACTGGCGTGGAGGCACGGAGGAGTAACGGATAGCGGCTCGGAGTAAAGAATCGGAGAGCCGAGTTCAAATTCCAGTGAAATCCATTACATTCACGTACGTGCTAATACTCGTGGGAAAGGTATGAGTTCTCTTCTTCTTCTCCCAGCTATGGGTAAAATAGCAGGACAGATATAGCAGGTTCTATAGCCTTGGATGGTAATTGGTCTACCGTAGAAAAAAATGGCAACCTACTTCGGGAAAACATCTACCTCGTCAGTCATGTATCGGTAGACACATGGTCGCCTAGGCGTGTATCACGCATGGCAGATGACTGGCTGAATACGGTTGGGAAAGGTATGAATCCTCTTCTCCCCCCATCTATAGATAAATAGCAGAGCAGTCTTGGATGCCAGCAGAAAGAAATGGCAACCTACTGTCCGAAAAAATCTTCCTCGTCAGTCATGTATCGAAAGATACATGATCGCCTAAGCGTGTATCACGCATGGCACATAACTGACTATATTTAGTCACCCTCCCCACGTGGGCATCGGTGGGCTTGGTCAAAAATATGCCCATTGAACCCGTATAAACGGTTTATCTCCCCGAAAGAGAATCCGCCCTTCGGCGTAGACTCCTTCGGGTTTCTCCCCGCCCAAAGGCAGAGAGTTCAATCAATCAGCCGATCGACTTGAACGACTGACTTCAAAATATATCTGTAGTGTGTGTATATATATATATATATATATATGAGTGTGTGTGTGTGTATTTATATATATATATATATATATATATATATATATATATATATATATATATATATATATATATATCGTGGACTCTCCCGTCGTATTCGACCTTCTTAGGAACCTACCACCCAAACATCAGCATATATGATTTGATTATATTGCTGAGGGCTTTGTGTAGAACCAACCACACTATTTCAAGGGTCGAATACATGCCAAAAGCTCCCCAAACAACCCCCCGTAGGTTTTGAATTCAGAATTGTACTTCTCCTAGACTAGTTGCCATCCAAGGCTATAGAACCCTATCTGTCCTGCTATTTTACCCATAGCTGGAGGAAGAAGAAGAGGATTGATACCTTTCCCAAGGGTAATAGCACGTCATGAATATAATGGTTTCGGTTGAAATGCCCCGCTTTCTACTACGGCACCGTGCCTCCTTTAATATTTAATATATATATATATATATATATATATATATATATATATATATATATATATATATATATATATATATATATGGTGTATCAAAAATACTTTTACGCATTTGGCGCGAGTTCTCACAGCAAAGCAAGGACAAAATTCCCTATAAACATATCGTTGAAGTTAGTAAGTTTAAAATCATTAGGTTTAAAGTTTATGCTAGACACTGTTAAATTAACAATCCAAGATAAGATACAAGCTCAACATACTTCCAAATTTATATATATATACACATATAATATATTATACTTACAAACTTATTATATATATAACTTATATATATATATATATATATGTATATAGTGTAAAGAATTTTTCAAAGTAAATATATTTAAAAAAATTTCATCAAAATCTTTTTTTAAACAAAAATAGATATTACTTAAAATGAATGAAAATAGAATAAAATAAAAAAATATAAGGATAAAATTATACGTAATAATACTGATACTATTCATAATAATAGAAATATAAAGTCATTACGAAGTGAACTAAGTAAATATATAGCCCCCAAAAACTAAAGCATTTACAGAAATCTAAAAACACGTAAACATTATATATATATATATATATATATATATATATATATATATATATATATATATGAGGAAGAATATGTTTCATTTATAAGCCAACATTATTTCTTATTCCTTTAAAGTTTATATTTAATGTATATACTCTTTTGATTTGAGATCCTGTTTTTAAACAGTGTAGATTCACGTTGTCGGAGTTAACTCCCCCTTAATTTCCTAATTATCCAAATTTTTCCCAGATGTCGCTATCTCTAAAGTATAAATACTCAAGAATACTTCGTTCGATCTCTGTTTCTTACACTTTTCAACAGACACTGCGTCTATGTAACGCTCTCGCAGAAAATTGAGTTTTCCCCTTCGTGGGCGGCGGTGGGGGGTGCTATGCTTTTCCTTAGAAAGATACCATGAACATTATGCACACACACACACACACACACACACACACACACATACGAACATAATTTGAATGACGAACTCTTTACGTTCATACCCATGCACACACGTTAATATTTTTGTCTTTTGTAAACCCTTTTTGTTGTCTTATAGGATGCAAATCCTATATCATTCCAACAAGTGACTAAAAAACACAAAGTAGATTTGCACACCGGCAAAATCGGATCAAAACGATTAAAAACAGATTTCGCAATAAGGTGTGAAATTAATTTTCTGACCAATGAAAGGAGGCGATTTGCTAAACCAAAAAAAAAAAAAAATAAATAAATAAATAAATAACGAGCCAGTGTGAAAAAAAGTCAACAATAAATACAGAGTTTGAAGTCAGTCGCCAGAGAAGCGCGCAGAGATCACAGAAGACTGACAGTAAATTTCATCACTGACTCAACCCGACACTAAGAGCAGAAAGTGGATTAGGAAAGAACAACAACAACAACAGATTTACAACTGACTCCAAAACAATTTATAAGTACATTTTCCTTTTATCTTTTATTCCTCATTCACACTCTCTTTTTCAACTTAAATTTATCGCCCCTTTTTCCTTTACACATATACAAAAAACAAAAGAAACAGACATTACTCTGCTACTCTGTTGAAAGACAGCGAACACAGACATTTTTATAAAAATCACATTTTTGCTTAAACTAACTAAAACATTAATCTTTTTTACCCTATTCACAAGACAATAAATATACAATGTTCTATTTTCTACAAACGTTCCTTATCGTGTTGTTTCTTCTTGAAATTTGCGTTGTATTTTGTGGGCAGGGTATCCCGTATTAAATTCTCCTTTAATGCGGGTACGCTGAACCCCACAGTCTAATATATATACTTGATTGGATTTCTCTGTATCCTTGGAAATAAAAAGATATGAATTGTACGTGCGTTTAAAACTCAGTAAATTTAAAAATAAGTTATTCCAAAATTCTCTTGAAGATGAAACAGAACTAATGTTTTTAATTTAATTATATAATTAACTTAGAAGTTTTTAGTTTCAACTTTTGAAACATGGTAATACCTGTGTAGCGAAGAAACCATATTTTAAATCAGTTAATTTATAATATTTAGGCTCTGTAAATTTACATTGAACACTGTTTTTTTACAAATAAAAAATATCAATAAGAACACTGCTGTTTTTCTGCTACATTTTCTTTTGGTTGGACTCATCTCTAGAACACGATATTTTTCCTCTTGAGGTCTTTTTTTTATTTCAGTAGTTTGACCCGTGTTCATATCCCAAAGCGTAAAAAAATAAAAAAAACACTGTTCGCTACAACGTCTACGAGCTCGTAGTCTTAAAGAAAAATATACCTACTGTTTTCGATCCCCTTGTAAGGAAAATAAACTTTAAGTCCGGCAGGCTTTTGGACCTCCCAGTCAGGGAAAACTGTATTATATTATTGTTTCCCGCTTTTCTTTATTCATAGCATTCTAGTAAAGTTTCAATTAAAAATAAATAGAAAACACTCTTCACGGATGTCAGAAGATACTGATGCCCTGATCTGTTTGTTATTGTTGGAACAGCTTGTGCAATGGTCGTGGAAAACAGGAAAATGTGAACTCAATTTTGATCTGAGTTGATTCGCATACAAAAGTCGGCTGCTATAGATTTACGGATTTGATAAAATCCCTTTACGCTCGTTATCTTCGATATTAGCAGTTATTTTGATTTGAGATAGAATCGCCAAAGTGGATTTTTGATTATTACATCCTACGTTCACCCTCGGCCACAGTCAAACTTGGGGCGAGCCAATCGATTGGAAAGAATAAGACAGAATAATATATCGAATATTGATTTTCACGGCTGAGCGGCTAAAATAACAATGTCACAATTTCTGGCGTGTGAGAGACAAAAATAAATGGCGGAATATCAATTCGTGTTTGGTTTTTGGTGTGTGAACCTCGTGAAAGTGTTTTTTTTTTTTTTTTAAGAAGGATTGCCTTAGTAACAAAATGATTGGCTCGTAAAATAAAAATAATAAAAAATGAATAAAATGCACATATTTATAAATAAATAAAATTCTATATCTGCAAGTGAATTTTAGAATGGATTTTTTATGAATTCAACAGACCTTTTTCCTTTTAAGCATTATTTTTTGTGGATAACCGTATTTGAGTAGACGCTCCGTTAATTTATTAAACATTATATTTGTTTATTTATTATGATTAAAAAATATGATAAAAAAAAAATTCCTAAAATTTTCTTTGTTTACGATTGGATACAAAACTGCGACGAAATGAATAATTTCGAGAGATTCTATGGCGGGAAAACTTTCGCTTGAATGCACTAAATTCCTTCCAACGTCTGACCTACTGTTTTTCGTGGTCAATTCGGTTAAAGCGTGATGGGCTTAACGATAGCTTCCACTGCCATGAAGAACACATGTTTAAATCCAGCCAGAGAGTTCAAGATTTTCTTTAATAAGGTTCTGGAACATATCGACCGGTAGTTGAATATATATATATATATATATATATATATATATATATATATATATATAGCTTAATAAATAAACGCAGTACAGACTCAAATAAGAGTATCACTAAAAATAACGTTCAAAGCCATATCTAGGCTGCTGTTCCTGCTATATATTTAGAAATTCTTGATGACATACAGAGAAAAATCTGCAATATTATTAGTACTGGCCTCGCATCTCGGCTTCGGTTACTTTCCAAACCTAGATTCCCTGTGTCTTTTCTATAAAGACTTTCATTGTAATTGTCCTGTTGAATGTCACTCTATGGTACCTACACCTTATGAATTTAAGCGCAGTTCTAGATGGGCGGCAAGGTCTCATCATTTTAAAATTTTAATTGGCTAGATGTTACCGTAAGTTCTATGCTAATAGTTTCTTCTGTCGCACTTCTTGTTTGTGTAACTTTTTTTCGGCTTCTTGCTTTTGAGTCAACTTCGATTTTCAGAAATTTAAATGCAATGTCAATCATTATCTTCTATTCTTTTTACTTGTTCTATTATTGTCCTTTTTAATAGTGTCTTTTTTTTCTCATAATATCTAGCCCCTTGCGTCTCAGTGACATTATTACTTTGCTTGGGGTGAAATGATTCACAGCAAAACAGAACACTGCATTAACACTACAACGAATTTGAATTTAACCCCTTGCTTAATGCAAATTTGCGGTGTCATCCACGGAGATGCTTAGTAAGTTGAGCAGATATTAAAAAAAAAAAAAAAGAAAAAAAACGAACGTTGAACTGCTATGTAATATCATTCCTCCTACATACGAGTGAATGCTGGAGATTCACCTCACAGATGCTTGAAACAACAGGGATATGGTTTTACAGAAGGATAGTGAGAATACAAGGAACTGAACATTTGAGCAACGAAGAAATATTAGGGAAAATGGAAACAAAAATTAAACTTATACTTAGAATCAGAAAGAGACAATTTCTTGGATAAGTAACGAGGAAAGAAGGTTGGGGAATTTAACACTAATAATGCATGTGGAAATCAAGAGCAAGTGACCTACCTAACGGGCTTGAGTAAATAGTTGTCAGAATAGAGAAAAGGAGAGATAGCAAATAGACAAAAAAAGAAGAAAAAAGGACATGAAGCTGTGGCGGGCCGTGATCGCCAATTTCATGAAGGGACACGACACATAGAAGAAGTGGGAAACAGTTTGATAAAAAACACAATGATGAATCGTACTTATTTGTTTGTATCGGTGGTACAAGCCTCAGAAAATAAACAGAAGCATTTCTGATATTTCGACCCGTTCGAGTTATTTGGAGATTGACTGCGTCGAAGAAAAAGTAAGTTTTATGAACAGGTTTTTTCGAATATTTAAGGAAAAAAAAAATACTAAAAACAAAAAAATCCTCTAAAAAATCCGAAGGAAAGAGAAACGGAACAGGAAGTAAATTTTGTTTGGTTTTCGAAAGAATTAATAATGGTGAGTATTTTATTTCCATTTTTTTGTTGTTGTTGCGTTACGATATTGAGTATAGAGCCATAAGTCATAAATAATGTGCAAAACTTATCGATCCAGACGTTTTCTCGGCAAGTCTTTATATCAATGAAAAAAGAAAGATTCACGTTGCATAGAACGTCAAAGGAAAAGAAACATATATAAAAATCTTATGAAAGAAAAAATATAACTATCTCACTCTATTCTCATCTATCTATCTATCTATCTATCTATCTCAGTCTGTTCATATCTATCTATCTATCTATCTATCTATCTATCTATCTATCTATCTATCTATCTATCTATCTATCTATCTATCACCCTGTTCTATTTAATTTCGCTGTATTTGTCTTAGTCATCTCTCTCTCTTTTACTTTCTCTCTATTTTGTTTAAGTTTCTACCTATCAATCTGTCTATTTGTTCCTATCTACCTGTTTATCTATTGCTCTGTTCTGTTTAATGTCGCGGCATCTGTCTCCTCACTCATTCCTCTCTTTCTTTATACCTCTCTCTCCCTATATATATATATATATATATATATATATATATATATACATATATATATATATATATATATATATTAATCTATATGTCTATTTGTTCTATCTATCTATCTATCTATCTATCTATCTATCTATCTATGTATCGCCCTGTTCTATTTAATCCTCTCTCTCTCTCTCTCTCTCTATATATATATATATATATATATATATATATATATATATATATATATATATATATATATATCACTATTTCTATTTATCAATCTATCTCTGCCTATTTGTCCGTATCAATCTTTCCCACTTTCTTCTAATCTATCTATCTATCTATCTATCTATCTATCTATCTATCTATCTATCTACGTATATCTACACCGAAACCTGTTTTTCTTTCATTTTTTTCTATATCTTTTCTCTCTCCCTTCATATATATATATATATATATATATATATATATATATATATATATATATATATATATATATGTATGTGTGTGTGTGTGTGTGTATACATATATATATTTATATATATAATTCCATGTTAATGTGTAGTCATTTGCGGAATTGCTTACTGTCCGTTTATATCTCCAGATCTTTCTATCTATAAAACAAATCGGTGGGCCAGCAGCTTCGTACAATCCGAAAGATTTATCTTCTGAGCTTATTTACGAAAATAAATGGGAAATTCGGCTTGAAACCTTCACGTGTTCAATATACACGGAAATTACAAGGTAAAGGTAGCCTTACGGCCCCATTGCGACAAAACATCGATTCCTGAGCGATCACCGATGCTGGGTAACAACTGGCCAGTAACTAGATGGGTGACTGCTTCGTAATATCAAGTGTTGTAAACTTGGATGTACCTCCTGTGTATGGATAATGGCTTTAAATTTTTCACCTGAGAGCCAACTTCTAATTCCATTTTGTATTCGTCATATTCCCTTACGCGCCAATAAACTTGGGAAAGGTGAGTTCACCTTTTTATTATAGGTTAATTATTAAGACTTTTATCACTAAATCATTATAATTTGCCCAAAAGTCTTACAATCTAAAACTATTTTCTGGATTGAAATAAGATGCAAAGGGTTGACAAGCCGTAGAAAACGAATCAGTCAATAATACTACAGACTTCTACAGAAGGATACTGAAAATTCTATGAATGGGGCAAATAAACAAGAAGGAAGTCTTGAAGTAAATGACAGCAAAAGGAACACTTATACTCTAAATCCGAAAAAACATAGGTAATAATCCTTGGATTTAATAAGGATAGAGGGCTCAGAAAACTTAATCCTCAAATAGCATATTGAGAAGTAGAGATAAAGCGGGAGTCGGCAAACGACTTACCTTAATAGATTGTGTGAATGGATAACGCCTCAGCATCGTTAATGGTTGTATTCACTTACACACAAATGCACTTGGGAAAGATATAAATCCACGTCTTCCCCCAGCTATGTGTTAATTAGTAAGAATCGTATCACTAAACCATTATTGTAACATCTTAGAAACTAAAAAAATACCTTCTGGCTTTTAATGAGCTTCAAAATAATCCGTAGAAAACAAAGGAAATTAAACACAATGTAAATCTGTATAGCTGTTAGCGAAATGATTCGTTCTGTTTTTTTTTTAATGATTTATTTCTTTAATGTGACACTAGGTTCGTTTATTTTTAAATTCATCTTCCTTCCGCCCATTGGTTACTGTAAACACTGTTGAAACTTTCCTATCCGTCTTTCCCTAGATCTGAAATCCACTAACCCAAAATCGTTAGGCAGATGACTCGCCGATTCACTTTGCCACTCCTACCTTTGTCCTACCATGCTAGTGTTAAATTTTCCAAACACACTTTCCTCGTGTTTCTTCTGTCTCTTTCTGTTATTTTTTTTAACTATATGTCATTTTAGTTCGGATTAGATGAAAAGATAACCATATGTGACTGACACGCGAAAAAAAAAAAAGACGTGTGCAGTTTATGAAGAAGGTTATCTATATACTTAAACATCTCAAAAGTGATTTGTAACATTTGAGCTCACTCAATCGCCTCGATGTTAAAAAGCAAGAAAAAAGAATATTCATAGTCTGTTCAAATCCTTGGTCTCGGGTGAACAGAAGCCGTCTCAGTCAAAACTCGAAACCGTTTTGTTGAATTTAATTCTCGCGTTAAAAAAAAAGTCTTCGCAGATATTAAAACCGAAATTATTATATCTACTCAATTTATGCATGTTGTTTATTAACAGTTTTTAGTTCGGGATAATTCTAACATTCGTCCCTAATCAACAGACTTCCTTTAAAAGGCATTCACCCAGTTGACTGTTCTATGATTCATAAAATTGTATTTTTTTAAAAATCATTTCACCCCAAGCAAGGCGATAAAAGCCACTAGAATGCAAGGGATTGCACTGAGTGAAAAGACAAGGACAGGAATCAAGACTTCAGAAGAAGTCGACTGGCATTGCATTTTAATTATTGAAGACCGTAACCGAGAGGAAAACTGTTTCACCGGCAGAAGAAACTATTAGCATAGAATTTACGGTTACATCTAGCAATTGCAACAGTGGAATTATGGGACCTAACTGCAAATCGAGTACTGCGCATAAATCCGTCAAGTCGGGGTACAAAAAGAGGAAAGATTTCCAGAACAATTACTGTGAAAATGTTGTGGAGTTATTTCGCAGTGGAGGCTTGTATTTGTACTAAATCGGTCCTGAAATAGGTACGACGTACAAAACATTAGGAACTTGATGTAATAGGTATTACGCAGAATTAAGAATATTAGTCCGATATCGACTAGTATTTAGTCACCTACCCACGAGGGTATCATGTGGCACAAGGCCGGTTTAACGTCGGATCTCCGAGCCCGGGGGCTCAGCCAAAAATATACCCTTTGAACCCGTATAAACGAGTTCAGGGTCGGTTTACCTCCCCGAACGAGGCTACGCCGAAGGACGGAGTCTCGTTCGGGTTCCTCCCCGCACGAAGGCAGAGAGTTCAACCGATCAGCCGGTCGTCCGACATTGACTAGTATTTAGTCACCCCCCCACGAGGGTATCATGTGGCACAAGGCCGGTTTAACGTGGTATCTCCGAGCTCGTGGGCTCGGCCAAAAATATACCCTTTGAACCCGTATAAACGGGTTCAGGGTCGGTTTACCTCCCCGAACGAGATTCCGCCCTTCGGCGTAGCCTCGTCCGGGTTCCCCCCCGCCCGAAGGCAGAGAGTTCAACGGTTCAGTCGGTCGTCCGACATCGACTAGTATTTAGTCACCCCCCCACGAGGGTATCATGTGGCACAAGGCCGGTTTAACGTGGGATATCCGAGCCCGTGGGCTCGGCCAAAAATATACCATTTGAACCCGAAACACGGGTTCAGGGTCGGTTTACCTCCCCGAACGAGACTCCGCCCTTCGGCATAGCCTCGTTCGGGTCCCTCCCCGCCCGAAGGCAGAGAGTTCAACCGTTCAGCTGGTCGTCCGACATCGACTGACCTTCGTTTCTCTTACTACTCCTACTTATATTAGGCGGGAGAGTCTATTAACTATAGAATAGGTATATTTCACCATAACAAAAAATATTTACAGAAAGGAAACAGAGAAGCTACGTTACGACGGTAGGAAAATGACTGAAGCCGATATGCCAGGTCAAGACCTATAATATTGCAGATCCTTCGCTGAATTTTGTCAAGAGCCTGTAGATATATAGCAGGAACACCAGACAGCAATATTCGGTGCACGAATGACGTGTAGACTTATGAATATGCAAGAAATATTCTGGCGAGGAAACATTGTCTAGCTTGACATAGTGAATGGACTTTACTAGCAACAAACTGATATGATTCAATATAATACATTATCTCTTTGCGTTTAGCTTCAGCCACGCTGATTGAATGAAAAATGCCCTCTAAATGGTTAAAAGAGAGTAGTTTTGTTTCGGAGGCGTTAACCCGACATTTTTTACCGGGTAAAGAGTTACTTTCAAAAATATTTCAAGGACTCTTTCTTTGGAGTAATCGATAGCAGCTCGGATTGATGAATCGGGAGATCTGAGTTCAAATTCACGTTGAGTTTATTACATTCACTAACTAAAATTTTGATATAAAAATGCTGCTCTAATTAAAAAAGTAAACATTTCACTAGGACGAAAATATTTAGAAAGTGCTTTAATTGCTCGTTTATCCTAAGTAAATTTCCGTCCAGGTCCCTACAACGTTACAGCATTCCTGGCACATCTTCTCTTATCACAATGTGGGATATCTAATAACAAAGATGGTGGAAAGGAAAATAATCTAAATGAATTTAGCTAGATAATATACTCGAACACATATTAAAAAAAAACATATAGGGCGGCGTTTAAGCTAGATCCTGCGGGGGGGGGGGGGCTCTTCATTGGGGCTTTAACACAATAAGGAGCAGATGCGATAGGCAACAATAATCTACAGAAGAACTCAAAATTGATCGCTGCATTTAAATATTGCGTTAATATTTAAGTTTACCTTTTAAAAGTTCAACGATAATTCTTCTCTCGCCACCTTATTTCGAGACAATTTAATGTACGTAGCTCCTTATGTTCCGTACAAACAATTATTTTTATTTCATGGGTGAAATTTCGTCGCAAAATATCATTAAAAAAATCAACGAAAACAATTGCAGTAATGAAAAGATGGGAAGCCAAAATTTCATGGTTGCAGGACCGTATCCGGGCCAGAATGTTTTTAATTTACTCACGGAGTCGACCTGATTCCTAAATAGTATGATATGTTGGGCGAAGGCTTCTACGAGTAAAGTAGAAAATGAGTGACACAGTGACACACTGACATTCGAATTTATTATATAGATGTAAAATTCCCAGCGTCTTTATATATATATATATATATATATATATATATATATATATATATATATATATATCAAAGGCAGGATGTGTGTGTGTGTGTGTGTGTGTGTGTGTGTGTGTGTGTGTAACGAATGCACGGCCGCAATTCTCGACGGATTTGCACCAAAATTTGCATGCACATGCTTCAAGTTAGTGGGAAGGCCAAAACCGACTTTGCATTTCCCAACTCCTTCATAGTGGAAATAATCGATTTTTTTCATGCTTCTACGGCAGTTTTCATGTAGTTTGCAGCCATTTTCTACTGGCCAGAGTGAGAGCCTATAGCTGGCTGCCACGAATAGGCAGGAGGATTCTATTGGTCAGCATGAGAACCAACAGCTGACTGACACGAATGTTAACTAGCATGCTAGCATGCAAAAAAAATTGATAGCTGCATTCGTACAAGTGGGAAAAATTTAAATCTGCATGGCACTTTACTCCAGTTGGTTCATTCGCTTGCTTAAACTCAACGTTGATTCTGATTCCGCAGGACTGGATTGGGCGTGAAAAAGTATTTGTTGTTAACATTCTCTTTTCATTCGGTTTTTCCAGTTACAAGTCCTGTTTTTTTAATGCTGATCGTTTTGTGTTCATTTTGTTTAATCTTTTTTCGTAACAGATTTAATGTTTAGTATAGAGCTTAGAAAAAATTCGCAATGTGAGATAGGCAAGAAGTAAGGCATGTAGCAACATCAGCACGACAAATGGCACTCCTTTAAAGGCAAGGAAGGGCAAAAATACTTTAATTCAAGTGATAGCGATTGCTGTATGAGTCGTACGATTTTTGAATCAAGCACGGCAACGCCGGGCCATGCTGCTAGTATATATATATATGTGTGTGTGTTCGTGTGTTTATGTGTGTGGGTGTGTGTTTTAAATGAAGTGGAAAATTTAGATGTAACATTTCACTGGACGCTCTCTCTCTATCCCATTCGGAAGATTTTGTCAAAATCTCGCTGACACACAAAAGTGATTAACGGAAGACATGAGTATGGGGACTCCATTCTTCCCTATCTGCCTAGGTCACCGGAGAATTCTGCTACCATCATAGTCAACCTTGACAGAGGGTACTAATAAGGTACAAGCATGTTCTGTCGATAAACTTGCTGGAATTTTTGTGGGAATGGTTTGGAACCAACCAATAATCTTTATGCCAAGAATCACAGCGCGTCTAAAACTTAGATAAGATGAAAGGAACAGATCGAAGATCGTGAACCTAAATTTTGATGTGAATGGAAGCTTCGAATAAACAACACTTACACCATCGAACGTCGATATTTTAGGTAAACCAGAAATAATGATGCAAAAAACACACATTTATATACCTTTTTTATACTGAAGTTCGCCCAATACATGCCGCGTGTGCCACTCAAGGTAGAAGGTTATTAATAGATTGAGTGATATGAATGTAAATAAATAAGTCAAAAGAAGTCAAGGTTATGAGGCTAAGGTGGATATATAGTGAGTGACCCTTAACTTGAAGAAGTTAAGATTGAAGAGGTTAAGATTGTAACTGCGTGAATAGAACTTCGTTTTTACAAATGGAATACGGAGGAAATGAGGCTGGTTGGACTCCGTGGTGTGGCCTGACTTTAAACATCTCAATTGGTGGAACTAAAGTGTCGAGCTTATCTGAACAGTTAATATTGAATAGCGATTTACTTACGATGTTCATTCGTTACATATTTTTTACCTTTCTTCATACTGAAATACAATACAAGGCGCAAGGTAGAGGGTTACGGAGGAAGCTACCCACACCAAGAAAGGTGCTAATGCCACAAAAGCGCAAGGGTCCAACTGAAATAGAAGAGAAGGAAACAGTTTAGAAGGAACCGGAAGCTCAGTTCTAAACAGGAAAAAAGGGATGAAAATCTACTCCAGTTCAAAAGATCGAAGAGGAGCGTGAACCGGACGTTTTTAACCCTGTCATTGTTAGAAAATAAGGATTTTCAGTTCCAGTACAGATATGGCAACAACATTTTTGGCCTGATCTGACTTCTGTAAAATATAAAGCGTAGCATAAGGTGTAAGGTGAGGTTATTCTTTTATCACCTCACTGAACCATCTAGTGCTGCACAGAGTCTGGGCTGCGGTGTTAAAAATTTTCAAGGTCGTTAAGCGTGCAAGACTGGGGTAAACATGATATTCCGTAGTTTGTAATCGGCTGCATTGGCATTTGGGAACATCATTATCGGTGGTATGACCCCATTTTTGAAGGTTGGCTTTACAGCGGCCAAAAGCTTTTCGGAGGCGATTCAGACAGGATTAGAATGGCCAGGCATCAATGTAACTCGAGAGAGGGATTCTGTAGGGCTGAAGAGAGATAGAGAGAGAGAGAGAGAGAGAGTGCTATAGTGAAACACACCTATTCTATAGTTAATAGACTCTCCCACCTAATATAAGTAGGAGTAGTAAGAGAAACGAGGGTCAGTTGATGTCGGACGATAGTTAGTCGAATACGAATGTAGTCTGCGACCACAACAGGACTACTCTGCAATTATATCAAGTTCCTAACGTTTTGTTCATCGAACCTATTTAGGACCGATTTAGTACAAATACAAGCCTCCACTGAGAAATAACTCCACAACTCTCTCTCTCTCTCTCTCTCTCTGTTGTGGAGTTATTTCTCAGTGGAGGCTTGTATTTGTACTAAATCGGTCCTATATATATATATATATATATATATATATATATATAGAGAGAGAGAGAGAGAGAGAGAGAGAGAGAGAAAGAGAGAGAGAGATGTCCCACGATGTTAGGTTGGTTGTATCAAAGAGACAGACGCTGACTAGGAGCTCTGAATGTGGTGCATCTTGATTTGAGTCGCTATGTCTGAAGAGATGGGCACCTGATCCCAAGAAATAAATTATCGCGTAAATGGATTTCTAAGGGTTATGATTTCATTATTATATTTGCTCTGTTCTTACATTGAACTCTTTTGGGATTTATGTCCTCCTTGGAATGATCCCTACCAAGTGATATTATATATATATATATATATATATATATATATATATATATATATGAAGATAGAGATAGAGAGAGAGATATTGATAATATAATAATTATGCAATTGACGTAAATCTGAATAACTCAAATTTTCTTTGAACGACTTTTGGCAAATTTAAACGATTAATTTAGATTTAAAAAAAAAAACCTGAGCGTAAAAGATTTACAGGAGAGAAAATAATGGAATGTTCGCCATGAAGTCCGATCTGAATCCGATCGAAAATCTATGGCCAATTGTGAAGATGAAATTAAGATATAAAACAATTCATGCCACCATGTCGGAAATTGCATCCGTCGATGTAAAACATTAACAAAATCAATAGTTGTTATTGAGAAGAAGGCTCACTCTATTAAGATGTAGATGCTTCAAAGTCTTATCATATATGTTTCATATTTGATGTATTGTTGTTGAACAACAGCTGATGTTTCATTATCTTTTTATTATATATATATATATATATATATATATATATATAATGTATTGGGAAGCAGATCATTATATATATATGTATGTATGTATGTATATGCCGTGATGCGCTCCTCGCTGTAAAACTTGTGAGATTAGATGTTTTCAGCATTCACACTTCAAAGAATTGTACTTTGGTGTAATCTTCCTTGTTTGGGACCTGGGGATCAGATGTTTCGAAAACTCCATACCCTCTTCACTCTCTTTCTCATTCTAGCAATGAGGTAAAAGACAGATGGTAATGATATCTACCAATCTAATATATATATATATATATATATATATATATATATATATATATATATATATATATATATATATATATATAATGTATTGGGAAGCAGATCATCATTCAAACATATATTATTAAATATATTACTGACAACGAATGTTTATTATGTTTGATCATGAACCGTTCTAAGCTTCTTATAGGGGTTTAGTTACGTTTCGTGGTATTATGAATTTACGACCTGCGTTTGCTATTCCGGGGCCGTTATCGTCGTATAGAAAACGTCTGTGTAAACATAACACGATGTCATTTTTTGTCATGTGAGCCGAAAGCTTAGATTGAGGAAGAGCATAATAAAAAATATCCAAATGTTGGACAGTTTTTGTCTTTATTTTCTCCAGAAACTAAAACCACTATAAGAAGCTTAGAACGGCTCATGATCAAACATAAAACACATTCGTTGTCTGTTATATTTAACAATATATGTTTATCTATCTATCTATCTATCTATCTATCTATCTATCTATCTATCTATTTCAGTCTGTTCGTATCTGTCTATCTATGTATTTATTTCAGTCTGTTCGGATCTATCTATCTATCTATCTATCTATCTATCTATCTATCTATTTCAGTCTGTTCGTATCTATCTATCTATCTATCTGTTTATTCATATCTATCTATCTATCTATCTATCTATCTATCTATCTATCTCTCGCTCTCTCTCTCTCTCTCTATATATATATATATATAAATATATATATATATTAAATTATTATTTATGAAAAACATATACATTCATTTCGCATGAACAGGGTGAAGTGGAGAGGACGGGCGTTTTTGAAATATTCACAGTACCATTAATTTTAGCTTCAACAAAATTTTATTAACACCAATGTGTTCAAGCTGAATTGATAAAATCATGTGTGGAAAACAACATCCCTCAGGTGGAGTCGGTTTTCATTGGTGCATTTCTGAAGGCGTTCTTGGAAGTTGGCCTCCACTCTTTCTAGCATGGCTCTGTCGATTTGGATGACTTCCACGCGAATAGATTCTTTGAAATCGTCCAATGCTCATGCATACGTGCCCCGAGGTTTCCCCATAAGAAATAATCACACATGGACAAATAAAGGGACCGAGGGGGCAAGGAATGTCAGCAAACCCGGAAATGATGCGGTCAACGAAAAGAGGGCGAAGAACGTCCATTGATGGCCTGGTTGTGAGGGCCGACACCCCATTCTACTCATATATCGGATAGGAATACGTTTACGTCGTAATTTAGACACAAAGATGTTTATCATCTCAGAGTTCATAGTAACAGCATTGCCGTTAAGTTCTTCAACAAATAAATAAAAAAGGACCTATTCTACCACTCGTCCCTTCAGCCCCTCAACCTCCGGCGTCTTCCTATTTGGGCGAAGGCGCCCACTCGGTCTGAACCGAAGGGGTAGCTGGCTGCACGCTCCCTGAGTACCCGTAGATTGTTCGACCGGTCACTGGCCAAGTTCCACCTGCTGCCCACGTTGTGTTAGTTTTTAGATCCAGTAAGCGGGGTGTTGTCCATACATTCACGGTCGATTGGGGATGTAGACACGGCTGTGAGGGTGGGCGGCAGGAAAATTAGAATGTGGCAAACAAGGAAATAATATCTGCAAAAGCCGAACAACAATGGGTAAAATATTGATGTCTTTTATATAAGAAAACAACAACAGTAGAAAGAGTTTACAGAAAGGATAGAAAAGCAATTAACATAAGAACAGAGGACCACTCCTCTACCAATTATACCAACAGAGAGAGGTGTGTGTGTGATTAACTCGTTCTAAATCAACTTGGGAGGATATGTGACTCGTAATTCCAGTCATATGTGGAAGTGTAGCTTTTCAGTTGGATGCTGTAAGTGACAAACGTTAAGTTTCAGCGAATTTTCAATGCGACTGCAACAACGACGATGATATTTCTTGAAGTCCTTATCTCTGACTCGCCACTAGACCGACTCACTGCAACGACAGTCTCTCTCTCTCTCTCAACGTCACTCTCATCTAACGCCCAAGTCTCCCTAACTCAGCAGAACTCGCGTTTATATAGCAAACCGAATGTTATAAGCCAGGTTGTTCACGCGCTTAACACGAGTGTTGCCATAAGAAAAGTTTAAATTCAGATCTATTTCAAATATCTTAGTGGATAAAATTAGTTCAATGTTCATTTCAATTGTCTTTTCGATGACCAAGTTCAGCGGATACAACTTATGTTTAGATCAGATTTCGCTAGCGGTAAACATACACTGATCCTACCTCCCCGCTTCAATTTACTTCAATATGTTTTTATGAAAAATATTATTTTCCTCTATTTTTTTTAATGACCCAAATTAAACATTGCCTCCTGCCCTTTTGCATTTGTTTATAAACAAGTCCTTGCCAACCCGATTTGAAACTTATTCTTTATCCATCAGCCGTCTCAGGTTTCATATATCATTGTTCTAGATTCTTTCCTATTAATAGCGCTGACACAGTTTGTAACTTTCACGGAAGATCGTGTTTTCCATCTTCAATCAATAAACGTTATATTTGCTTGTGTGCATTCATGTGCGTCAACCTCTCTCTGTTACAATATGCCGTTAGGTTTTAGAAGAGTACATCAAGCTGTCATTTTTAGCTGTGCTGTGGTCTTTCATATAGTTCTCTCAGATTTTCAAGAGCTCAATAACGACAGTCTGTTGATTGATCATGCCCTTGAGATGAAAATGAGTTTCTTCACTCATTAACGAAACGGGGTTATCATTTGCCGCAAAAATTGCTTCCATTCTGACGTGCGAAGTTAAGCCGGTGTGCAGAGCACCCTAGTCTCAACTGTTGCCCAATGACCAGTTTGTAGGGGAGGAATTGAAGATCTTCGTGCCAAATACGCCTTACCGAACGATTATTGGTGCCAGGTTCAGTCGTAAACATGCGATTTTAAAACATAGCCACTGTCCACTTTTTTTTTTATTTTTAAATTAATTTCCGTGTTTAAATTCAGGCTGATCCTTCCCTTAGACTGGTTGCCAGCCAAGGCTATAGAGTTTATTTTGACTTGCCTAGGTAAGAAGTGGTGGATTAAGGCATTTCCCGAGGGTCTTCGTGCGAAATAACGCCATACCAAAAAAAACACCCCCTCCAAAAAAAACAAAACAAAAAAAACAATATGCTTGGCGGGAATTTTAACTCAGATCTATCTATCTAATTCTTTTTATACCTATCTAGATAGACACACGCACACACACACACACACACACACACACACACATATATATATATATATATATATATCGCCCTCTGTTCCGATCTATCTCTTTCTTCTCTCTCTCTAAATATATATATCGTTGTCTGTTTAGATCTATCTATCTCATTCTGTTGATATCTAGTTATATAAATACACACACATACACATATATATATCGCCTTCTGTTTGCATCTCTTTCTCCTCTCTTCCTCGCTCTCTCTCTCTCTCTCTCTCTCTATATATATATATATATATATATATATATATATATATATATATCGTTGTCTATTCAGATCTATCTATCTATCTATCTATCTGTACAGAGTGCGGCCGAAATTTGCCCTAGAAATACCTCCCACATAATGGTAAGACATCAGTGGCAATGGTGTTTTCGTCTAGCTAATGTATTACCATTGTGTGGAAGGTATACGTGGTAGATGCTTCTGCCGCACCCTGTATATATATATATATATATATATATGTCTTTTTGCTCATATCTATCTATCTATCTAGCTAGCTAGCTAACAGGAAATATCACCTGTTAAACTGTTACCGTCATGGACACTTCACTAACCCGTGAACTGCTTTTGTTCAAACCGAAAATGCGTGAAAGAAAAACCGTCAAACGCCTTCACTGTGTCGTCAGTCATCTTAGAACAAATCTGCAACAAGTTTATATTACAACGATCGTAAATGTGTGACTTTAATTGATAATCATCATGTACAGGTTTCTTTTTCATTTATTTGTTTTCAGTTCTTTATTCTCTGTTTTTTTTTCTTTGTTTTAATTCTTTTTTTTTTTCACTAATTAGTGGTCATCAAAGTCATCCCGCGAGCGTATTGGAAGAATTTTAAAATCGTTCATATCACCGCGAAAAATCTCTTTGTCTCCGCTGTGTTTATCTTCAAATCGAAAATGTTGCCGGTTGAGTAGCTGAGTAAACACGAATGTATCTTCAGTGAGTTAAAAATACTTCTTTTCGCCTTGTGTTGTCTTACATTCACTAATTTTCTCATCTTTTGTCATTCACAATTAGGTCACGTGTTTGTTGAACCTTGGCTTTCTACTTTTTGACACTAAAAATACAGTTCTTTCAGAGAAACCAAAACAGCAATTGGAAATTGATTTTATTTTTTTCGCGTGGTGGATATTCTTTCGATATGTGGGTTTTTATACCCTTTGAATCTCTGTGACCAATAATTTGTCCTCTGTAGAAAATAAGGGTATAAAGAGCATTGACGCGACACGGCGAGAGAAAACAGGACAACACCAAACTTTAATGGAAAAACGGAAGACTTTATATCAGAAAAAGGAAGAAAGAAAAAGGAAGATAGAAAAATTGGGTTTAATTCTTTGCAAGAATCAGTGGATATTGCGACAAGTTAACTGGTGGCAATAAAGTTCGTTCATTTAAAAGTTCTTAATTTTGTTGCATCGTCGGAATAGATTCGTCTTCAGGTTGAATAGGGATTGAGTTTTCGGATGCATTCCTGCACCTGTTTGTTGGGGACATTCTCGTTCCTATGTTGTATTCTTGGCCGCTCCATATTCGGACACCATGGGACTGCTGGTTGAGTTTTACGGAGCTAAATTTGTCCGTGTTGACTCGCTGGTGGCACAGGAAAATAGAGGCCATGATAGGCTGCTTTCATCCCAAGTCAGGAGCCGGTGATATCGACCCCTACAAATGGAGGCAATTCTTTTATCTATATTATATTTTCAATAATATTGTTACCATTTCGTTTGTCCTTGTTTTATTTACATTTGCTCCCTATAAATTTTTTTTACAATTTATTTCTTATAATGTTCTGAGAATTATACAAATAAAGTTTGAAATATTAAATTTATTGTTGAATTAAATATTCATTATCTACAATAATGATTTGAGAACTGATCATTCATTGACAGTATGTGGGTTTTTATACACTTTGAAGTTATGTGACCAATAATTTGTCCTTTAGAAAATAAGAGTATAAAGAGCATTGACGCAACACGGTGAGAGAAAACAGAACAAAACCAAACTTGCGTGGAAAAAAGAAAGTCTTTATATCAGAAAGAGGAAAAAAAAATAAGGAAAGATAAAAAAAAAATTGGGTTTAAAAATGGTTGCAAAAAACATGGGTTTTTGCGAGGACTTAACTAAGGCAATAAAGTTCGTTCGGTTAACAGTTCTCAATTTTATTGCAACGTTGGAATTAGATTCATCTGCAGCTTGAAGAGGGATTCAGTTTTCGGATGCATTCCTGCAACTGTTGGGGACATCCTCGTTCCTATGTTGTATTCTTGGCTGCTCCATTTTCGGACTCCATGTAGCTGCTGGTTGAGTTTTACGGAGCTGAAGTTATCCGTGTTGACTCGTCGGTGGCACAGGAAAAAAGAGGCCGTGATAGGCTACTTTCAGTCAAACCCAAGGGTCCAGTGATAACGACCCCTACAAAGGGATTCAATTCGTTTATCTATATAATATTATCAATATCGAGAAAGAAATGAGTAGTTTGCTAAATATAATTGTCAGTTCTGTGATCGCATTGTCATCTTTTGTACTTCTCGCCAGTGGAACTCTATTCCAGCTTCTTGCTCTCGTGTCAACTTCAGTTTTTAAAAATGTAAATGTAACATCAATCGTCATCTTCTGTCTCCTTAAATCCTGTTTTTTTTTTTTTTTTTTTTAATTCTCCTTAATCCTTAGTTACGTTTTCTCGACTTCTTTCACTCTCCCTAATAACCTTGCGTCTTAGTGGCTTCATTGCATTGCTTGGTGGTGAAACGATAAAAACACATGTAATATTTAATTAAAAAAAATCACTTTCCTAAATTCGTCCGAGGATAAATCCTGAGATTATTTCTTTAGCCAGAGAGAAATTCTTCACTTTTGAGGCGTTCATTTTTACACTAGCGTGAAGGTAAACACAAATCTCCTTCCGTATATGGGTATAGGGTTTGTTTAGTTTCTTTAACGGTATAAAAAACTCCGTGCTACTATATGCGTTCTACCACGGTGTCAAACACTATAGCATGCGGTCTACCTCATTTACGACCATAGTATTCGGCCTACCACGGTACCAAACACTATAGCATGCGGTCTACCTCATTTACTACGATAGTATGCGGTTTACCACGGTGTCAAACACTATAGCATGTGGTCTAGCTCATATAAATATCTTTCAGTAACATTTTAATCTGAAGGAGGTTATCCAGCTGATGTTAACGGTTTTAGATGTGGGGAACTCTGATGTGGGAGCTCCATTTCCTTCGTTTTATGTGGACAGGACACACGTGAGGTGAGGTGAGGTGAGATGATGGTAGAATTCATCATGGTAGATCGCAGATGGACAGCACGTGTGGTGGTTCCACACTCCTCAAAATCTTCCGATCTAGAAAAACTGGTAATATATGGTGCATAATTATCAGGTGTTTTTAAACAATATTTATTATGCAAAAAGAAACATAACAATTCAGCAATAACATTTTTAACTGGGTACGATTATCGACACGCAATTTTATAACTTGAAAATAAAATAATATTTTTATTAAAAATAAAGTAAACAAAACAGCAATTTTCATTAACAAATAACTCGCCCACAAAAACGCCTGATAATTGTGCACCAACCCAGTATATATGGAATTTTCTAAGCGTATATAGTGATTTTCCAAGGCTGAAAGTACGGGGTACCCAGTGAGGATCGAACTCAATACTCTTGTTCTAGTGAGACAAGCTTGTTAACCATTACACCGCCTCGAGGTGCCTCACCAAAAGGAAAAGATTATTTAGGCCTTCAATAATGGTACCAACATTCATACTACTGCTTCCATCTTCAAAATCCATTTAAGAACCATCAAGAGAACGGACAATGAGTTTAAAAGCGAAGGAACAATATAGAGGAAAGCTAGATTAGGAAGTTAAAACAAGAAAAGGGATCATCGTATCAACTTTGAGCTAAAGAGATCAATTAGAAAAGATCCAAATCAATCCATAAAAGATTTGGCACGTGAGAGACGTGTTTCAGCTACAGCAGTTCGAACAGCAGCGTTTTCCACTTGAAAATGAAATCGTACGTCAAAACTGTGTGGTACTTTGTTATTTCAGGAAAGAAACTTAAAAGGTTAGAGAGGGCGAGGATCATCTTGAATAAGTTTGAAAATGATTCTAGAATAATATATATATATATATATATATATATATATATATATATATATATATATATATATGAGAGCTTAATTTCAATTCTTCATGAGCTTCCAATCCTTAGCGGTGATTAATTCATGATGAACATGTCATTTTTGTTTGTGATCGACTTCATCACGATATTTCTGTTAAGCTTAGAGAGTAATTATAGATTTTTATTCTTCAAAGTAGAGTCCGATAATATTAATAAAATCTAGGAGAATTCCAGTAAGATATATTTAATCATTTGCAAGATGTAACGGTTCAAACCTTAATCTAACAATTGGACAATTTTGCTGTTACACGATTTGAACAATTTTGCTGTTACATCCGTGATATATATATATATATATATATATATATATATATATTGTATTATGAAGGTACGCTATAATGACAGTGTTCAATGTGACGAATAAAGAATATACGAAACAGGGCCATTATAAAGTATAAGTAAAAAAAATAGGCATATGTTAGTTCTTTCCGTGACTAAAAATCTTATGTGGAGCCTTTGATGTTGTTGCTGTTGTCTCTCACTACGTATCGAGTCACACTTACCAGCATCTAAGAGTTCGCATGAAACGTCAAGTCGCGGTGAGCAAAAAACATTTGAATATGAAATTTACTTATATTTTCCACCTATATCATCTCAAGGCGCTGTAATAGTTAGCAAGGCTTTCTCGCTAGAACAATTGCGACTGAGAAGTGGGTTCGATCCTCACTGGGTGCACTTGGAATATCCTCACTGGGTGCACTTGGAATATCCTCACTGGGTGCACTTGGAATATCCTCACTGGGTGCACTTGGAATATCCTCACTGGGTGCACTTGGAATATCCTCACTGGCTGCGCTTGGAAAATCAATATATATATATATATATATATATATATATATATATATATATATATATATATATATATATGAACGAGTATATTTTTACGGTGTGCATCAGGGATAGAACGTATGTAAATATAAAAGTGTCTATTGAAGTTCACCAGGACCGAGTTTTCACT
>OZ010606.1:40312599-40415099 GCA_963932145.1 Acanthosepion lycidas
ATTTGTATTTTTTTTCTACAAGTTTTCAATTTTACCTTTAACTGATTTTCATTCATTTCCTTTCAGTACGGATACAGTTTTTTCTTTTTCTTTTTTTTCTTTTTTTTTTTTTCCTTTTGCTGCCAATGAAATTATGCAATACGCCAAGGGTCCCACTGCTTTTCAGGCAAAATATCGCCTGCATTGTCAGTGCAAAATTGTGTCATAGTCGAACACGGAATTGCTGATTGTCGATGTGTGCTCAGAATATACGATGCTAAGACAAACGGATATTGAAGGAACAGGGTGGGGGGTATCGGATATCAAATTGTCAAATCTTTTCGCTTCTAGAAAGCGAAACGGCGTCAGACTCACGCGATCAATACTTTTTTTTTACCAAAAAATAAATAAATATATAAATAAAAAAAAAAAAAATGAAAAAGAAAGAAAGAAAAATTTGGGAGGCAAAAAATAAATTAATAACTTCCTCGCTTACGGTGATGTCACTTAGAAAGAAATGGTTCTTGTTCAATTGTCACAGTTAATAAGCGTCGTACCCGATCAATAATTAGATGGCTGAGAGCTTAGGACCAAGCAGCTTGTAATAAAATAAAAATAAAAAATAAGAAAAAACAACAACAAAAAAAGAAAAAAGCAAAAAGAAGTCGAAAAGAACAAGAAAGAACATATTCAATTGTAGAGCGTTCCAATGTGGAGTTCTGTTTAACAGACTGAACTCGCAGGTCATTGTTTGTATTGTTTACAGTGCGATAATGGTAAAACAGGTTAGCTCGGCAACCATTTCCTTTAATATCTAATAACCCTGGCCTTGTTTAGCACAAAGTCACAAGGATTCGTCACTCAGTATGTATCGAACTCATTCTTCAGTAGTAAGACTTGATCATTAATCACTGACCCACAGAAGACCATTGTATTAGTTTGGTGCAAAAATAATAACGTAATATCTACATTTATATTGGGTTGTCCGGAATGTTCAGGCCGATTTCACAAAACTAAATTATGCCATTAAATATTTATGCAACTAAATATGGACCATTTTGTTGCACAATCTTTCTACATTTTTCTTTCAGCTTAAAGATTCAATCATCCCAGAATTTCGGTCGTTTCTCGGCAAGGAACTCATTAAGGTTGTTTTCTTATGTCATCAAAAGAATTAAAATTTTTACCATTGAGATTATTTTGCAAAGACCTTAATGACTTAAAAACCGAAGGAGTGGTATCTGGTGAATATGGCGGATGGGTTAACACATCCCAGCTAAGCTGCAACAATTTTTTGCCTGGTCATCAAAGGACCGTGTCATCTGGTATTATCTTGATGGAAACAACACCTTTCCTGTTCGCCAATTCTGGGCATTTTTCTTGAATTGCTGCCTTAAATTCGTCCAGTTATTAGCAGTATTTTTCAGAATCAATTCACTGGTCACTTGGCAAAAGATCATCGTACAGGATTCCTTTCCAATCCAGCATGAATTTCTTAGGATGAAGACCTGCTTTTGAGGTGGCTAAAATTGGCTCATGTCGCTTACCCCAAGATCTTTTTCGTTGAACATTGTTGTAAACGATCCATTTCTCATCACCCGTCACAATTTGTTTAAAAAGGGTGCCTTTTCATTGCGCTTATACAGCAAATCACTGATGAAATACGACACAAAAGTCTTTTCTTTCACAGGGACCATGTGGTACCCAAACATCGTAGCGATGTGAGTATCCAAGCTTCTCTAAGTGTTCATGAATGGTGGATTTTGTTAGATATAGTGTTACTGATAATTCCCGCGTTGTGTAATGCGGGTGATTCCCAATGAAAATCTTTATTTGATCGTCATCTGTAGTGGAGGGAGTGCCTGGCTACAATCGAAAACTCTACACTCAGAGAACCACTTTCATACAGTTCTGTCAGCTAAAGCACTTTCATTATACACAGTCCATGACTTTTTTTGTTGCTTACGGGGCATTTTTGCTGTTAAGGAAAAAAAAGTATCAAGTGTCTAAAATGCACCTTGTAATCTTCCATTTTCATAGAGATGCAAAATTGACACTAATTAAGTAATTTTAAACTTTCTTTCTCAAGAGATAATTTGTTGTGCGCACTAATTGGAAATGTAAGCATATATCTGTCGATAAATTTGATGGATTATAACGTGGTGGAACAGGAAAAACTAAAAGACGGTATGAAATTTTCAGACAAGTTTATATTTACATACGCTCTATCCCTGATAATGAGCTCTTTAACCCATAAATATAACATACCTTAAATCTATATTTTATCATATATATATATATATATATATATATATATATATATATATATATATTATATATATATATACAGATAAAATATATATATATATATACATATATATATATATATATATATATATATACACATACATATATATACATACATACGTACATATATATATATATATATATATATATATATATATATATATTAGTTTGTCTGACGATCGGCAATAATGTGAAACCGAGGGTCACAAATTCACATCAATTTAACTATATATATATATATATATATATATATATATATATATATATATATATATATATATATATATATGTTTGTCTTACGATCGCAAATATTGTGAAACCCAGGGTAAAAAACTAACATCAATCCAACTATATATATATATATATATATATATATATATTTGTTTGTCTGACAATCGCAAATAGCGTGAACCCCAGCGTCACTATTTCACATCAGTCCAACTATATATATATGTATATATATATATATATATATGTGTGTGTGTGTGTGTGTGCGCGCGTGTGTATGTGTGTGTGTGTGTTTATACGTTATTTTTATTTAATAAATGAACAGTTTTTTTAGTTTAATTAAATAGTATGAATTACATTTAGTGGCCTGGATGTTAAAGAAACTTCATAGAATGTATATATATATATATATATATATATATATATATTAGGTTGGTGCAAAAATAATATCGGTTTTTGACGTATTTTTTAACGTCAAAAAACGATGTTATTTTTGCACCAACCTAATATAAAACAAGCGCAACTAAGGAATGTAGTTCGTCCGACCACTTCCCATTGAAGTAGTGAAAGGCCAGCGAGAGGCTTGACATATCCAGCCAGCGAGGGAGAGTTTGGAGGGTGGAAAATAGCTTGTCAACTACAAAGTCTCGTTGCCGTTTTTAAGGCTCCCTCGGGACTACTTTACATTAAAAGTTTAATAAGTCTGGTGTGAAGACTCATCCTCACCTTGAACCTCTTTTGAAACCGTTTAATATCAACATCAATATGTAGGGGAATATGGAATGGCAAAAATAAATAAATAAATAAAAATAAATTAAAAAACAGTTGAAAGTCAAGGTATTCCTTTTTTTAAAAAATAATATTTCAGTCTTAATCTTTTCCCTTCATTCCCTTCATTCATGTTTCTTCATATTCTGACTTTTGATAACTAAAACCCAAAATACAATCAAGAATTACTTTTAATCACAGGCATTGTAATTTTATCTTTATAATCTATAATATAAAACAATGGAGAATTTTTGTAAGATTGAAACTGAATGATCAAAAAGAAACCTAGAGAAACGTTTTTATTTACTTGAGTAAAGTTTACCATTTTATTATTTTTCGTTCTCTTCAAATATTTTTGAATTCATCAGAATGGTTTTACAAGAATTACTGCCAATTGCAATGTGTATTCTAGTGTAATGAATAACTGCCCGGAATGAGAATTCAGAGAACCGATTTGCTACTTTCACTTGGGAAAGATGTGGTGTTTTTGTAAGCGCAGCTTAGATTTGGCACAAGGTTGAAAGCATGTGCCACCCAGTGAGGATCGAACTCACTACTCAGTTGTAATGGTTCTGAGCGAGTCAAACTTGCTAATCATTACACCACGCCGAAATATATATATTTTACTTTTTTAAAACTACAATTACATGAATTTCTCACGTACATTCATATCTGCTCGATGCGGATCCAAATGTATTCGATTTCTGTCGGAGGACGCTTTTTTTCTATGACAATTTAATATTTCCAATAAAGAAGATCCATTGCTGTATTTCAAAACTAATTTAAATTGAGTGGAAGGAGAAATTGCTACAATTACTATTTTTAGCGCCATTTTTAGCCATCTTTCATCACAGTTTAATTTTCTTTATCAAAAAATCTTCCACGAATCAAATATGCTTTTCTGAAACGTCATTTAAGGAATATTAGCTGATTTAAATTTTAATCTGATTTGTAAGAGATATTCATTACTTTAAGTTTAAAAAATCGCTGAATTGCATATCTTAACTTGACGGCGGCTGTTTATTTAGGGTGTTAACATGTTGATAGCTTGAAGGACAGATGGAAGTTTATCTAATCATTTTCTACGGTGGATAAACCTGTAAAAAATAATTGAAGATAAGAGGAAAATATTCTTTCTTTACCTGCCAAAAAACTGTCATATACTTGCTCTTCTTATGCATTTTCTTCTCTTCTGATCAAAGTGGCAATTATTCAGTCGAACTTTCGATCAAACGTTTTACGAGGAACTACCTGTGCATTTAGAATACACTTATATAGTATATATATGCGATGCTCCAATAACCTTTTTTGAGATTTATGTGTATTACTGGGAATTTCGCACAACTTATTTTGTATAATTCTGCCTTAGTTTCGTCTTTGTTGCAATTCCGATTACTGCTGACTACATCTTTTATCAGTAGTGTTGATCAAGTTTGGATATGTTATTTTCAATCGTGGTTACTATTGGTTTTGTGGGTATAATTATGTTACAGATTTTGTCAAGGTTGTCTGGATTATTATTATTATTATTATTATTATTATTATTATTATTATTATTATTATTATTTATTTCCTTTGATTTCTGGCGTTTACACATTTCTTTCCGGGTCCCGCCCAGGGACCTAAGGTTAGAAATGGCATCATGACACTTTCCACTGACAAAAAAAAAAAAAAAAAAAAAAAAATTACATAGATAAAGCCCTTCGTAAAGTGTAGGCTGTACTTGTCAGAACAATTTTTTGAGTCTCTTTAAGGCATGGACTTCCAGGAATCCCTTCAATTAGTCTACTGCAATCTTTTCCAATCGGTCCTAGGGCTCCAACTACAACAGGGATTGTTGATGTTCCAATATGCCACATTTTCGAGATTTCTATTTCAAGGTCCTTGTATTTTGGCAGCTTTTTGAATATCTTCAAAGATACATTGCAGTCAGCAGGGACTGCCATATCAATAAGGAGGCACCGTTTTTGTTTGTGGTCTTTAACAATATCTGGGCGGTTGGCCTTGATTGTTCTGTCAGTGTGTATTGTGTAGTCCCATAGAATTATAACAGGTCCTATCTCCGTAACCGGGTCTGGGTGGGGTTGATACCAGTTTCTTTCAGTTTCCTTCCCGTAGAAGTTGCAAATTTTCCAGTGCATATATTGGCCCACTCTGTCATGCCGGATTTTATATTCAGTAGCCGCCAATACCTTGCAACCTGACACAAGATGATCAATCGTTTCTGGATATTTATCACAGAATCTGCATTTTGGGCTAACACAATATTTTAGTATATGTGCTTATTATTATTATTATTATTATTATTATTATTATTATTATTATTATCTATGGATTTTTTTCTATTTTTCGTCTGCAGAATTTGTAAGATTTTCATACAGGAAATAATATATTTGTTCAGGAAATAATTCGAGATTGGAGCAGTTTGAAAGCGATTTCAGTATTTTCTTCCTCAGGCAGAAATTGGTGGATATAGATCTTAAGATAACTGGTTCTAAGACTATATGGTCCACGCAGGGAGAGACGGCATACCAATGATCATCGCAAATGTAACACCATTCAGAATTCTTATAGTAGAACACACCTATTCTATAGTTTATAGACCCTCCCATCTATAATAATTAGGAGTAGTAAGAGTAACAAGAGAGTCGGTCAGTCGATGTCGGACGACAGTTAGTCGAATACGAAAGTATCAGCGACCACAACTAGATTTCTCTGCGTCATTACCTATTATATCAAGTTCCTAACGTTTTGTACGTCGAACCTATTTTAGGACCGACTTCGTACAAATACAAGCCTCCACTGTGAAATCACTCCACAACAAGAATACAGGAAAATACATAGATCTACTTGGAGTGGGATAATTTCAAATTCAAGGTTCACTGGCAAGAAAACATTATTTTTACAATTCAAAATATATTTCGTGTTTAAGTAAACCAGAAAATTTCGATAAGCTGCAGAACAAAATAAAACTAAAAAAAAAGAAAAGAAAAGATGAATCAAACAATTTCTATTTTTACGTAGATATGGGAGTTTTTTTTTAAATTGATTTCATCTTTTTTCACCTCCGATGGTCGCTCCTTGTACTGCTGGAGAGACTTGCGTGGTCTGTTAACTCTGAAACGGGTGTTATAAACTCCTGGTAGAGCCATCCTTGGCGGCAAGTTCAAAGACGAGGACCCAGACTCATCGCTACTAACACCAAAAAAACACCGGAACAAGTGGAAGACGATTACAACAGATCCCAACGGTGGAACAAGAAGAGGAAGACGGTTTGGCATGAAGGACATGGCGCAGAAGGCACTACTTGAAATTATAACAGAGTTTGCTCTTTTTTAACACGTTACTTCCTGTTTCATTCCATATGCGTTTCGTCCTGGGTACGACGATAAACTACATCCGCGTCCCGGGTAAGACGATAAACTATGTCCAACAGCAAGGCCTCTGATCAGGAGGTTTTGAGGAGCGTGGAACCAAATCTTAATTGCTGATGTTCCCAGGTTCACCCAGTTAGGGTCCCAGCTATGGTCAAATATTTAACCCCGAAACTGAGGTAAGAAGCATTATAAGAGCGTAAAAATGGGTTTTAATACCAGAGATACTTTGTAAAAGAATTGTTACCAGAAATAAAGTTTTGAAGAAAAAAAAAAACTATTACCAGCAATATATTACTAGCAATACGTATTTGAAAACAAAATTACCAGCAATACATGTTTTAAAATGATATTACCAGCTATACATTTTTGAGGAAAAAAATATTACTAGAAATAGATATTTGACAAAACAAAATATTACCAGGAAAAAAAAAGTTGTCGTTAAATAACCCAATGAGGTTGATACACCGTAAAACACAACAAACCAAACCAATCCATATGCGTTGCAGAGGAAGGTCATGAAACCAAGTGCATGGGTCACTACCGGGAAGGTTATGGTCCACCTTAAATTCACGCCATCGGCATCTTCTAATACACTGATTTTGATTTTCCTTCACCCAAATCTTGCAAATTGTCCTGATCTGGCATATCGTCTGCAGTCGCTTTCTCACAAACGTGCCGTCGACTCCCTCTGTCTTTTCTACAAATACTTTCACGGTAATTTCTCCAACGAGCTACTTTCACTAGTTCCCAGACTGCATGAATTTAAACGTGTTACTAGGCTGGCATCACAGTCCCACTATTTTACTGTCAAAACAATTAAATATAGCCGTCTCTTCTACTCCAATATCTTCATGTCTCGCATCTCTCGTCTGTGGATTTCTCTTCCTATTACTTGTTTCCCTGATAGCTATAATCGCCAACTATTCAAATGTAATGTCAATCTTCATATGTCTTTATCTTTTCCCTGCCCTTCTCTTCATCCTTCCCTCTATCACACCTCCTTACTCTCGCTCCCACTCTCTGTAACCCCGTGTGTCCTAGTGGCATCCCTCATTGCTTGGAGTGAAATGCTTTAAAAAAGCCTAGTGACAATAGGGAATGAATGACGGGAGCAAGTTTTGGCGCTGCATGTTGGCGGCGAATTTAGTCACCAACTCTAGTATCATAACGGAAGCAATTAGCAAAGAAGAAATTAAATTCTGGGATACGAGATAATGCCGACGATTAAATCAACGCGGTCAGTCACAGCACCAAAAGAAAGGATTCAATTCTGGGAGAATCGCTTATTTTAGAAAATCACCAAAAGCAAACATAAATTTCTAACGTCTTCTCCCTGTCTATTCAACTGGAGCAGAGGTGTGTCACTTTTTTCCTGTTTAGGATTGGGTTTCCGGTTCTTTCTAAAGTCTGCTTCAACTCTATATATTTAAAGTTTTCTTTCTTTCTTTTCAACAGGAGTAGAGGTTTAACCCTTGTTTCATTTTTAAGATTGGGTTTCGGGTTCTTTCTAAATTCTCCTTCAACTCTATATATTTAACGTCTTCTTCCTGTCTTTTCAAAAGGAGTAGAGATTTATCCGTTTCTTCCTGTTTCGGATTGGGTTTCCGGTTCTTTCTAAAGTCTGCTTCAACTGTATATTTTCAACGTCTTCTTCCTGTCTTTTCAAAAGGAGTAGAGGTTTATCCGTTTGTTCATGTATAGGATTGGGTTACAGGTTCCTACAAAAGCCTGCTTGAACCCTATACATTTATCGTCTTCTTCCTGTCTTTTCAACAGGAGTAGAGGTTTATCCCTTGTTTCCTGTTTAGGATTGGGTTTCCGGTCCCTTCTAAAGTCTGCTTCAACTCTATACATTTAATGTCTTCTTCCTTTCTTTTCAACAGGAGTAGAGGTTTATCCCTTGTTTCCTGTTTAGAATTGGGTTTCCGGTCCTTTCCAAAGTCTGCTTTAACTCTATACATTAAACGTCTTATTTATTTCTTTTCAACAGGACCAGAGGTTTATCCCTTGTTTCCTGTTTAGGATTGGGTTTCCGGTTCTTTCTAAAGTTTGCTTCAACTCTATACATTTAATGTCTTCTTCCTTTCTTTTCAACAGGAGTAGAGGTTTATCCCTTATTTCCTGTTTAGGATTGGGTTTCCGGTTCTTTCTATAATCTGCTTCAATTCTATACATTTAACGTTTTCTTCCTGTCTTTTCAACAGGAGTAGAGTTTTATCCCTTGTTTCTTGTTTAGGATTGGATGTCCGGTTCTCTCTAAAGTCTGTTTCAACTCTACACTTTTAACGTCCTCTTCCTGTCTTTTAAATATTTCCTCCCTCTGCTTATCAAAGACGTGCCAGAGAAAAAAATTATAACGGCATTACTCCACCGTGTCTCATGGAAAGTTGCTTAGTGAACAATATTGCCTAAAATGAAGCATTAACTGACAAATCTTGAAATCCGATGATGGTTCTCTTCCATTGAAGTGCCCATACAATTTTTTCTGAGTGTAAATGGTGGATCCAAATTAAAATTCCACCATTTTGTTTTTTTGTTCAATTGTGAATTTTTCCATCGAGTTTATCTGAGTTCTTTAATATAAGTACAAAAAAATCTGGGATGTCAAATCATTTTTAAATCCCTAGGTGACTTGTGGGATACCCTGTAGATGAGGAGATTATGTTAAGCCAATCTTCTAATTAAAATTAATCTACTTGCCTTATCTCCAGAATTTATATTTTTTTAACAAGATGAAATCAAGCTGAGAGAAGTAGTCGACTGGTTTTCACCCATTTTTTTCTTTGGAAGAAAAATCATCCACTTCAAAAATTTCTCTAAGTAGATTTAAGGATTTGGAAACAAGAAAAAATAAATCATGGGAATGAAACTACATAATAAGGGCCAAGTTCCAAATTATTTAAACTTTTCTCCTGTTGAGGATTATAATTATCAACAGTAATATTAGAATATCGAGCCGGGAAAACTGTTTCTTTTATTCAAATAGCATTATTTTGTTTTTTAATCAATTCACTCCCGTCAAAAAGACATTGGCAAGGAGTGAAAGCGAATTAAAAGAATTTATAAGAAACCGAAAACCCAATAATAAACAAGGAACAAAGGATGAATCTACTCATTTAGATGACTGGGGAAGAGTATGAACAGGGCGATAGACGAAACGTATTTGAGGAAAAAACAAGTAACAACACATTTCAGATTTTAGGCAGAGATATCACAGGAATAGAGTTGAAGTAGTCTTTAGAAGGAATCTGAAATCTAATCCTAAATAGTAAACAATGGATAAGCCTAAGCTACCTAAAAAAAATACGACAACAACAAAAAGCAAAAAACAAAAAAAACGACGATGTCTATATACAGGACGATAGGCGAATCCACCTTCCCATATCTGAGGAAAGAAATAGTAAATAAAACTTCAAAGTTTAGGCAGAGATGTCAGCAGTATAGAGTTGAAGTCCTCATGTTACATCTCTTCTAAGATGTATGAGATCGCGTGAGCCATATAAAATAGAAAATTATATTGTGGAGGTGACAAAACGTTCGGACCACACTGAAGAATTTGGAAGGAACAGTAAACCCAATCCAAAACTGGAAACAAGGGACAAAACAATACTCATGTTGAAAAAGAGGGAGAAGACGTTAAAAAGTATAAAGTTGAAGCAGACTTTAGAAGGAACCGTAAACACAATCCTAAACAGGAAACGAGGGATAAACCTCTACTCCTGTTAAAAAGAGAGTGACAAGACGTTAAAAAGTATAAAGTTGAAGCAGACATTAGAAAGAACAGGAAACACAATCCTAAACAGGACACGAGGGATAAACCTCTACTCCTGTTGAAAAGAGAGAGAGAAAACGTTAAAAAGTATAAAATTTTAAGCAGACTTTAGAAGGAACCGTAAACACAATCCTAAACAGGAAACGAGGGATAAACCTCTACTCCTGTTAAAAAGAGAGTGACAAGACGTTAAAAAGTATAAAGTTGAAGCAGACATTAGAAAGAACAGGAAACACAATCCTAAACAGGAAACGAGGGATAAACCTCTACTCCTGTTGAAAAGAGAGAGAGAAGACGTTAAAAAGTATAAAATTTTAAGCAGACTTTAGAAGGAACCGTAAACACAATCCTAAACAGGAAACAAGGGATAAAGCTCTCCTGTTGGAAAGAGAGGGAGAAGACGTGAAAAAGTATAAAGTTGAAGCAGACTTTAGAAGGAAACCGTAAACACAACCTTAAACAGGAAACAAGGGATAAACCTCTACTCCTGTTGAAAAGAGAGGGAGAAGACGTTTAAAAAGTATCAATTTGAAGCAGACTTCAGAAGGAATCGTAAACTTAATCCTAAACAGGAAACAAGGGATAACGCTCTAATCCTGTTGAAAAGAGAGTGAGAAGACGTTAAAAAGTCAAAGTTGAAGCAGACTTTAGAAAGAACGGTAAACACAATTCTAAACAGGAAACAAGTTATAAACCTCTACTCCTGTTGAAAAGTGAGGGAGAGACGTTAAATATATAAAGTTGAAGCTGACTTTAGAAGGAACCGTAAACCCTATCCTAAACAGGAAACAAGGGATAGACATCTACTCCTGTTGAAATGTGAGTGAGAGACGTTAAAATGTTCAATGTAGAAGCAGACTTTAGAAGGAACCGTAAACCCAATCCTAAACAGGAAACAAGGGACAAACCTCTCCTCCTGTTGAAATGACAGGGGGAATACTTTAAAAATTACAAAGTTGAAGTAGACTTTAGAAGGAACCAGAACCCCCTTCCTAAACAGGAAACAATGAATAAACCTCTGCTCCCGTCGAAAAGACATGGAGAAGACTTTAGAAGTATAGTGTTGAATCAGACTTTAGAAAGAACCAGAAACCCAATTCCAACCAGGAAATGAGTGATAAAACTCTACTCCTGTTGGAAAGAGAGGGAGAAGACGTTAAAAATTATAAAGTTGAAGCAGACTTTAGAAGGAACCGTAAACACAATCCTAAACAAGAAACAATGTATAAACCTCTACTCCTGTTGAAAAGAGATGAAGAGAACGTTAAAAAGTATAAAGTTGAAGTAGACTTTAGAAGGAAACAGAAACCCAATCCTAAATAGGAACATGTTATAAACCTCTGCTCCTTTTGAAAGACAGGGAGAAGACGTTATATGCATAGAGGTGAAGCAGACTTTAGAAAGAACCGGAAACACAATACCTAACAGGAAACAAGGGATAAACCTCTGATCCTTTTGAAAAGACAGGAAGAAGACGTTACATGTATAGAGTTGAAGCAGACTTTAGAAAGAACCGGAAACACAATCCCAACCAGGAAATAAGGTATATTCCTCTACTCCTGTTGAAAGAGAGGGAGAAGTCTTTAAAAAGTATAAAGTTGAAGCAGACTTTAGAAAGAACCGGAAACCCAATCCCTACCGGTATATGAGGTATAAACCTTTACTCATCTCAAAAGACAGGTGAAGTGTGTGAACCGGACGACAGGCAAACCTATCTACTCCTATTAAAACATCTCCAACTCTGGGCTCTTTTCCAAAAAAAAAAAAACGTACAGTTTCTCATGTCATATATAATTCACTTAACGCAGAGGCTAGTAATTTGCCATCTGTTCAGATGGGGTTGACACGCTTTTGAAGCGTTGGTTTGAATTTGATTTACTTCTAATTCGCGTTCGTTCGCAAATTATTTTCTTTCTCTGTTTCTGAAGCACATGGGCATACATACACTAGTATACTACGCACTTGCTCGCAAAACATATTTTTTTGCTGTCGGATTTTGTGAAGCACTTGTGTCCATACAAGTATTAAATAGATTTTCCTAGCTGCAGACATTGATAAAGAGGTCGGAGTATATGTCAACGGGAAAATGTGTGATAGTGAGAAATATAATAATGGAAACACGTCATATCTTGAGTCGACTGTTTACTAACAACAAAAGAAGAGAAGAGTGAATAGTGACAATGGGAAGTTAAAGCTAAGATGAATGAACTGCAAGTCGAAATAAATAAGTAACGATTCATCATGGAGGAGATTTGAATCCTATTAATACTACTATTAATAAAGCATATTTAAGTAAGCAGGGCAGATGAGAAATAAAGAATAAGCCTCCAATAAAAAGTAAGAGAAATAAGATGAAAGAAATACTAGTCCAAAATGAATAATAATTGACAATGCTTCATCTAAAAAATTTGAATCCTATTAATACTTCTAGTAATAAAGCATATTTAAGTAAGCAGGACAGATGAGAAATAAAGAATAAGCCTTGAATAAAAAGTAAGAGAAATAAGATGAAAGAAATACTAGTCCAAAATGAATAATAATTGACAATGCTTCATCTAAAAAATTTGAATCCTATTAATACTTCTAGTAATAAAGAATATTTAAGTAAGCAGAACAGATGAGAAATAAAGAATAAGCCTCCAATAAAAAGTAAGAGAAATAAGATGAAAGAAATACTAGTCCAAAATGAATAATAATTGACAATGCTTCATCTAAAAAATTTGAATCCTATTAATACTACTAGTAATAAAGCATATTTAAGTAAGCAGGACAGATGAGAAATAAAGAATAAGCCTTGAATAAAAAGTAAGCGAAATAAGATGAAAGAAATACTAGTCCAAAATGAATAATAATTGACAATTCTTCATCTAAAAATCTTGTATCCTATTAATACTACTAGTAATAAAGAATATTTAAGTAAGCAGGACAGATGAGAAATAAAGAATAAGCCTCCAATAAAAAGTAAGAGAAATAAGATGAAAGAAATACTAGTCCAAAATGAATAATAATTGACAATGCTTCATCTAAAAAATTTGAATCCTATTAATACTTCTAGTAATAAAGCATATTTAAGTAAGCAGGACAGATGAGAAATAAAGAATAAGCCTTGAACAAAAAGTAAGAGAAATAAGATGAAAGAAATACTAGTCCAAAATGAATAATAATTGACAATTCTTCATCTAAAAATCTTGTATCCTATTAATACTACTAGTAATAAAGAATATTTAAGTAAGCAGAACAGATGAGAAATAAAGAATAAGCCTCCAATAAAAAGTAAGAGAAATAAGATGAAAGAAATACTAGTCCAAAATGAATAATAATTGACAATGCTTCATCTAAAAAATTTGAATCCTATTAATACTACTAGTAATAAAGCATATTTAAGTAAGCAGGACAGATGAGAAATAAAGAATAAGCCTTGAATAAAAAGTAATAGAAATAAGATGAAAGAAATACTAGTCCAAAATGAATAATAATTGACAATGCTTCATCTAAGAAATTTGAATCCTATTAATACTGCTAGTAATAAAGCATATTTAAGTAAGCAGGGCAGATGCGAAATAAAGAATAAGCCTCCAATAAAAAGCAAGAGAAATAAGATGAAAGAAATACTAGTCTAAAATCAAAAAATGACATTCCGCCATGCTAGAGATTTTATTCAAACAGGGAAAAATGCGAAATAAAATAAGTGACCAATAAAATGCAAGCGATTAAAAAAATCTATCAATTAATTAGGAACTGATTCTTCTTCATTTAACGAAAATTTAATATTACTCTTCATTTACAAGTGCCTGCAGTGTTATAGTTGCAATAAAAAGCAATTGCGATTTAAATGTAATGAATACAAAAGAATATCTCACTTAACAAAAATCAAAATTCATTTCATATTAATCTTAATATAATACAACTGAATTCTGTAAACTTATGCGAAATTTTAAATTCTGCAAGCGTCTATCACTCTAAAAAAGACTTTGCTTGGTAAAAAGATTGGAGTTCGATTCTTGCTGGAATCTATTTATTTTATTTTATATCCTGTCTTCAATATTTAATAATTTGTCATAGAATAAGAATCTGAGATATTGTAGTGAAAAACAAAATCAGAATTAAGATGAAAACAATACTTGTAGAGAAGCAATCAGTTTGGTTTGTTGTTTTGGTTTATGGCATATCAACCTTAGTTGGTCATTTAATACCAACAAAATTTTTGAAATAGAATCATAGCGACAGTTTGGTAAAAAAAAGATGTGTATGTATGCATATATATATTTGAACCATTTTTCAATTACTCATATTGTTTTGTACAATCTAACTTAGGAAATTTGCAATCTTGGATGATCTTATTTTCTTAAAAAGGTTTTAAATTTCTCACTTAGTAGAGAATAATTTTTCCTTTTCTTTTTATTATTACATATTTCTGGTGTTTTAAGTATTTCTGGTATTAAAACTTATTTTGGATGTTAACTATTTGCCCATAGTTTGAACCCTAACAGGTGCTACCACCCCGGATCAGGGTGGACCTGAGAATATCAGCAATTAAGAGGAGGTTCCACGGTCCTCAAAGCCTCCTGATCAGAGGCCTTGCTGTTGGATGTAATTTATCGTCATACCCACGACGGAAGCTATCAGGATTAACGCCATTTTATAGATTTAGAAAGCAATAAACGTGCCAATAATGAAAACATTTTATCGCCGATTTTGAAACAGTTCGACAACACCGACGAATACATCGGCCGAAACGTCGTTAACAAAATAACAAAAAGGGAGCCATTAATAGGAGATATCTCATAATGAAAATAAAAATCTGAATGTCAGGAAAATCGAAGAAATGGCGAAGCGTTGTGTTAGTAAATCTGCGCCTTGTGCGTATTTAAGTTTATAAAAAATGAGGATGCAGGCAAATATAAAAACACGGCTAGAGACGATCTACTGTTTTTCACTTAATTAAACAAAATATAGTTATTGTCAAAAAACAATTAAATGAACAAAGGTCATAGAAGAAGAAGACGAAGAAGAAGACGAATATAAAGAAGAAGATAAAGAAGAAGAAGAAAGAAGAGTAGCAACAACAACAACCCCGTCAACCGTAATAGAAAACGATGAAGACTGACAAATCCAACCTGATAAAGACATGATAGAAAAATGAAGGATAACTATCAAAGAAGATGTCGCACAATTTCGAGGTTAACTATTTACCCATAGCTGGGACCCTAACAGGTGCTACCACCCAGGGTCAGGGTGGACCTGGGAACACCAGCAATTAAGAGGAGGTTCCACGCTCCTCAAATCCTCCTGATCAGAGGCCTTGCTGTTGGACGTAGTTTATCGTCTTACGCTTAGAAATATATATATATATATATATATATATATATATATATATATATATATATATATGTCTAAGCGTCCTGGGTATGACGATAAACTACATCCGCCTCCAGGGTAATATATATATATATATATATATATATATATATATATATATCTATCTATCTGTGTGTGTGAGTGTGTGAAATTGTGTGTATATAAATATAGAGTTTGTCTGACGATCGCAAAAGCGTGAAACCCAGAGTCACAAACTCACATCAATCCAAGCAAATATATATATATATATATATATATATATATATATATATATATATATACATTTTTCACGTTTTTTGACTTGTCATTTTTACTTTTCTTCCTCTTATTATTGTTATTTGAAAATTATGTCAATTCCACTTTTGAGTATTTTGCTAATTTCATTGCCTCTTATTCAACAGGTTATGAGCCCAGATTCTGTTTTAACGATGACGACCCTAAATATGAATCATAGGAAGTAAAATCCTTGGGAAATATGATAATCCACACATTAACCCTAAGCTTAAATAATTAAACTTGAATTCATTTCAAAAGTTCATAAGTCTTTGAAATAAAAACACCGATCACTCTCAGGAAGTCTCATAACTTCAATCCTTCAAATTGTAAATACATGTCCCTTGTGTTAAGAGAAATTGTATTGATTACGCTTGGGTTCTCCAGTTAAAGTAAAAAAAATATATATATAAAAGTTCTGCAGGTTTTCAAGAATATTAATAATAATTATATCAAATTATTCTATAGACTATTGAAATTTGTTCACCGCGTCTTTGTTTCGTGAGGAATATTAGAGATGCTTTCTTTGTGCTTTATACACTGTTGAAAACTATCAAGGTGGAAAAAAATAAAAACCACTGCTTCTTAATTGCATTATTCACTAATGATTCTTTGAGCAGACAAAGATGCATTGAGGTGTCAGTAATCTGCAGATGAGAAGACAGACAGTCTTAAACAAAACACTCGTTTATTTTTCTTTTGGAATCTTCGTGCCTATGTGAAGATTTGCCATTATAGCATGAATATCACGTACAGTTTGGAGACTACGTCTCAAAATATTAGCACTATCACGCAGAAGAAAACTATCAATGACAATATGTCGATATCTTGGAAGATTAACCTTTGTCATGCGAGAGACTTAGACGAAGACATTTGATTATAATTTATTTTGATTCCTTTTTCTTCATCTTATTTTTGTTGCCTGGGTAAACGTTTTCGATATCAGTTCTTGTTTCAATAATAATAGGAAACACGCTTCTCTGAAGAGGCTTGTTTTTGAACAGGCGTAAATGCTATCTATTATCTAGAAATACTTCAGCATCATACAAGTTTTAATATGTAAGTCAAAGTTTAATTTGCAGTAAGAAAATATCAAAATAGTTCCTTATTTTTCTTACAAAATGCTTCCTCCATGAACTTTTGTAATTTCTTTTAGCCTTTTAACCAAAAATATTTATCAACGTGTATTTGAAATTTTCTCTTACTTATAATGCTTTTATATATTAAAACCTTTTACGTTATACATATAAAAGCTTTTCTCTATCAATAACTCTTGGTAAGCAAGTGAGATACAGTTAACTCCCATTAAATTTCATTTCCATCAACACGATATAATAATTAGCGCTGTTTTAGTATTGACAAGCTCCTTGGAATTTATCCCGAGGAGCGAAATGGCCATAAAAATGGAGTTTCAATTTTATGTAATTCATTTCTATGCACTATATAGTAAATATATTAATAGGATTCACTTGCATTACTTACCCACCCACCCCATATATATATATATATATATATATATATATATATATATATATATATATATATATAGTTGTATATTTAGGCATCGATCCTTCCTTTATGCATGTTTCATTAAAAACGACAGACAAGGTAGTACGGTTAAGCTTTTTATTTAATATTTCTTGTGTTCGAACAAGAGCTTTCTTTTCTAGACAAAGGGTGTGTAAGAACGGTTAACACACACACAAATTTACCAGACTCCATTAGAAACATACTAGTAGACAACACAAATATATTAACTGCATCCACCTGCAAAAAAAAAAAGACTAAAAATAATGCAAGTTTTTATAATAAAAAAAGAAAAAGCCAACTCTTAACAATATTAACTACGAACAAAGCCATAATGTGCTAACCGTATTCGGAAATTAAAAACATCCCTACAACACATTAATACATACACAGAACGCATACACTCAATTAAGCTGATAATCGAATCACCCTTGATAATGGCTAAAGGTATAGCCGAAAGTGGTCGGAAATATAAAACATTTGGACAGTTCTTACACACCCTTTGTCCAGAAAAGAAAGCTCTTGTTCGATACAAGAAAAATGAAATAAAAAGCTTATTCGTAGTACCTTGTCTGTCGTTTTTAATGAAACATGCACACACACACACATATTTATATATATATATATATATATATATATATATATATATATATATATATATATATAACACCATTTATAATTTTTGACAGAGATTTCTGACTGGATAAATAATTTCGTAAACAACATCACACTTATGTAGGGGTATTAGATGCGAAATATAATTTTTGTTGACCACGTTCTTCTTCTTCTTCTTCTTCTTCTTCTTATTATTATTATTATTATTATTATTATTATTATTATTATTATTATTATTCTATGTACTGTGTTTCACCTAGCCTCGAGTGATCATAACTCTTCACAATATAATTTTCTTTGTAGTACTTAAATTATAGCTTTTATATTATAAATTTTTCTCCCGTCACTTGTGACTTCAACACTCCCAAGGAATGACAACTACTCTAAGCCATCTTTTCTCATTATGTACCTGAGAAATTTTAACTGTCTCTATTTGATGCTAAGTATAAGTGTATATTTATGTCTAAGCTTTGACTCTCGGCTATGAAGAGCGTCACAGTTCAGCAAGGCGCTCTTTTTCCTTTTAAGTGAAGAAAACCTTCTTCAGTAAGATATATTTCTCAAAAGCTCATATCTACTGTCAGAAACGTAATCATAGCAATTTCTAAAGTATTGATTTATTTTTAATCAGTGAGTTTTTATTTTATTTCAAACGTTATTCTAGTTAACACTTCATATTTGAATTAAATACCCCTTTTTATTTATTAAACAGAGTTTATTTTCTTTATGATCTTAGAAAAATGCGTCGTCTTTTTCAAATACGAAGTATCTACTAGAATAAGCCTGAATCAATATATATATATATATATATATATATATATATATATATATATATATACATGTGTTACTTCAAACCTCATTATATATACATGTGTGTGCGTGTGTGTGTGTATGTAATGGACTCTCCCGTCGCTTATCGACGTATGAGGGTCAAGCAACTCAGTATCTTGGAATCGATAGGCAGACACCTTCACAAATGATTTGATTAAAGTGGTAAAAACTTTGCGCAGAATCAACCATACTTTTTGAAGGGCCGAATACAGAGACCTGATACACTACGTGCCACAAGGTCCCCAAACGACCCTCCGCAGGATTTGAATTCAGAGTTGTCCTTCTCTTAGACCAGTTGCCATCTTTCTTTCCTTCTATTTGCCAATAGCTGGTGGGGAGAATCAGATGATTCATACTTTTACCAATGGTATTAGCATCTAAATAAATGTAATGGATTCGACTGTAATTCGAACTAGGCTCTCCGATTCCCCATATATATATATATATATATATATATATATATATGTGTATGTGTGTGTGTGTGTGTGTGTGTGTATATAAAGACAGAAGTAGAGAGATATAAAAAACAGTTATATAAATCAATAAATCATAACAAACCGGGTGAAAAGCTTTATTAGATCTTTGGGTTTTTGCAATATTTCAAGTAGAAACGTTTGCATATTTCCAAAATCTTTCAGCTGGAAAGCTTTGCATGTTTTCAAAATGTTTAAAACTTTTGTTAAGTGTTTAGGCTTGAACGAAGAGCACGAGTATTGTATTAGACACTGACACATGAAAGCATACACCAATGCGCATACGCACACGCATGCGCACGCACAAACTCACAGGCATATCTGTACAAAGAGAGAGGGAGGGTGATTTCGGAGAAAATATGGATAACTGGAAAACATCGAGAGACCGCCAATCGAGGTGTATTGTGATTGAAATTCAGCTAGAACAATAGACTCAAATAAAAGCATTTGATTTGATTAATATCGCAACGGACCGGAGCCGTTAGATATAAACTTGCTAAGGCAGCAAATTCAATCTACAAATCGATGACAACATGATGGGTTAGTAGTGGTGGGTTTGTAGGTGATGTTGGGGATGGTGGTGGGGTAGATAAGACTAAGAAGAAGGCAAAGATAAAACAAATAATAATAATATTAATAACAAAGCAAAGTGAAAACCAAAGAAAATAAATAGATAAATAAAATAATTTACAGAAAAGATGGAAACATTTACCGCCATTTATAGTCGAAAATTGGGGACGCGGACTTTCTAATTGAATTTATATTTTTATTCCGACGTCTTTATTCTTTAATCGGATGCGCCACTCCCCCAAGGGGGTAACGACGGCCTTCTCCTTCGGCTCATCTTGTCTCAGCGCAGTTTCACTATTCAAATAGTTATGTTACGATAGTTGCCAATTTCGATATATACGACCGACAACATCAACATTAACCTACAGTCCCTTCAGGATGTCAGAGATCACAGCTCTCCACAACTTCCCGTTCTTTGTAGTTCCAAGTACGGTTTGACTCTTTAGCATTCTCCCTGGTCCCTGATTTGCCGTCTTTTTGCACAGTCTAATTAAGTGAGTTGTTCACTGTCTCCATCTCGCCCGCTGGCCTTTAATATACCATGTGGGTATTATATGTTCTAAGCCGTCTTTCCTTTTCTTATAATGTTTCAGATAGTTCAATTCTTTCTGAACTTAAGTATTTGCCGCTTTCTAATTCCTATATATTTTAGAAATTACTCGTTGTTTACCTGTCCTGGTCATGGTATTCTCAGTATCTTCTGTAAAAACATCTTTTTAGTTTCGAGTCTCTTAGTCGTCTGCAAGGAAATCATCGACCATTCACTGCTATCATCATCATCATTATCATCATCACAATCATGCTCTCCCCAGATCCCGAATGTCCAATCCTGACTCCCGAGCTATAGTGTCTGGGAAAGTCATTTTTCCTGTGAAGACAGTATCTGTCTTTAAAAAAATTCTTTCTAATTCCTATATACAGGGGTTGGACAAAATAATTGGAACACTTGTTAAATTCAAAGAAAATTTATTTAATATGGAGTTGGTCCTCCTTTAGCCTCACATACAGCTTTAATACGTCTAGGAATGAAATCATACAGCTTCTTGTCTTAATCCAGAAGAATTTTCAGTCATTCTTCCATTAAAACCTTCTCCAGCAGTTTACGACACGACGGTGGAGGATAGCGGCTCTTAACTTGTTGCTCCAAAATGCACCACAAATCTTCAATAATATTGATATCTTGAGATTGGGGAGGCCACTCCATGTGTTCTAGCTCACTTTCATACTCTTCATACCAATTCTTAACCACTCGAGTGGTATGTATTGGAGTATTATCGTCTTGGGAGATGCATTCACCATCAGAGAATAAAGTCTTGTCCATTGGATGAACATGATCTCCCAAAATGTTCAGGTAATCTTTGCTGTTGATTCTACCATGCAGGACAACTATTGGACTGAGACATTTCCATGATATGGCGGCCCAAACTATCACTGATCCACCTCCATGCTTCACTGTTGGAAGAAGGCAGTCAGGGTTGTAAGCTTCTTTGGACTACCTCCACACATATACTCGCCTTGAAGTTGGGAAAAGAGAAAAACTGGACTTGTTTGAGAATATGACTTGCTTCTATTGGTCTGCAGACCAGGCATTGTGATCTCTGCACCACTTCAACCTCATTTGAATGTTGCCAGTGGAGAGAAGAGGTTTCCTCACATCGGCTCTTCCATGATATGCAGCCTTATGGAACTCACGGTGAACAGTTTTAGTAGAAACTGAACTATTCAGATGGTTATTCAACTCAGCAGCCACTTTGGCCGCATTTGTCCGATGATTTTTTGCCATATTGCGTTTAGATGCACGCCAATCCCTGTCAATAAGTTTGCAAGTCCGGCCCGAATTGCAACGGTTGCTAGAGGTCTTGCCCTGTTTCTCGAATTGCATCAGTGTTCTTGTTATGGTAGCTCTTGAAAAACCAAACAGTTCTGCAACCTTACTGATCGAGGCTCCTGTCATGCGAGCTCCAACAATTTGCTCTTTTTCGAACTCAGAGAGGTCACGCATTTAGAATTAATTTTACTAAATTCTAAAAATAAATAAGACAAAGACAGTAAATTAGATAAATAAACGTATTTACAATAGATATAACCTGCAATTACAAAGTTTTAGTTAAAGTTCTTAATATAATATGTCTTTGAAATATAGGAGTGGATTTTGCAACTGTTCCAATTATTTTGTCCAAACTCGTGTATTTTAGAATTTAGTTCTGGTCATGGTATTTTCAGTATCTGTCTGTAAAAAACATCTTTTTCGTTTCGAGTCTCTTAGTCGTCTGCAAGGAAATCATCGAGGACTCACTGCTTTTATCATCATCATTATCATTATCATCATCATTATAATCCTTTGACCTGCCTGTGGTTGGTCGGAACTCCATTGACGATCCCTTCCACACTGTTCGGTCCTCTGTTGCTCTCCCCAGATCCCGAATGTCCAATCGTGACTCCCGACCTATAGTGTCTGGGAAAGTCAGTTTTCCCGTGAAGACACTTCCAGAAGGACGCCATAAGAATAGGGATGAGACGATTTCCCTATACCGCTCGGTGGCAGTGGTTGGCAAACAGTAACCGTTTCTGTTTGAGCTTGAAGCGTGATCAGTTGCAGTTTCCCGCAAATTGTGCTAAGCTTTGCATAGGATATACAACTGATGTTCTGAAAGGTCTTTAAGTTGATCCAGACGTCTTTCAAGACCAATAGATAATGTCTAAGATTCTGATCCATACAGTAGCAATGGTTCAATCAATTTTCTAATGGTCTGGACGAGTTTGTAAAAATATTTAAATATTTTAAGATATTCCTTAATTGTCTGGTTAGTTTCTGAAAGACATCAATTGATATAGCTGACTTACCTTCACATTCCCGCGTTACACTTACAGTCGTTTTTGTTGAACATCAGTCAGTTATATGCAATGCGTGATACACGCTTAGACGATCATGTATCTTTCGATACATGACTGACGAGGCAGATTTTTTTTCCCGCAGTAGGTTGCCATTTCTTTCTGCGGTAGACCAGTTGTCATCAATAGCTATAGAACCCGGTCTGTTCTGCTATTTACCCATAGCTGGGGGGGGAGAAGAAGAAGATCCATACCTTTCCCAAAGATCAAAATCTTGTAATAAAAAAAAAAACATTGCGGCAGCATGAAAGTCAAAATCCAACAAAAACATTGGAACACTCCCTTCGGAAATTTCCGCTTTTCCGATTTGTAAGGAATAATCTCATTGATTTATTAAGCCTGTCTCCTCTACAGCTTATTTTATTAACAATAATCTTATCTTGCAGGATTAGCGTCCGTGGGGTTAAATTATATGCGGCGAGTATTTCGAAAGATTCTCTCGTTTTCCACGCCGACCATCTAATCAGAGCGACAAAAATACACCTTACTACTTGCAACAAACTAAAAGTTATTCGCGGCATGTAAATACCTTATTGTTGGGTGGAGGGCTTCCTACAGGGAACGTTCTCCCGACGGTGACCAAATCGAGCCTTCAAAGTGGAGTATTTCGGCCGTGCTTTGACCATGAGAGCTATTGGCTCCCGCCTGTCTACTTGCTCAAGGAGACGCTACGCATGAAGCGATATCGCTGTATCTTTCAACTCATAGATGTCGTTGAGTCATCTCGGCGCGGTGTCATGACTAGCAAGCTTCTCTCCCTAGAAAAATTACGACTGAGTTGTGAGTTCGATTCTCAGTAGGTGACTCATGCCTTCGGCCTTGCACATCTAAAATCAAACGACAAACTATCTGGGAAGGGATTTAACAGTGGAAAGAGCGGCACTGATATCTGAAAACTAATTGTGATAGCAAAAAAAAAAAAGAAAAATGCTCAGTATTAAGAAACAGAAAAAAATCGTTAGAAGCAAAAAAAAACAAAAAACAAAAAAAAAAACAAAAAAAAACATAGGACTGAACTGTTAAGTCATATCAGTTCTCCTGTATGAGAGTGGATATTGGACAATCTCCTCACAGATAAAATAACGGACTGGAAGCAATGGAAATGTTTTTCTATTGAAGGACACTGACTATACCACGGAAAGAACATGTGAGCAACGACGAAGATTTAGAAAATGGAAACAAAAAGGATATTAATTCTTAATATCAGACAGAGACAGTTGAAATTTATAGAGCCCGTAGGAAAGGAGGCTTTGGAAATAAATTTAAAACATTTTATAGATTGTAATTTCAAATATATTTACTAATATAATAAAATTTCAAATATTTTTTATAATATAATATAATTTAAAATATTTTATATATTGTAATTTCAAATATATTTATAATATAATAAAATTTCAAATATATTTTATAATATAATGTAATTAAAAATATTTTATGTTTTAATTTCAAATATATTTACCAATATAATAAAATTTAAAATATTTTTATAATATAATATAATTTCAAATATTTTATTATTTTTAATTTCAAATATATTTACTAATATAATAAAATTTCAAATATTTTTATAATATAATATAATTTCAAATATTTTATATATTGTAATTTCAAATATATTTACTAATGTAATAAAATTTCAAATATTTTTTAATTATATAATATAATTTAAAATATTTTATGATATATTGTAATTTCAAATATATTTACTAAAATTTCTAATATTTTTTATTTAATGAATAGCGAACTGTGCCTATTCATGACATTCATTATATGTTGTTTTAGATTTCTGTCTAAATTTTTGGAATGAAGTCGTATCATTATTTACACTACATTCGGGCTATTTTCCTAATTTTTCTTGATTTTATTACGTTTCATTCATTGTGTTTTTCGGCATTAATCAAACTACCTTGTTTGCTATACACCTGATTAAGGCTGCAGGAAAACAACGACCGAAACCTTTTATTTTATTTTTATTTTTTTTTTTTATTAATATCTGTTAATTATAGTTAATTCTTAGGAAATTTAGAAAAGTATTTCCCTTGGCTTTGAATTCAGAGTTGTCAATCAGCAGTCTTTTCTTTCTTTCTACAAAGGCTTTTCTATCTATTCATACGCTCCTTAGTTTCTGGAAGGCATCTTTTTTTAATCTTATGTTACATCGGATTTCTGTGTCTTTCTTTCCTTCGACTCTTGTTATGCTAGCCAGATGGTTAAATTTCTGCAGTTACTCGATGTTGACCTCCCCAATGCATAACTAGCAACGTGGGCAGTTTCATTTGCTGACAACCGTGCATTCAGTCATCTTATACATAATGGCTACTCTTGTCTTTTTAGCTTTACTCGACTGCCTTTTTAATAATTCTTTCAGTTTTCTTTCTGGACCAACTATCAAGAGAACGTCATCTGCGTAACTTACGATGTGATGGTTACATCCACCGATGTCCATCAGTTCAAATAATTGATAGAACAAGGAAGAATACGGTAAAGTTACTTACAAAGAAGCTGACATATGACATCAATGGCGGGGGACTGGAGAAGACGTGAACGAATATCTACTGCATCATATAAAGTTTTAGAAAGAAAGCGTATAGTTAATCAGTATCGTCGTTGTGAATTGACAACAAATTGCAACAGTTATTTGAGAACGCATCTTTAGCAATAAAATCAATCAACTGATTTGAAATACGAGACGTGGACCCAAAAGTAACCGGAATTGTGTCATATAAATTTATTCATTTATTGTTGCATGTTTAAATTCTTATCACCTTCAAATGACTCTCCATTTGAAGCAATGCAAAGCAGAGATGGAACTCTTGTGAATTATGATCTTTAATGGCTCCTGTCGTTTTCTTCTTAACCTCTTCCGCATCTGTAAAACGTTTTCCTTTGATGATTTTCTTCATTAGGGTAGGGGACAAAAAACGTCGCAGGGGGTGAGATCGGGTGAAGAGGGAGGGTGGGGGAAGTAGCGTCATACCATTCTTAGTCAGAAAGTGTCTCACACTCAAGACGGTGTGCGCTTGCGCATTATTGTGATGCATCCACCACCCTCCACTTTGCCACAGGTCAGGGCATTTTCATTTCACCTTGTCTCGAAAACGATTCAGGACTTCCAAGTAAAAAGCCTGATTAACAGTTTGCCCAGGAGGAACAAAGTCTCTGTGGAGAATTCCTTTGACATCAAAGAAACAAATCAGCATCTTTTTGACATTGGACTTCCCTTGAGGCGCTTTTTTGAGTCGTGGTGACGTTGGACGCTTCCACTGGCTTGATTCCTGTTTCGTTTCCGGGTCGTAGCCATAGCACCAGCTTTCGTCACCAGTGATGACCTTCGAAAAAAGGTCTGGATCAGCTTCCAACTGTTTCAGTTTACGACAGGCATCCTTTCAGCCAAGGTAAAAATAAACGAAAAGGCGTGAAGCACTTCAAAACAAATTTGAACCACGGAGCAGTAGGTCTTCCCACAATGACACCAGTTAGCACACTGATGCCTGAGGGTTGTCTCAAGTGGCATCTAGCGGTTGAAGCCTGAAATACTAAGGGCTTGACACACAGAAAACGATTCCGTTTACTTTTGGGTACCTCCTCGAACAGGGTGTTCGGGATAAATTTGGCAGAGTCAACTATTTTTATTTTTTTTATTTTTTCAGATAGGTTTGGAATATCTGTAAACAATGAACGACATTGTGAAAACTGGTCACCACGGTTTTAGAGGTGTCAAAGGGAACCGACATGAATCAGGGGAATCCACCTGAATATTGGAAAAAAAAGTAACCTGCATTTTGATCATTTTGCATCATGAACATTCGTGCCGGCCATCAAAATACCGCAATCATTGGAACTGCTTAATAAGACGTGAAAACGACAGCCGCAGCGGAGACTACGAGGCTGTGTTCACTCTGCGCTTCTTTATTACAATCGATGTGTGATAGATGTTGTACCAGATAATAACTGCTCATTTACCAAGCCTCCTTTTCTTTAGGTGTGTGTGTCGGGGGGTATGTTTGGACAATCCATTCACTCAAACTCGCCAAGTAGGCTACTCGCTGCCTAGCACTGCTTCTCTCGGTTTACGAACATATCCCGTTGAAGAACCGGTAGGAAACAGGACAAGTTAAACAACGTGGAGCCTGGTCATTATTTAAATGAGTGGATCACTTTGGAATATCAGGCGATGTAAACTTGGGTGTGTGGATGGTATAATGTATAACGGATCGGGATTGGAAACCGGAGAGCAAAGCTACAGTTCCAGTCAGGTTCGATATATTCACTTCCGCAAAAATAGACATGTAAGAGGTATGAATCTAGATATTCTCCCCCGAGTTATGGGTTAATTAGTAAGACTTGTGTTACTAAAATCTTATTATCTCCAAAAGGCTGATAAGCCATAAAATCAATGAATCTATCAATCACTGCTTATTTTATCTTCGACATTCTTTAGCATTCATGCAGATAAGGGGTGCTAAAATCTACCTTTTAACTACAATATTTACAGTCTAAAAAATCAACATTGATGAAACACGTAGCGGATAATTAAAGAATTTCTATAACAAACAATGAAAATCCGATAAGCTCAAGACTAATTTGAGAATGCCAAAACATATATAATTGCAAAGCAGATGTATAATCTTAAATTATTACATCTATACGCAACCGAGCGACAAAAAAGATTGCTTTTCTGTTTAAAGTCTACTTCAATATATACTAAGTCGTTTTAGGATGTGAGCGAGCATGGTTTTCCATGACATCCTGAAAATTGTTGCTTTCAATAACTACTGCTTCATTACTACACCGTCTGTCCTTGTTCTAACATCACTCAAAATAGTCAAGCTGATAACTCATCGTCTTTTTACGTATTCAGGATGAACTATGGCAATTTCCTAGACTTCTTTCCTCGTTACATATCATAAAAGTTCAGGTTTGCGAAAATATAAGGTTGAAACACTGGCTCTCGTACGTTCACCGAAGTTAATCTACGTCGAGCCTGATTTGTACCTAGAATAATGAGCGCTTGGCAATACTAAATGCTGTAAGCTTGGATGCGTGGATGATATGACTTACGGCCATATCACGTTGAAAGTCATGTTCTGGTACGATCAATGATGTTGAGTAACGGTGAGCCTGGTCAGTACCTAGATAGGTTGCCGTTTCGGTATGCCAACTGCCGTAAGCTTGAATGTGCGGATGACATGACTTACGGCCATATCACGTTGAAAGTCAGGTTCTGGTACGATCAATGATGTTGAGTAACGGTGAGCCTGGTCAGTACCTAGATAGGTTGCCGTTTCGGTATGCCAACTGCCGTAAGCTTGAATGTGTGGATGACATGACTTACGGCCATATCACGTTGAAAGTCATGTTCTGGTACGATCAATGATGTTGAGCAACGTTGAGACTGGTCAGTACCTAGATAGGTTGCCGTGTTGGTATGCCTACTGCCGTAAGCTTGAATGTGTGGATGACATGACTTACGGCCATATCACGTTGAAAGTCATGTTCTGGTATGATCGATGATGTTGAGCAACGGTGAGCCTGGTCAGTACCTAGATAGGTTGCCGTTTCGGTATGCCAACTGCCGTAAGCTTGAAGGTGCGGATGACATGACTTACGGCCATATCACGTTGAAGCACAGCTTCTTGGACGATCACCAAATTTAAGCAACTTTGAGCATTGTATGTACGTACATAGGTGGCCGTTTCGGAATGCCGCGTGCTGTAAGCTTGGATGCACGGGAGGTGTAATTGAAAACGGGTTGAAATTGGAAACGGGAGAACTGCGTTCCAGTTCCGGACAGGCTCGCTATTTTTACTTAAGCGTAGATACCCTTTGAAAGATATAAATGCACATCTTTCCCCTAGCTATGGTTTAATTAGTAGGAGTATCAGTAAATCATTATTGCCTAAAAAAAAAGGAGACAAAATTTTTGCTTACGAACACATGCAAGTTGAAACACCGTTTCTCGTACGATTATTGAAGTTAGGCAGAGTTGAGCCTGGTCTGTAACTAGATCGGTGACTGCTTGTGAATATCAGGTCCTATAAGGTTGGATATGCGTGTGGTGTAATGGTTAACGGCTCCGAATTAGAAATCGAAGATCCGAGTTCTGATTCAAGTCGAGTTCATTATTATTCACTTGCGCGTAAATAAAGGCATGAATCCATGTCGTCTCAGTTATGGGTTAATTTGTAGGAATTGTATCAGGAAATCATTATAATCTCCGATAAATTCTTACAGTCTAAAAATATTTTCTCGCTTTAAATAACCTGTAATGGGTTGATAAGTCGTAAATAAATCAATGCATGGGTTTTCAGACATGCCTTTCTGATTGTTAGCCGTAGTTTATATGAAGTTGGTATTTGCTTAAAAACTTCCTCATTACTCACATGTTCTCTCTGTATTATTCTCAGCAACGGTTGGTAGGATCACGTCCTTTTTTTCAATATATTTTTCTTCTTCTTCATCGATGAGATTATCCAAGAATTATGGCCACATAGGGAAGAAGATATTATATTGTAGTTCAACACTTCTTTGTGTATAGGGTTATGTATCTCTCCCTTTTTTATCTATCTATCTATCTATCTATCTATCTATTAGGTTGGTGCAAAAATAATTTCGTTTTCTCACATAGTAACATATGTTAGAAAACGAAATTATTTTTGCACCAACCTAATATCTATCTATCTATCTATCTATCTATCTATCTCATTTCTCATTCTGCTCTATTAATCTATTCATCTCATTCTACCAATTACTGATTTTATCTCTCTCTCTCTCTCTCTATCTATCTATCTATCTATCTATCTATCTATCTATCTATCTATCTATCTATCTATTTCTTTCTCTGTCTGTATATATATATATATATAGACCTAGAATATATATATATATATATATATATATATATATATATATATATATATATATATATATTCTAGGTCTATTCCTATTTATATATCCATGTCTCTTTTTTCTTTCTTTTCTTTCTTTCTTTCTTTCTTTCTTTCTTTCTTTCTTTCTTTCTTATTTCTTTTGTTTCAAGTTTATTCTTTTAATCGATGAGATTGTCCTAGAATTATGGCCACATAAGCAACTAGATATCATAGTTTAACCACTCTTTTTTCTATGGTTACCTCTCTCTGTCTCTATCTATCTATCTATCTATCTATCTATCTATATATATATATATATATATGTATAGTCTTGATCTGGTCCTATTTACCGATTTATGTCCCTTTCTTTCTTTCTTTCTTTCTTTCACATATCTTTCGTTTTAAATTTCTTCTTTCTCTTCATCTTAGTTTCAGGAATGCGTTTTTGACGACGCTATGCTTTTTAGGTATCACATTTTTGAATATCGATTGGTACTTTACCCATATAAATTCCTGCCCCCGCCTGATTTTTTACGTGCCTAATAGACATCTCGCCATGTAGCCTGTTTCCTTCACTCGCTAGCATACATTAATGGTATTGCTTTCTTTTTTGTTTTCCTCGACTGCCTAAATAATTCTTTCAGTTTTCTTTCTAAGTCAGCCATCATTAACAGAGTGTCATCTGGGTATCATATATTATTAAGGTTATGCCCACTGGTAGGCATCAGTCCAAATAATTGATACAATGATGAAGAACACGGTTAAGGTACTTCAAAGATGTCAGGTAACGTCAAGAGCGGGTTATCGGGGAAGTGGCTCAAGAATATCTACAGTACCCTATAAAATATCTACAGTACCCTATAAAATATCTAAAGTGCCCTATAAAATACACTATGTTATTTTTTAGAAAGAAAGAACAAAGCTAAATGACATTACTGACTGTAAAGTGAGCTACTTATTTAAAAATCGATTTTTCACGGTCTATTAATGGAAGACGACCAAACGAAGTATTGCGCAGCATGGGCCAAATTTAATCTTTCTCGTTGCTCTTTCAAACGAATTGAGAGTAGAGCAGGTTACAGTCTGCCACATGTCATGAACAGTTTCTCAATTTTCTTCTTTCACCCACAGCCCCTCTATAGGTGCCTCCTGCAATCCCCGAAGGCAGCGAATATATTTATTAATAGTAGATTCTGTCAAAATCGCTAACAAGTAAGCTGGCTTTTATAGCGGATGCGCCAAGTAGCCTGTAACAATAACGTCTGGCATATTACTGATACATCTGCGAATGAATCGTTTGATTTTTTTGCAAGGAACTTACAGTGGCCTGAGAAGAGTTTTTAGCCAGGAGAAATAATTTACATCTAATTTCAAAATTTAATTACGTAAACCTAACTCAACATAAATAAACAGTATTTGGAACTAGTATGGAGTAGGTCCTCCTTTTGCTAGTTTCAGTGTTTGTATTTGATTTTTCATGGATTTGATCAAATTATCAACAATCGTTTGATCCCTATTTTGACACTCCTTTAGCAATGTTTCTTTAAGGGTTGCCACTGACGGGAATTTGGTTGCACGGTCTCGAAGTTTTTGGTCAAGGTGCTCCCAAGTGTGCTCTGATGGATTTATGTCAGAATTTTGAGCTACCAATGACTGATCTCTTGCGATTACTTCCAGGAATTTGCTACTTTGCTCGTATGACATGGCGTTCCATCGTCTCGAAAAAGATAGACATTCTTGTCAATCTGATTGGTTTCAGATAGTGGGATTAGTCCTTTCTGTTATATTTGACAGTATTTTGGACCATTCAACCGTTCGTAAACAAGAATCAGCTTAGATTTCCCTCCAAACCAGACAGCACATCTAATCTCTCCACGTTTCACGGTCGCCTGCAGACATTCAGTGTTCCAAGTCTCATTCTGATTTCTCCAAATATAAATCTCTCTCAAATTCGAATATTAACAGAATCTACTTTCATCTAACCAAATTACAGACTGCCAAAATTCATAATCTTTGCTATCGAATTCTCTCGCCCAGTCCATACGTCTTATCTTGTTAACGTCTGAAATCAAGGTTTTCTTTCTTGCAACTCTTCCTTGATAGCCTATCTCTTTCAGAGTCTCTTTCACCACATATGGAGACATTTCCATGCTGTTGGCGACGTCTTTGATGCCATGACGGCGGTTTGTAATCACTTCCCTCTTCAGCGCCCTTTTCATTCGCTCAGACACGGCATTTGGTCTTCCTAAACGTTGTTCCACACGACAATGGCCGTCTTCATTAAATTTCTTGACAATATTATTAACCGTTTGATTATTAACCTGGAAAAAACTTAGTAATTTCTCTATTTGCCATCGTTGAAATTCACTAATTTCCTTACTTCCATGGACTTTCATTGGAAGATATAAGTCAACAATTGTTCATAGATGAGAGTAGATTGATGTTAACACGGTATTCTCTGAGAAAAAAAGAAGAGACGTTATTACACAAGACAAAATTGTTGTAATCAAGGGTGGCTAAAATCTTATAACACACTGTATATTCGAAGAAAACCTCCCAATCACAGTATATATATAAACATTATATGGAAAGTTATGCAAGTCTTATAATCTTATATACGTCAAACTTGCTTTGAACATTTTTGTAAAATTTTAAACAATCAATTTAGACCACAATCTTGATTTAAGTCTTTATGTAGTTTCAACAGGTTTTATTAAAGCTATTTGGTCTATTATAAAAACCGTAGTCTGAAGTTATATAAAAGAAGAAAACTATTTTCCCTTCAATAACAACGTAATAAAACCAGCAAAAGATGATCAACTCCGATAAAACTGATAAAAAAAAAAAAAAAGAAATGGTGTCTTTTCTTTAAGCTAATTTGAGGGCGCTGAATGTGAAAATGACCTTACCTTTTTTTGGCTAGCTACCTTTTTTATGCTGAACAGAATTGACTCATTTTCGGAAAAAAGCATTTTTTAAATTTGTTTTCTGCATATATGATATTGACCGACGGCAATATTACTCAAAATAAAATCGTAGAAACCTCTCAATTCGCATTTAAACCAACAAATATTGTTCTGCTTATTAAAATATACTGTATTTGCAATAACAGTCAGAACCTAAGTAAAAAATAGCATGATTAAATATGCCAAAACCAACAAGTATTTTCATCAAATCATTTAATAAACTAACAGCAGAAATAAAACCTTTGTGAACGTAAGAACTATGGTAATGTTTTTCCCTTTCTTCATTGTCTGTTGTGTTCAATGTTATTTAAGTCCCTTTTGATACTCCAGCATTACCATATAAGGTAGATAGGTGCATACACTTGGGATGTCTTTAGTTGGAGTTTCTTTCCAACTGTGAAAACAAAATGATCTCAATGTGCTTCCGTAGTGAAGGGTTAATGGTGATGGGATAAATTTATGAATATCAAATAGAAGATTTTAGGCTTTCATATTTTGATGTCACTTTAATTTTCAGGTTTACTAAAGTGTATTAGTGACAATGTTAATCAGTTAATTGGAATTTTGTCGATAAATTTGAAAAAAAAAAATCGATACTTCTATTTGAAAATGTTTGACTCAAAAACTCTTTTTTTTTCTAATAAAAATAGTTTATTTCAGGTGGCTGACATTAATTGCTCGGCCTGCGTGAAAACTGATGGCTTTCTACGACCTGTATTAACTAAATTTTGCGATCAGCCAAGATCGTAAATTTACCTTTTTTTCCAAATTGAGTAATTTCAGAACAGCGAAACGAGTAGCTAACCGTGAAAAACTAAGGTCATTTTTGGAATTAGCACCATCAAATTAGCTAAAAAATGTGTCTTGTTTCTTGGCACCAAAAATCGTGTTGACCAGTGTAATGGAAGAAACATATATGATATTTTTTAAGTATTTACATTTTAATATTGTGAACTTTCTTTACAATAATAGCCAGCAATCTATTATTCGTTGATATATAATTCAGCAGTTTCAGTTTCCGACATGAAAGATTTAATTTTTTCACATGGCTGCTTTGCTTTCATATGGTTTACCGCCCTTATATATATATATATATATATATATATATATATATATATATATATATATAGAAACAACAGTAAGATATAAAGTTTACTTAAAAAAAGATGTTACCTAATAATATACATACTTATATTTGATGTCAAAATACTCTACATACTGTAAGGGATTCTAATACATTTACTTCTTCTTAAAAGAAATTTAGTATATTAAAAATTAATAGTGAAAATATTTTTCAAATTGTAGTTAAATAAAACGTATTCTAACCTTAACCCCCACCACGAAAAAAAAGATCTTTAAATATACAAATAGAAAAAATGCCGTAAGAATTTTTGCTGTTAACAATAAAATTTTAAAGAATCCAGACGACATGCATTTAACGGATGTCAGATTTCATTGAAGAATACATCCCTACCCCCTCCCAAAACGTAGCTAATAACGGATACATCCGAATACAGACATAAAGAACACGCAAACACCCCTGTCTAATGGAAGTGAATTTATCTGTAACCTTGGAAACGTGAATTATGATTTTAGCTGTGTGTGACACTATTTACGACGCTAGTAAGAAAGAAGAAAAAAAAGAAAGGCGAGAAATTAATTTAGGTGATAAGAAGCCATCACAAAAAGGACACTAAGTGGTGTTATTTTTCTGACAGGGAAAGTGGTAAGATTTTTATTTCCATTGTCAAGAAGGAGAAACACAGAATTTAATCTGATTTATGTTACGGGGCGGAGAGTAAGATATGTCCAATCTGCACATGGCAGTGGTAAAGGGAATTTTCAAGTTGGACAAGTTATCTCCCGCAGAAATCTAAAGAGATAAAAATAAAAATTAATTTAGCACGCACTGTCCGAGAAAAACAAGTGTCCGCTGACCACCATGAAGGAAAGTATAAGCCTTTGTCTATATGCAGAATATCATTGAGAGGAGCATCTGTTTATCGTCAGGGCTGGCTATGATAGCGAAAATATTTTATCGGATCAGTTATTGGCACCAAGAATGCAAATACGTCCAAATGGCCACCCACTTGATGCTGCCGAAAATCTGATTGACGAATTCCAGGTGATCCGGTTAAGATAAGAGTCTAGGGTGTGAGGTCTCCTCGAAGAAAAGAAAGAAAAGAAAAAAAAAAAAAAGGGAAGATAATTTTTTTTTCTTTGAGCAAGATTTTTTAACCGAGGCTAGTCTGGCCACACCCACGCGGCTGAACGTCCATTGGCTGAATGGTGGCATGAATGTTAGGCGGAGGTAATCATGTGAAGAAGGAGGGGGCCTGTTGCGCCCCCCCTGAAGGGACAGGTGTGAGATGCCACTGTGAGAGAGAGGGGAAACCCGTTAACACCTTCTGAGGGTATGGGTGAGATACCAATATGAGAACAGAAGAAGGTGGGAAGACGAAAGACTTCCAAAAATGGAAAATAATAAAATTTTCCTGACCGAAAACAAAGAAGTGGATTGTGAGTTTAGAATTATCAAGAAACCTCAAACCCCGACAAGCCCACCCGGGTTTTGGTCGGCGTCCATATAAGCAGAGTCGCAGCGAGTGAAAACCAGTTCAGTTCGAGTTCGAGTCAAGTTCACAGATGGAGTTGCACCCGCCTCGCAGATAGCTGACTTGAAAGATCCCACGCAAATCACGACTCAATTTCTAACCAAGAACAATTTATTTTTGAAGAACGACTTAGACTCACACCACCAAAACAAGTTTTACGAATATCACCTGAAGATACACCAAGAACCAGTTTCATAAAGAACAAACAACTTAAGATGTTAAAACTCGCCTAACAAACACAAAGTGTCACGAATCCATATAGCGGGTTGGGAAGAAGACACAGTCCTGTATTCAGCAACCAGATATAAAATATTGTTTTCTTTTTTTTTAACACATTTGAACTTTTCGAGTTATTATTTTATTTTCGTTTACATATACTTGTCCGGTGTTACCCTTGATCGAACTAGGCTTGCATTACGGCCCGGCGACTGATTGATTTCGTCTACCTAAGATCAATTCACAACGTGGGTAGGTTAGACTGGAAATCAAAACAGTTACTTCGGTAACCAGACGTTGGAGGCGAGCTGGGAACGACAAGGCTGATACCGAATCTAACCAGATTCCCATCCGAATCACCAAAAGGTTAGAACGTCATGTTTGGTGCCGCGATCAATACCAAGCCAGTTGGTCGTCACAGGACAGGATAGCACGACGGACGCGGCTAGGCAGACGTCATATTTGGCGCAGCGACACAGGGGGGGGACGTCACATGTGTCTTTAAAACCCAGTAATTTTAAAAGTTACGCCAAAATTCGCTTGAGGATGAAATGGAAGTAATGACTTTAATTTAATTACAAAATTAAATTCGGACCTTCCATTTTTGAAACATGGTTAGAACTGTTTAGCGGAAAAACGATATTTTAAATCAATTCATTATATATATATATATATATATATATATATATATATATATATATATATATATATATATATATGCAGGGTGTCCCGAAATAATGGATCCACCCTGATCCGGGTTGGTAGCACTAGTCAGGATCCCATCTATGGGCAAATAGTTACCCCGCAAAAGGTGTCAAAACAACATGAAAGCATAAAAATAGGTTTTAATACTTCCTAGCAATTGTCGGCATTAAATAACCCAGTGAGGTTGATGCGCCGTAAGACAAACCAAACCATGTAAATGCGAGTTATTGAGGTTTATGTGATTTGCTTAATAACCTCACAAGTACCATCTGTCTATATTTGTGAGATGAGGTATTTTAATTATTGCGATTGTTCTGGCTGTTGCCCTCATCTTCGTTACGATATTCACGTTGTTTTGTCCGTTGTACGCTCCGGTCTTCTTCAGTAGCTGTCTATATGTTTAAGATGAGGTATATTAATTATTTACATTATTTACATCGTTCGGAATGTTGTCCTCATCTTCGTTAACATATCCACGTAGATCTGGCGCTTTTCAGGAGCTTCAAATTTCGAACTGAACTCTTTATTTCGTCCACCGGGGTAGATTGTTCTAGTTCCATGTGTCACGCCTCTTTCGGATGTCTCAGTATCTCGCTTTAACTCAACTCTCAAAGTTTGTTTTTGTTTTTCCCTTCTGCTGTAGCCAGGTATTAAACTCAACTCTTTGAGTCAAGGACACACGGTTCAGTAGATAAAAGCGTTGGATGGATCTAGTAACTTGACAATGTAACACCTTTATTGTCACTGATGAAGAACACATGCATATGCCACTTCTCAACATCGTCAAACTGCACGGTGATGCCATTCTGTTGTCGTTAAACGAACTTCTTTATACCTTCCGGAAAAAAAGATGCTTTTCGCTTGCCCACGAAGCCACGTTTTCACTTATCTCATGTTTGGCCACAAAGCGCACCAGGACATTACGGTAGTATGGCTTGTGTATATTTATAACTGATTGCTGGCCTATTGCTCTAAAGCGATTTGTCGGTTTTTCCTTAGTCCAGACATCCTCCCACAGGATGTGTTCGTCCCTGCGCGATGTATCACCATCACGCACTGCGTCCTTTACATTGGTTCTCTCCGCTTTAAAAGCCTTCTGCACACTTATACTCCTTTCCTTGCGTGTTCAATACGACGCTAACATCCGTTGATGAATTTTCCCACGATTGATACGCATAAAGCGTACTACGGCGCATTGTTTCTCGATGAAGCAATCTCTGAGAGGAGCGTCCATACGCCCGACCTCATTACTCCCTACCTAACGATTGAACGAAGGAATGCTACGTGGAGCAAGCTATCCGACATCCCATGTGCATGCGTGGCATTGCGAGTCAAGGCCTTCGTGTTACTCTGCCGCGGAATTTCAATATTGCCTTTAATATCAGATTTAGTTTCAGGGGACCTGGTATTCAAAGCAGGAGTCCCCCATGGATCACTCCTCGGACCAATCCTCTTTTTGACTTACATAAATGACCTGCCTAAGAATATTATCAGATCATTTGCAAACATCTACTCCGATTATACGAATATATATACCGGTGCAGCCTTAAAACACTTTATCAGCAGAAATTGGATGCTGCTCTCTGTCTGTCTGTCTGTCTGTCTCTGTCAATCTATCTAGCCCGATCTATCCTGTGGGGTAAAATTAGCTGGTTACATTCAATACATCGAAAACAAAGGAAGCTACATTCCATCATCGTTGACCGGACCTCGAACTACCGTCACGATCAACGGATATCCCCTCGGAGTGGCACGTAGCTTGAATGATTATAGAGCCATAAGCTTATACCTCACCTCAAGTTGACCTCATACATAGGGGCCATCGCGAAGATGCAGGTAATATGGTCGGCTCTCTGTACCCCTCTAGTAAGTATCTGACTCCACGTGCTATCTTTAGAAGAGTCAGATCAGGCCAAAAATGGATTACAATTGTCATATTCGGGTGGGAGCTGCCCTGACCGCATTCTGTAGCATAGATATAGTCCAAAAACGTCTCCGACTCCTTTGGGGGGGGGGGCGACGAATATTTTCCCACCTGCAAACCTCTCTCTTTCTCTCTCTCTCTCACTCTCTCACACACACTGGCGGGATATGTGCAAGCTTTTGACTGCTCTATCACTACTTTAACAGATATAATTACTACCTTCTTTATTTCTACCAGTTCTAACCTTCACGGCAAGGACCTGACATGCCATTTACATTGTTGTAAACTATCCATACTTCATCGTATTCCATCGATGAGAAATAAGTTTAACTCGAAGAGAATCTTCCTGCGAATCAATGCTCTGTGGAACCGACTATCAATTTTTAGCGATTTTCAGGATCGCTACCTTTTAAATCTGTTCATATCTACGGTTAGTCGTTAACCTTTCCTCATTTCCTACTTCCTAACGTAACCCTCAAAATGAAGTAAGCCATAGGCCTTGTAAAAGGTGGACCTTACTGTAAAGTCAATTTCCACCGCTGCAATGCTGCCTCTCAGTGCATTTCCTATAAATACTTTCATGGTAATCGTTCGGATGAGCTGTTCTTCTATGGTACGTACACATTTTGAATTTAAGCGCAGTACTAGACTGACGTCGAGATCTCATCAATTTGCACTTGGACTGGCTAGATGTAGCCGTAAATTCTATCCTAACAATTACTTTCTTCGCAACTTTCGCTTGTGGAACTCACTCTATGCTTTCCAGTCAACTTTAGTCTGCAAAAATTTAAATGCAATGTAAATCGCTATCTACTGTCCTCCTAATTACTTTTTCTTCTTCCGCTCATTATTAATGTTTTGTTCTTAATTCTTCCACACTGTATAACCGTTTGTGCCTTAGTGGCTTTACTGCCTTGCATAGGACAATACTGATTATATATATATATATATATATATATATATATATATATATATATATATATATATATATGCTTTTAAAAATCATGAGATCATTTGAATCCGCGACCTTGGTTTCAACCTTACGGTATCTTCAGGCGATTTTTACCAAACATTTTGATAAAAATTGTCTGAGGATACCGTAAGGTTGAAACCAAATTAGCGGATTTAACTGATCACCTGATTTTTAGAATTAAAATCTCTTCTTATTTTTTACTTTTATTTTATTTTTTCGCGCGTGTGGTGACCACTTTTAATTACTACTGTTTCCTAGTCTGATTCAAATCTGGCCATTAATTTTTATGTATTATATATATATATATATATATATATATATATATATGTGTGTGTGTGTGTGTGTGTGTGTTTGTGTGTGTGTGTGTAAATGTTCCCAGATAGAATATATATATATATATATATATATATATATAAAGAAATATAGTCTTAAGGTGTGCTATATTTATGGAATAAAGTGCTCAATATCAGATATATATATATACATGTGTGTGTGTGTGTGTGTTTGTGTAAATATTCTCAGATAGAATGTATCTATCTATATATATATATCTGTATATGTATATATATATGTGTGTGTCTGTGTGTGTGTATATGTTGTGTATATATGTTGTGTATATTTACGCAGCAATTTTTCATTAATGCATGTTTCATCAAATAATATAGACAAGTTTTGTCTATTTATTTTAAGTAAGTTCCTTTCATATTGTCTGATAAGCTTAATCACATTATCGTTGAAAGACGAAAGGAAAACACCATATTGATACATGTTTAAACACAATCTAAGCTTTATAAAAGATGGCAATTTCATTAAATTAAACAACAACGGACGAAACAACAATGATAGTCCGCCCTTGCTGCATGAAAATCTCAAGTAACGACAAACTCGTATATACGAGACGCGGAAGCGAAAATCGCGTCGCAGCTCGTGACATCACACATGACCACGCGAGAGTGAAAAACGAGAAGTATTATGTGTGGGAAGCCGTTGGTATAAACCAATGGCTTCTGTTATAAAATATATAATTATTATAGTAGTAATTATTTAAGGATATTTGTGGAGATTTCATGGTTTATTTTGTTCAGTTTAGGTTTCAACTATTTTATGTATAAACCTTCAAGAATTTTTTAGTCATTGTTGTTTCGTTTAATGAAATTGTCAGCTTTGATAATGGCTTAATAATGGCTTGTGTAAGCCGAAAGCTTGGATTGGGTTTAAACATATATCAATACGGTGTTTTACTTTCGTCTTTCAACGATAATGTTATTAAGCTTATCAGACAATATGAAAGGAACTTACTTAAAATAAATCGACAAAACTTGTCTGTATTATTCAATGAAACATGCATTAATATATATATACACACACACACACAAATAAAACACACACATATATATATGTATATGTATATATATATACCGACACACATATATGTGTGTGTTTGCATATATATATATATATATATATATATATATATATATATATATATGTATATACAGATATCAAAGAGAAATAGTGTGTGTATTTAGTCAGCAATTTTGTACTTTATACTAGTTCAAAGAGTAATAAATGATGTGAATTTTAGGAACGAACATATTAAATAGATTCTAAATATATTTCAATCATGTAGAAACAGATACGAACTAAAACGAGAACAAATCTAAACGCATTTGATACTAGTAAATTAAGAGACCGACGATAGAACAGAAAAAAAAACGTACAACTCGTTGATTATGGCCAAAATAGCCAAAACTAATTAAACCCAAAATTAATTCAAAATGTAGAAAAATCAAATCAAATCACAAGAAATCATTTAATTTATCTTTAACCAAACTGATATACATGCATATATATGATTAGCTGTCGACCCATTAGACGAGTAATTCCATCCTTCGTTACGGTTTAAACCTCAGGGCAAAAGTAACAGCACAATTTAAAATATAGAAATACAAATGACAGAATCAAACAAGTACAACAATCTAAATACCTGGAAAGTTCTTTAACAAAGGATAGAAAATGCGACCATGATATCCGAAGGCACAATGTGGTAACGAATAATGCCTTTCAAAAGCTAAGTAAAATATTAATAAACAGAAAAATTCTTTTGAAAGTAAGAAAATACTACTGAAGTGTTATGTTATATCAGTCGTCCTATATGGCACTGAATGTTGTACAGTCACCTCAAATATGAAGAAGAGACTTGAAGCAAATGTAATGTGGTTATACAGAACGGATGCTGAGAATGCCATGGACCGAACATCCGAGCAACGGTTTTAGAGAAGATAGAATCAAAATGGACACTTACTCTTAACATCAGAAAGAGACAGTTGAATTTTCTAGGGTAAACAATGAGAAAAGAGGTCTTGGAAAATTTGATACTTACAGGACCCATTGAAGGCAAGAAGGACAGAAGAAAACGCATAACTTGCCTAGAGAGCTTGAGTAAATCGATGGCAGAACATGGTTTAGTGGGGATAAAAAAAGACAAAATTTATAAAGCACTAAAAAAGACAGGAAGTTGTGAAGAGCTATGACCGCCAAAGCCCTGAAGAGAAAAGTCATATAGAAGAAGGAGAAGCTGTCCTTTTAGACTGATTACTAAAGCAAGACTAGAGAGCACTAGCAACCCTGCTTTTAAAAACCCACCGTGATGGTAGATGAGATGGATTCAAACCTTTATCAAAGATATTTGTCCGTAACGAACTCGACAGGAATTAGAACTCGGCTCTCTGATTTCTCAATAAACATCAAATAGAATGAGGACATTGGGAGAATTAAAAAAAAAATGGAAGACACGCGCCAAAAAGACGGCAGCATTTTGTGGTACACATGTACTAATGTGAAGTTGCATCAGAAGCGATCGTAGAAGAAAATTGGTAAAAGTTGATGGAAACCTAAACAGTGAAAAATATATTAGTTTTATACGGTCTAATCCTCTGCCAGACTACAAAGACCGAGGATTCTTTTCAGTGTGACGGTTGCCTTTCCGCACATCACGTGCACCAAAAAGGTTTCTTGGGGATGAAGATGTTCAATATTTTGTTCTGGCCTCAGTATCTGTGGTGGGTATATACAAACAAGTGCTCAAACAAAAACTACGCAATCTCCAAGAACTTTCGGATTACTGCCAAGATCAATGGAAACAAAATTTCTAATGAGAAAATCTGGGCGCTGTTCGATTCTATGCCACATCAAATTGAGGGAGTTATTCGAGCCGAAGGTACTAACACAAATTGCTAACTCCATAATTTGACTCATAGTATTTTCTTTAATAATAAAGATCGTTTTTTGCAAAAGAACAATTCTTTTTAACTTAAGAAAAGGTTGATATGTGAATTTTTCCGAAGGTGGCCTAGTATTTTTACACCACCCATTTTTTCGGCTTGATTATGTTTAAGATGATCTATCATTCATTATACAGAATTTATAAAAATATAATTATCTCTTTCTGATTCAGAATTTAAATGTTCATTTTTTTTTTCTATTTTCTTTCAGACTTCTTCATTGCTTATATTCTCCGTCCATGGTATTCTCAGAAAATCTTTTTTCTATAGAATCATCTTTCTTTTTATCTCTTGTTTTTTCTTAATCTGTGAAAAGATTATCCAGTTTCTTAGTAAATGTTCACTAAAAAAGTCCTTGTCGTTTTTTATTGATTAGAAACATTGATTTGATGGTTTTTGAAATATTATAAAAAAAATTATCTCGATAATAATTTGGCACGCAGTGTATTCAGGCCCTAATAAAGCGTTTCAGGTATCTATAATATGAATACATCAGTAAGAATTCAACATTTTTAGATATTTACCTGTTTATTTTTTCTCCCCGGCCACTCCCTTTCTTCTTCTTCTTCTTCTTCTTCTTCTTCTTCTTCTTCTTCTTCTTCTTCTTCTTCTTCTTCTTCTTTCTCTCTCTCTCTCTCTCTCTCTCTCTCTTCGAAAACTCCAATTGATAAATTTGCTTTGCGTGTTTTCATCTTAAAGTTTTCGCCTTCATTTTCCAATGTTTTGAAGGTGTCCTTTGGAGATTTTTATATTCATCTTTTTCTGATTCATAATTTAAATGTTCGTTTTTTTTTTCTATTTTCTTTCAGATTTCTTCATTGCTTATATTCTCCGTCCATGGTATTCTCAGAAAATCTTGTTTTCTATAGAATCACTATTCTTATCTCTTGTTTTTTCTTAATCTGTGAAGAGATTATCCAGTTTCTTAGTAAACATTCACTAAAGAAGTCCTTGTTGTTTTTTATTGATTAGAAACAGGATGTATATTTTAAATTTAAGATACCGTTAGTTCGCAAAGTAATCTCCATCAACTTCTAGGACAGATCAACGTCCTAGTGGCAAAAATTATGTTTCTTGACGGAAAGAAGTCTGAGACTGCCTGTCGCAAGTCTACCTCATTTATGAAGCATTTCTCACGAAGGTCGTTGTCCAGGAAATGGAAGAGGTCGTAATCTGTTTGTGCAAGGCCCAGAAAGTAAGGTTGTTGGCACAGTGTGTCTTCCAGCCAAGTTTCCGTCCTGTATTTCTGGCCATCTGCGTTATATGAGGCTTTGTATTTTCGCGGTGGAACAGCACACCTTTTCGATTCCCAAATGCTAGCTCCTTCTACTCTTTCTGCTTCAGTGCAAGTTGCAGACATTCTAACTGCTGATCCACAGTGATGGTTTGGTCCGTTGGTAGCCGCTCATAATGCACCCTTTGTCGACTAGCCGACCAGATACAGAGCGTGGCTGTACAGGAAGTCTTGTGGTGTCAGGACACAGTTTTCGTCCTTGATAAGCACTTGATGGGTACGTTGTGGTGTCAAGAAAGCAATGAGAAAAAGCCTGTCACTCGTTATTGCTTGCTGGCTTCCGACAGTGTACGGACTAACCACTTGCTCATCTTATAAACCTTTCCTGTACAGTACCGGTGAAGTCTGGCTGTTAAATAATATACAGGGAAGCGTAAGGCAACCTCACTACATGTTAGGCTGCTGATCTCCACCATGACTGTCTTCAGCACCTCAGCATCCAAGACTGTGGGGTTCATCACAAAAGGACAGATCTCTCGGTCTGAATTTCTGTGAATAATACGAGTCGGTGCGCTCAATCACAGCTTCAAAGACAAAAACGTATTTGGTACCTGCAGAAAAGTACACTTTAAAGTTATAAAGCAGACAACCCCGAACGAGTTACTTCGACAGCGCTATACCTGCTCGAGGTATGTCACCTGTATTGGTCAGGAGCTGCCATGGACAACCCTTTTTGAACAGTGGGCCGCACTAGGGACAGTTCAACAGAAAGTGGGCCGCATTACTAAAGGACAAATAACCAACGTAAATTTTCATTATAGATACTGCAAACATTTTCCCAAGAAAAGACCATGCGAATAAGCATCTGTCTTAGAAATGGAGAAGAATCGATTTTTTTTTCTTTGGAGAAAAGATTCTTTCTATATATATAAAAAAACAAACAAACAAAAAACAAACAAAAAAACAAAAAAAAACAAAAAAAAAACTGAAGTCTTCTTATAATATCATGCTTGATAACAGAGTGATTAACAGACGTTGTTGTCTGTGATTTGTTCCTAATTTATTCATATGACGATGCAAAAACATTTTTAAAGAAGTAACTTTTATTATGTAGAGAAGAATAATCATTAACGTTTCCTGTCTCTGAAACACTTAAGATCTTCCTTAGTGAAAATCACCAATGATTTAAAATGCCGAATAGGTTACCTTCAACGAAAAGTTACAAAATCCAAGAAACATTGTACTTAATCATTGTTTACGTATGTAGGTATGCATGAGAGTGTGTCAGCGAATAGGTTAGAAAAAAAGGAAACACTACATTTAATAACGTTATTTTCCTCATTAGATTGTGCGTGGCACTCAAAAGACAACCTCGAACGAGCTACTTCGACATCGCTATGTTGCTCGCCACTCCTTGAGGTACGACGTCTGTATTGGTCAAGACCAGTCATGGACAACCCTTTTCAAACAGTGGGCCACACTAGGGACAGTTCATCATAAGGTGGTCGCACTACTAAAAAAAAAAAGAAATAACCAAGGTAAGTTTACATTAAAGATACGGCATCCATTTTCCTAGCTAAAGAGCATGCGCATAAGCCTCTGGCTTAGAAATGAGGAATAGTCGATATTTTTTTCTTTGAAGAAAATATTCCTTTTATAATTAAGATAAACTGAAATCTCTGTATAATATTATTACTAATAACAAAGTAATTAACAGAAGTTGTTGTTTGAGATTTGTTTCTAATTTATTCATTTGACAACTTTTTTTAAAAAAGTATATTTATTTTCTAAAGAAAAATAATTATTGAATAATAATAATATTAACTATCAATAATTAATTAACGTGTCTTTTATCTGAAGAAAAAAATATGTTTATGATTTTACTTAGTGAAAATCGCGAATAGTTTAAAATGCTTACAATTTTACCTTCAACGAAATATTTCAAAAACAAGGAAACGGTGTTTATAGCGATTTTCCAAGCGTAGCTTGGATGTGGCACAAGGCCCAAAGTAAGGAGCGCCCAATGAGGATTGAACTCACTATTCAGTCTTAATTGCTCTAGCGAAACAAGCGTGCTAACCATTACACCACCTCGAGATCTGTCGAGATCTGTCGAGATCTGGGAGTGCGTGTTTGACAGGCGATGACTAAAGAAAAGAAGCATTTTAATAAAAGTTATCTTCCTTAAGGAAATTAGGCTTGCCATTCAGAATGCCAAGCGGGCCACATGTGGGCCGCGGGTCGCAATTTGCCCATGACTGGTCAAGAGCAATAGGCCCAGCGCCACTCGCACCGTTTTCCCGGAACGTAACGCAGTCATTTGCGTATCAGTGAACATTTCTTTCCACACGACGTAAAAAAACAGCAAAGACTTTTTGGTTAGCTTATGGAATACACCTTTTCCTCTTTAATTTCTCGTTCGGATTTCCGTGTTGCATTCCCACTCCGCTGTTTAAACGCTTCCCAATTGCATTCCTTTCACAATGGCCGCTTTTCACTTGTATTGTCGCTTTGATTATCAATGCAACTTTTATTATTTAAAAAAACAAACAAAAAAACAAAACAAAACAAACGGTGCTAGCACATAGAAATGTGCGTTTTTTTATACTAGTATGCATTCTTGTTGCATGTACTACCTGAAGACGACAGGCATAATTTTGAAACATTGTAAAAAAAAACTACGTTCTTCTCAGTACAAATCATGCCATTAAATTTTTTATTGCATTTCTTTTTTCTTTTACCGCATTTTCTCCGACATTTTTAACGTTTTCGCATATTCCACTTATTAGCAATTATTCTTTGGTTTTTATCCAACTCTATTTATATGGAGGAGCTATGGATAGCGGGTTGTATTGAGGAATCGTAGAGCCCAGTTCGAATTCTGTCCGAGTGTATTATATTCCCTCACTATTACATTTTAAAAACATTGTGTGGTTTCTTTTCTAGAAAATTTCTCTCTTCTCGAAACATTGCAAAGTATTGAAAGTATTATTATTATTAATAATAATTTTTTTAAAAAAATATTCTTAATATTAAACCGATCGGAAAGCAGAGTAAAGGCAAGAAATGTTACGATTACACTAGGAAAACGGAGGACTCTTTTAGAATGTATTGTTTTAATTCAATTTTTTTTATTTATTTCGCAGTGTGATGAATATTTAAATCCTTAGTCTGTTGTTATCAGATTTTAAGTTGACAGGCAAACATTTTACCAAACTCTTCGCCATTTCCGCCTACAATGACAGCACTTCGACAGCTTCTTCTCCTTCATGTCGCCATTCAATGCCGCCCATCATCTAAAGTCATGGCGTCTGGAGTTTGTCGCGAGACAAGCGAACACGGCGTCACGCCTAAACACATCACACTGATTTCTCGCCGTCAGAAGCCATAGTAGAAGGAATCGTCTGGCGATTGGTGGCACAAGAAGAGATAAGCCTCAAGTGCCCTGCCGAAGAAGGAAATTTTTATCTCTTCAGTCTATGAATAGCAATTGGGCGGGGGTGAATCGGCATTTCGGATATGAAATTCTCTTCATTTCCGTTCTCTTTAGCCCGATTGCCTCTCGTCGAGTGCTTTGCTCAATCTTCCTAAGATGATCTTTAGCGTTCATACCGTATTTCCCCGCCACCTTTCGACCACGCCCGGTCATTATTTTTACTCCTTCTTTTGCATCCTTCACTGCGAAGAAACACCTGATACCCTACTCGTACGGTCTTCTCAGCAAAAATCACGCCATTATATTTTTTTATCTTTCATTTCTTTCTTTTTTCTTTTCTTTTACCCCATTTTCTCTCGCATTTTAACGTTTTCTCATAATCAACTTATTAGCAACTATTCGTTGGTCTTTCTCCAACTCTATTGATATAGCGGAGCAATGGATAACGACTTGGACTGAGGAGTCGTAGAGCCCAGTTCGAATTCCGGCCGAGTGTACTATAATCCCTCACTATTACTATTACCCATCTCTTCTCTCCCACTCCTTCTATGAGTAAATAGCAGGGTAGACAAAGTTCTATAGCCTTGGGTGGCAACACTGAATTCAAAATTAAATGACCATCATGGGTAGGACGATAAACTACATCCGCGTCCTGAGTAAGACGATAAACTACAACCTACAGCCAGGGCTCTGTTTTGAGGAGCGTGGAACCAAATCTTAATTGCTCGTGTTCCCAGGTCCACCCTGACTCAAGGTCGTAGCACCTGTTAGCGGGGTCCCAGCTATGGATAAATAGTCTACCCCCAAACTGGGGTCAAACACTATGAAAGTGTAAAAATAGGTTTTATTACCAGCTATACATTTTTGAAGAAAATAATTACCAGCTATAAATTTAAAAAAATTACCAGCAATACATTTTCAAAAAAAAAAAAAAATTACCAGTAATGAAGATCTTGTCGGCATTAAATAACCCATTGAGGTTGATATGCCGTAAAAAAACAAACTGAAGCAAACTAAAATTGATGGCTTATTGTACGGACCGAGGGCGGTCCACACCATATACCGTGGTTTTCGGCTGTCGATCCAGAGCTTGGATAGGAGACAGGCGCCGCCTAGCTATCTGAAAGCCCAACGAAAGGATTATGGGAAAAGCGAAGCTCGTTATCACTTCCAAAAATGCTCGTTAAAATCGAGACATCGTAGACTAATAGTATCGCCTTCCAACAATATCCGAACTAGTAATACTTGTTTAAGTATTAGTTTGGTGCAAAAATAATGACGTAATAATGTCGTTTTTTGACATTAAAAAATACGTCAAAAAACGACATTATTACGTCATTATTTTTGCGCCAACCCTATAGTAATCGCCAAATAGTATAATGATCAGAAGAGAATCGTAATCGCTATAGTAGTAGAATAGAGTGTAAACTTCTCTCTCGACCAGTTTGTAACACATCTATTTATATCTCCCAGTTGCGTCTCAGTCTTTGGGCAGAGTGCGCTCAGCGGTGATTCCGTTAAAGGAGAGATTCGCAACTGAGGAAAACTATACCTGACAGGTGCCCAGGCCTGCAGAAGAGCTGCCAGAGGCTGCACTCTCTCATTGCACCAGATTAATGGTATCGGTGCTCGCACCGAGGCCAGCGTAACCGACAGTTGCGGGGGCTGCGGGCAATTTTTGACCCTTACCCGGTTGTAGGCGCTCGGGTCCTTACCTTAAAATGTAACCTTGTGTCATAACTCGTTTTAGAGGGGAGACTAGTAGTAGAGTAGAAAGAGTGAACGCATAGCAATCGTGGACAGACAAGAAGAAGGAACAGTGATCCGTATAGTGATAGAGGATAGAGGAGGAAACGGTCATCCTTTAGTTACACGCTACTTCCTGCTTATTCACTTCCTTTATGATCACGTGATCTACTTCATAATGGAGTCGCCCGTGTTACTCACAGGTGATCTAGATTCAAACCACAAACAACGAAGCTTACTCTTATACAACAATGAAGAAGAAGAATCAATGTTTTCTCTGTCCTCAGGTCAACCCCGACGATTGAAGAATGATGATTTCAGACGGTTCTTCTTATCTGTGTCGAAAGTATCTATTTATTTTGATTATCTCGATAACCGATAGCATTGCCTTGATATAGGCGGGTTATTAATCGAGGAAAATATACTACACGTATGGAAACCTAACTCTCCTGTGAATTTAATGATTGAGTTTTGTGTACTCTGTGATTGACATTATCTTTTCTCCTTTGGAGGACTCCGAATAAATGGTACTGTCAAGACGGCGTACCTCTTGCATTCAGACTTCACGATCTGTCTCGTTGCAGAGTTCCGGAAGGAGACCTATTCTGAAACAATCTGAAACTGACTGGACATTGATTTGTCCTATTTAGAACTGAAAAAAAAACCAAAAAAACTTCGAAAAATTAACAGATTTAGCAGTCGAAACTCTGAGTCTGATTTTCAATTCTTTTTTTTATTCATTTTCCAGGGTTCTTCCGGACCGTTCTCAGTGTCGAGATAATGATGGAGAGAACTGTTAACTTTAACTTGCATGGAGTATTGCTGCCATATATGGTCTGGAGCCCTTCTGTTTGCCTCGGGGTTCTTGATAAGATCCAAAGACGGATATGCAACATAATTGGCCCTGATCTGGCATCTCGTCTGTAGTCGCTCTCTTACAGACGTGCCGTCGCCTCTCTCTGTCTTTTTTTTACAAATGCTTTAATGGTAATTGCTCCACTGAGCTGCTTTCGCTGGTTCCCAGACTTCGCGAATTCAAGCGTCTTATTAAGCTGCCAACCCGCTCTCACACTTTCACTGTTGAAACTGTTAAATGTAGCCGTTTCTTCTACTTCAATAGCTTCATATCTCGCACCTATCGACTGTGGAACTTCCTCCCCTATTCCTGTTTCCCTGATAGCTATAATCTCCAACTATTCAAATGTAATGTCAGTCGACATCTCCAGTAGCCTTGATCTATCCACTACCCTTCTCCTCATCCTTTCCTCTATCACTCCTATCTGATCTTGCCCCAAATCTTCTGTAACCCCTTGCGTCCTAGTGGCTTCTTGGCTTGCTTCGGATGAAATGCTTGAGAATACATACATACATACATATATATATATATATATATATATATATATATATATATATATATATATATATATATATCGTGCAAGGATTTTTGAGAGAAACATCTGGTCGTGCATATCTGACAACAGTCTAAATTTATCGTTTTTGCATTTTGCATTTTCTCAAGGCGAAGAGCTATGTTGAAATTCCGTAGATGAGTTCCAGAAGAAGGCAAAGAGGCTGTTTGTTGTAATCTCGAAACTGTACATTCCACATGACGTTGAAAATTGGAAGGGTCGTCGGGACAAGGGCGTGATAACGTCATAGAAATAATTTGAAAACGACAATGGGGCACCTGCTCGCTAATATTAAATGCTCTCTAAGCCTACTAAACATCTATCTGAATTTGTTCGTATCTCACTTCATGTCTCTTTCTTTTTCTCTCTCACTCTCTCTCTATATATATGTGTGATGCGCGCGCGCACACACACATATATATACTTGTGCATATGTACATATTTGTAAGAATCTTTGTAAATATATACATCCTATCCAAAGCTGAGCGTAACCATTTCACCTCTCTCTATCTATCGGTATAACTATCTGTGTCTGTTGATTATCTATCTATCTATCTATCTATCTATCTATCTATCTATCTATCTATCTATCGATCTCAGTCTGTTCATATCTATCTATCTATCTATCTATCTATCTATCTATCTATCTATCTATCTATCTATCTCAGTCTGTTCATATCTGTCTATCTATCTATCTATCTATCTATCTATCTATCTATCTATCTATCTATCTCAGTCTGTTCATATCTATCTATCTATCTATCTATCTATCTATCTGTTATATACCGTACCTAAGAACACAAATTTCACCTCTTTCTCTCTATCTATCTGTATAACTATCTTTGTCTGTTGATTATCTATCTATCTATCTATCTATCTATCTATCTATCTATCTATCTATCTATCTCAGTCTGTTCATATCTATCTATCTATCCCAGTCTGTTCATATCTATCTATCTATCTATCTATCTATCTATCTATCTATCTATCTATCTATCTATCTATCTCAGTCTGTTCATATCTATCTATCTATCTATCTATCTATCTATCTATCTATCTATCTATCTGCTATATACCGTACCTAAGAAAACAAATGGTTATCTCATGAATACGTTGGACACTATTGTAAATTGGGGTAATATGTAGTCTAAGTAGTCGACTACTTCACGCTACTGGCCAGCGTAGATGCCAAGTTAAGCTTATGTCATCGATAAAGTCGTTAATGAAGATTAAAAACAGCGTAGGGCTAAGGATTGAGTACTGGTGGATACTCTTGTTAGTACGAAAGTATGTAGACGAGTAGCGGTTCAGGACAACTTTCATTTCCCGATTTGATAAGAATGACTAGATCAGGAGAGAACGTATCTTCTTCAGCTTGTGGTGAGGATCTGAAGGCCAGACCCTGTCAAATGCTTTCGAGATATCCAATGCTACAGCCCGAGATTCACCGTTTTTATCTAGAGCGTGATAGACTCTTTCCGTAATTATCGTTATTACATCAGCAATTGACCTGGAAAACAAAAAGCCGTATTGATTGTCCGAGAAAACGCCCTGCGATGGACCAATTCAGCATTGATCAAGGTCTCTGGGAGTTTCCCAAAAAGAGGCAGAATGCTGATAGTTGGATAGGTCAGCGGGTTAAAGAGTATTCTTAAAAACTAGAACAGACGATGACTTCCAGCAAGCAGGAAAGCAGGAGGTAACGAGGCATTTATTATACAGTATAGAGAGAACAGGAGCCAGTTCGGGAGCACACATCTTAATGATTATTACAGGGATACAATTGGGGCTACTTGTTTTTTAGGGGTATAGTTTAGAGATGATAGCATAAACCATGGAAGGGGTTATATGCATATCACTCACAGAGAATCAGTACTATATGGAAGTTTAGGCAGGAATATTCCAGATGAGTCAAGTGTAGAGTTTGGGGAGAATTCACAGGCAAATCATTCAGCTTTAACAGCAGGAGAGGATCACACCGCAAATCGATTGAAGAGTGGGAAATAGAGAACTTGCACTTATTTAGTACATTATTACAAAGACGCCAAGAGTCACGAGAGCCAATCTTTTTAGCTGCTATGCGGTGCCTCATTCCTTCAGTAAATTGAGACTTAGCTACCTCGAGGACTCGTTTACATTTGTTACGAGCAGTAGCAAATAGGGATCTGATATGATGTGAGATGTCACACTGGTATAACCGGAAATATTGATTCCTGTTTACTATGGGGACCGAGTATGCTAGTGTAAACCATGGAGAGGATTGCGGTTTTACCTGGTATTTCCGAGAAGTAATGAAAGCGTCTATGCTGGCTTTGACTCAAGAAGAAAACTCAGAGGCGCAGTTTTCAATTGGCAGGTTGAAAATATCAGTCCAAGTGGCGTCATGAAGAAAATCCAGGAATAAATCCCAATAAGAATGCTGTTACCGGAAAGGGATCTTATGGATAGTGAGACCTCTTTAAGGAATAGTTGGAAGAAGACATCAATAGCTATCACTGAGTGATCCAAGTAACGAAGAGGTTAGTATTGTAGCTTGGCAAGAGCGGGCGATAAAGTAAGGTATAGATCCAATGGGAAAGTATGTTGCTCGGTTTGGTGATGGAAACGAATAGGAAAGTCCACAATTAGAGCGAGGGATTTGGCAATGAAAAAAATTGATGTTTGTATACCGGCAACATCAGTAACTTTTATAATGTTTCAGCCATGAGTCGTGGTGAGCATTAGTGTCACGGTAGACAAAGGCGTTCACAGATGGATGGAGAGAAAGTGACTTTTCTTTTCTCTTGTCTGTCTGTCTATCTTTCTATCTATCTATCTATCTATCTATCTATCTATCTATCTCAGCCTGTTCTCTAGATTATCTATCTATCTATCTATCTATCTCATTTCTCATTCTGATTCTATAAATCCATTTAATTGTGATAATTATTGATTTAATTTCATATCTATCTATCTATCTATCTATCTATCTATCTATCTATCTATCTCAGCCTGTCCTCTAGATTATCTATCTATCTATCTATCTATCTATCTATCTATCTATCTATCTATCTATCTCATTCTGATTCTATTAATCCATTTAAATCTGATAATTATTGATTTAATTTTCTATCTATCTATCTATCTATCTATCTATCTATCTCATTCTGATTCTATTAATCCATTTAATTGTGATAATTATTGATTTAATTTCATATCTATCTATCTATCTATCTATCTATCTATCTATCTCAGCCTGTTCTCTAGATTATCTATCTATCTATCTATCTATCTCATTTCTCATTCTGATTCTATTAATCCATTTAATTGTGATAATTATTGATTTAATTTCATATCTATCTATCTATCTATCTATCTATCTATCTATCTCATTCTGATTCTATTAATCCATTTAATTCTGATAATTATTGATTTAATTTCATATCTATCTATCTATCTATCTATCTATCTATCTATCTATCCTTCTCAGGCTGTTCTCTAGATTATCTATCTATCTATCTATCTCAGCCTGCTCTCTAGATTATCTATCTATCTATCTATCTATCTATCTATCTATCTATCTATCTCAGCCTGTTCTCTAGATTATCTATCTATCTATCTATCTATCTATCTATCTATCTCATTCTGATTCTATTAATCCATTTAATTCTGATAATTATTGATTTAATTTCATATCTATCTATCTATCTATCTATCTCAGCCTGTTGTCTAGATTATCTATCTATCTATCTATCTATCTATCTATCTATCTATCTATCTATCTATCTCAGCCTGTTCTCTAGATTATCTATCTATCTATCTATCTATCTATCTATCTATCTATCTATCTATCTATCTATCTATCTATCTATCTATCTATCTCAGCAATTGACTGTTCTATTCCGAGCCAATTTAATTTTATCTTTAATGTTGAAGTCCTCTTCACTTAAAATTATAACGTGACAAGAATAAAAGCGACGAATTATCATTATCTTTCTGTTCCATAATTTTCCCATAATTCTTTCTCGCTGTTCTTTTTATTCAGCTTCTACGGATGATGATGATGAAGATGATGATGACATTATTATTATATCCTTTTTGTCACCCTTCCGTCTCTTTGTGCTTCCTCCTCTTACATAGATATGAGCAGAAATCGACATGAACATATCTGATAGATAGATAATCGTAGAAATAAAATATAACCGTAGAAATAAAAGAGAAGAAATAGAAAGAAAACCTTCCATTCTGAGGATTTTCTATCAGCAAACTTAAGTAAATAAACACATGTCATAATCAATGAATGTTTTTCCTTATTTCAATTTTCTACAGCGCAAAGACTAAAACGTTCTTTCTGTCAATCACTAGCATATTTGCTCTTTTCTCTCTTTATCTAAATATCTTCTATTTGTCAGCATCCTATCTATTTGCACTTGTTTTCCAGAAAATGAAAACCAACTGAGATTTGTTCAAACAAAAGAAAACACTGGCATTCTGACGTCCAGCTTTGTTCATGTGCGCATGCGTCTATGTATTTACTTGTCAGCCATTTTATCTGCTTTATTGAATGTTTATATTTTTTGAATCGTTACAAACTGTGTGTCGTTTGAAGACGGAGTGTTTCAGTTTCATGCCAAATTCTCTATCAAAAATAAGGAATCAATATTTTAACGACACTTACCAGTCAGTAAGAGTTTTACATTTATTATTTTCTCTTTTCTTTTAAGCTATTTATTTGTAGGCTGCTTGCTTCAGCACGACAGTTCTTGAGGTTTACGCGTTTGCATAGAAAACGTGTTCCATCTTGGTAATCTTTACAGATTGAAAAAAAATGCTTAAAGCAACATAAAGAAAAGAATGGCGTACTGATATGTAACATCAACAATCCTCTATGGTAGTCAATGCTTGGAAATTTATTATAGATGAATCGGGAAATTAAGGCAACAGATGGAGTACTGCAGTATCGGAGAACCCCATGGATGGAATATATGAACAACCAGGAAGTTTTTATGGTAAATAAAGACAATGTGAAAACCTGTAATTGGAATGAAAAAGAATCAGTTGAAATTTCATTAGAAGAAAAATTGACTCGGGCAATTTGAGCAGAAAATCCGACACATTTAAAAGCAAGAGGGAAAGAAGGAGGCAAAGATTAACCTGCGTGACTAGCTTGTGTAAATGGCTGACGGAACAGAAAGAAAGAAAAAAAATGTTGCTAAGAGCTACGAAGTATAGGAAGTCGTGGAAATCCGTGATCATTCACATCCCGAAGTGAATTGGAACAAAGAAAAAGAAAGCAAAACATTGCAAAAAAAGGTCAATGTGAAAATGACTATAGAAATAAATAATCCTAGCGATTGAAGAGATAAAAATAAACCCAACTAAAACAGAAAAGGCTGCAGAATGGGTTTTTAGTTGACAAGAGATTCTTCTGTTAATCTTGGAGAGTAATTATATATTCTTATCGCTTAAAGTAGAGTCCACTAGTGAGAATAAAATCGGAGAATTACAGAATATATCTTTAATAATTTCTAAGGTACAAGATTAGTCTAACAAATGGATAATTTTATTTTACTACGATTTGGAGAATTTGTTACGCCCAGTATATATATGTGAAACATGTTAGATTTATATACGTTTCCTGTTTTATATATATATATATATATATATATATATATAGTAGCGGGCATAAAGATGAGAACGATGTTAAGAAAAAGTCTAAATGCGAAATAACTTTTATTTTAAAGCTTCAAAGAACATTTTATGAAGGAAAAATAAGATAATAAAGGTAAATTATATAATTCCAAAATATAAAGCTTAATAAACTTATTTTGATAAAGTTATGAATATAATTATATAACATTCGAAAAAAATAGATGATCAGATGATGTATTTTGTAAGCAGATGTTTTTCTCATATATTTCTCGTATATTCCTATCCATTAAGTACTTTAATCTATTTAATATTTATGTGTGTTTTTATCTTAGTGAAGTAAACGAAAGGTCTTTACTAACTACTTCAAATGGTGAATGTCGCCATATTTCCTGCGATAGCGAAACGCTTTCTTCTTTTTCTAGAAGAGTGCAGAAGCTGTTAAACCGGAAGTTGTTCGTGATTGAACAGTTGTAGTTGACGGATTGCGCACAAGTCGATATCCAATCAGTATCGACTTGGTCACCGTGGAGAAGGGAAATGATGAATGATCCGAAAACCCCGTATGACCTTCAGCGAAAAACGTCACTAATGTGTGCCAAAACACCACACCTTAAAAAAATCTTAAATTTTATTTTCTTTGTTTTTAATCATTACACCCCACGAATTGCAGGAATGCCACTAGTACGCGGGGTGGAGGGTGTTACAGAGAGTGAAAGTGAGAGAAAAGATTATATATAGGGTGGATTGAGGAAACGTTAAAAGATGAACGGGATACAAGAAGATAGAAAATGGCGATTGATATTGCATTTAAATTTTTGAAGATTGTAGTTATCAGGGAAGCACATAAGCGGAAAGGAATTCCACAGACTGGAAGTGCGAGAAAAGAAACTGCTGCAGTAGAATTGGGGGTTACATTTCAATATCTCAACATTAAAAGGGCGAGACCTGCATGTCCCAAGGGAAAAAAATCTCGCCAGAGCAGTTGGTATGAAAATACTTGTAGAAAAGACAGAAGGAAGCCATGTCACGTCGGGGAGAAAGAGCATGAAATCAGGATCGATTACATTGCAGATCCTTCTTTCGATTTTGTCAAGATCCCTGAGATGAATAGCAGTTGCATCAGACCAAATATGGCACTAGTAGTCAATGCATGGACGAATATGAAATTTGTAAATGTCAATGATGGACTCTGACGAAAAAAAAAAACAAAAAACAAACTTCTGACACAACGCAGTGATCCCCATTTTCTTGCAGTAGATAAAGCTCTTGATTCGATGTAGACGTTTCACTCTCCAGATGTCGCAGTGTGTTGCCCGCCATACTGATGGTGGACAGGAATGTTTTTCTATCGTGGTTAAATGAGAGAAGTTTTTTTTTGGAGGCATTAAAATTTACAAGCCATTTCCTGCCCCGGTTAACCACTGATTGGAGGTTCTTTTCAAGATCAGCGGCCAGGTTAGCTTTGTCAGCGCTAACGGATTTGCTATTGAAACAGGAGCGATTACAGAAATCATGTCCTATGAGCATTTTTTTTTTTGTGGAGAGGCATGAATCAGAAATGAATTTAAACATAAAACTCGATCTCATTTTCTGATTTTTTTTAAAAAAATTATTAATAATTTATTTTCTTCTGATATTTTTAATCGGGAATGCTGAACAAACAGTAATATAAATAAAATGAAATTTATGGTGACAGTATTTGTTGTACAACTCCACCGAAAATTTTATAATCGCGAAGTAGACTAGCGAAACTCTAGCGTGTTAATAATTTCAAATTTCAAATTTGAAAGTTACAATAAAGCATTAGTTGTTTCGAAGTGTATAAATATAGGATCTTATCAGATCAATAGATTTATTAAACAACTAGCTCTTTCGACGCGTAACTCTTGAGTCGGTCAAGCAGATAAGTCATTGAAATCTTTCTTGATTTATTGAGTTACCTCTTGTGAGATATTTTTTTTTTGCAGAAGTCTGACTAGACTAAAAATACGTTAAAATACGTACTTTTAAAGTCATATTATTATTTTATCATTTCCTTGGATTTATACACATTTGCTACCGGGTTCGAACCAGAGTTCGAAGGTTAAATATGGCTTCATGACATATTTCAATGAGCATATTTTGAGGAAAAAAAACAAACAAACAAACAAAAAAACCTTAGAGTAGATGTATAATACTCAAAGTAACAAAAATCAGAATTTCTTTTAAAGACATTTATGCCAGTGCAATACTACTACATACTAAAAGTTTCATTCAATTTGAAGACTGCTTAAGTGCATCTTTTTAGTAGTTCACCCCAGGCAAGGCGATAAAGTCACTAAGTTGCAAAGAGTTACTTGGAGTGAAAGAAAATGAGATGACTTTACTAAGAAGAAAGGACAATAAAAGAACAGAGTTCAGGATGACGGATAAATACGATTGACGTTGCATTTAAACACATGAAGATCGTATGCTACAGAGAAGTAAGAAATCGGAAGAGGGGTTCACAGGCGAGAAATCCGAGAAAATAAAATATTAGGCGAGAACGTACGGTTATGTCAAGCTACTTCAACAGCCAAAAAATGAGATCGAGTTTGCCAATCTAGTAGTAGGATTAAATTCTTGCGGTTGACTTGCGGAGAGCCCATTAGAACAATTGACATGAAAATATTTATAGAAAAAAGCAAAAAAAAAAAAAAAAAAAACAGAGGGAAGACAAATAACGGCTGTGAGAAGTTGAGATGTCAGGACAGATTACATCATTTGGTATTTTATCAGTTCTAACAACATATTTTTAAAATCATCCATGATAACTCAATTTTATGTATTAGGTTGGTGCAAAAATAATGACGTAATAATGTCAATTTTGACGTTAAAAAATACGTCAAAAAACGATGTTATTACGTCATTATTTTTGTACAACCTAATATTTTTACTCCTCGAAATTGTTTGTCGCTAATTTGTTGTTGTAACGACGAGGGAAGAATTTTTCTTTTGTTGATTGATTTTCCGCGTGTGTTCGCCAAGTTGTTTGTTGGTTAGGCGTACGAAAAGTTTTTCTTTCCCCGTGTGAGTTTCGAATCCTCGTTCGCCAAGTTGCTGTGGTTATCCGCGAGAGTTCGAATCCTTGTCGCCAAGTTGTTGTGCATTCCGACATGAATTCGGTCTCCAAGGAATGATAAACGCAATAATTAAATATAAGAAATAAAATGTATTTACACAATCATACAAAGAGTAATACTGTTAGTAAGTCCAGGAATGTGGTTAGTAGCAAATACAGATAGATATATACAGTCTCGAAGTAGGACTTCCTTACAGTCTACGTGCTTGTAACTGACTTCTACAAGAGGTTACCTTACACAATCTCCGTTCGTATAATCTCTCACTCCCCGACTGCCGACTAGTATTTAGTCACCCCCCACGAGGGTATCATGTGGCACAAGGCCGGTTTAACGTGGGATCTCCGAGCCCGTGGGCTCGGCCAAAAATATGCCCATTGAACCCGTATAAACGGGTTCAGGGTCGGTTTACCTCCCCGAAAGAGAATCCGCCCTTCGGCGTAGCCTCTTTCGGGTTCCTCCCCGCCCGAAGGCAGAGAGTTCAACCGTTCAGCCGGTCGTCCGACATCGACTGACATCCGACTACCGACTAATATTTAGTCACCCCCCCCCCCACGAGGGTATCATGTGGCACAAGGCCGGTTTAACGTGGGATATCCGAGCCCGTGGGCTCGGCCAAAAATATACCCTTTGAACCCGTATAAACGGGTTCAGGGTCGGTTTACCTCCCCGAACGAGATTCCGCCCTTCGGCGTAGCCTCGTCCGGGTTCCTCCCCGCCCGAAGGCAGAGAGTTCAACCGTTCAGTCGGTCGTCCGACATCGACTGACATCCGACTACCGACTACCCTCACTGACTGTAACTCTGGGTATTTAACGGCAGCAGTCCACGTACACTTGGTAGAGTCCACTTATATGAAAAAGGAGTGGATCCCATAACAGTTTCCTGTCAAGGGAAAACGTAAAGCAAAAGGAGCGCAAATAATTGATCACCTGTAGGCAAGTATTAGCCATGCTGGTGTAGAGTCAAAATTATTCTCTGTGATTATTAAAAGATAGGATGAGGTGTTAATATTTCAATTTTAAGCTAGTGTTAACAATTGACTGGAGGTCATTTTCGTGACTGGTTACCAGATTTAATTGTCGGGCACAGCTGACTTAGTATTAAGACTAGAGTAAATAGTTGTGCAATCAGCATAAATATCCAGTTTGGGCACTGATTAAATCCGGAACCTGTCTATATTTCTGAGATGAGGTATTATGTACACTATTTACATTATTCGGACTATTGTCCTCATCTTTGTCGCCATATTTATTACAACGTTTCGGCCCTTCAGTATCTGTCTATATTTCTGAGATGAGGTATTATGTAAACTATTTACATTATTCGGACTATTGTCCTTATCTTTGTCGCCATATTTATTACAACGTTTCGGCCCTTCAGTATCTGTCTATATTTCTGAGATGAGGTATTATGTAAACTATTTACATTATTCGGACTATTGTCCTCATCTTTGTCGCCATATTTATTACAACGTTTTGGCCCTTCAGTATCTGTCTATATTTCTGAGATGAGGTATTATGTAAACTATTCACATTATTCGGACTATTGTCCTCATCTTTGTCACCATATATATCCACAGTGCTCCAGGCACATGGCACACTGGATAAAGGCGTTGGTTTGATCCAGTGACAGGACCCAAATAGTGTGAGTTCAATACCCGGTTAAGGCAGTGGAGAACTTTGAGAGGGGAATTAACAGGAGATAAATGATAGCTGACATCCATTAAACATGGCATGTGGAACTAGAACAGTGTACACCAGTAAGCGAAATAAAGGTTCAGTTCAACATTTCAACCACTTGAAGAAGGCCGGAGCGTACAACGGCCGAAACGTTGTAATAAATATGGGACAAAGATGAGGACAATAGTCCGAATAATGTAAATGGTATAAATCCGGGACGTTTTCGATAAAGATAGCAAAGAGAGATCCCAGTATAAAGTCGTTGGCAGGACGCCGGCATTAATATGAAATGGTGTAGAAGCGTGATCGTTCGAAATGATCGTTAATACTTGATTTGGTAAGAACGACTGGATTAAGTCATCATTCCAAAACCTGCCAAACACTTTCGAGATATCTAAACCCACAACCCGAACTCCACAGTTCTTGTCTAAAGTCAGACAGACAAATACATTACTAACACGTCAGCGGTTTACTACCGAAACGAAATCCATATTGTTTATGTATAAGTTCGTGTTCTAGTATTAATTTAGGTCCTTATAACTTTAAAATTTCAAATCCCGGTCATGGTACAAACTCCAAACAATAGCTCAATCTCAATCTAAAATCTAAATTTAAAAAAAATGCTTTTGAGTTATGTAACATGGTATAGAATAAGCTTGAACATGAAGGAGAAAATAGGATTTTGGTTCAGGGCTATGCATAAACTTGATACGAGACGCAAGAAAACTATTATCTCATAATATTCAAACTTCAAAACGCTCATAACATATTAACTGGTTCTAAATTAAAACATTGTGAAACACTAGCGTGTTAATAATTTGAAATTTGAAAGTTACAATAAACATTGTTCCCAAGTGTATAAATATGGGATCTTATCAGATCAATAGATTTGTTAAACTCTTTATTAGCTCTTTCGACGCGAAACTCTTGAGTCGGTCAAGTAGATAAGTCATTGAAATATTTCTTGATTTATTGAGTTACTTCTTGAGAGATATTTTTTTGCAGAAGTCCGACTAGACTAAAAATACGTACTTTTAAAGTCATATTATTATTTTATTATCTCCTTACATTTATAGACATTAGAGACTTCCGGGTTCGAACCAGAGCTCGAAGGTTAGATATGGCTTTATGACATATTTTCAATGAGCATATTTTGAGGAGAAAAAAAACAAACAAAAAACCCTTAGAGCACACTTATTTTACACAGATAAAGCCTTTCGTAAGATTTTTTTTTTAAGCATTACGCCCCGAGCAAGGCGTGAAGCTACTAGGATGCAGGGGGTTGCAGAAGATTTGAAGCGAGAGTAGATAGGAGTGATAGAAGAAAGGATGGGGAGAAGGATAGTGGATAGATCAAGGTAACTGGAGATGTCGACTGACATTACATTTGAATAGTTGGAGGTTATAGCTCTCAGAGAAACTGGAATAGGGAAGGGAGTTACACAAGCGAAAGGTGCGAGGTATGAAGCTATTGGAGTAGAAGAGACGGCTACACTTAAAAGTTTCTACAGTGTAAGGGTGGGAGCGGGATGTCAGCCTCATAGGCCGCTTGAATTCATGGAGTCTGGGAACCAGTGAAAGCAGCTCATCAGAGCAATTACCATGAAAGTATTTGTAGAAAAGACAGAGAGAGGGGACGGCGCGTCTGTGAGAGAGTGACTGTAGACGAGACGCCAGATTAGGGCCAATTATATTACACATCCGCCTCTGGATCTTGTCAAGAACTCCGAGGTAAACAGAAGGTGCACCAGACCATATATGGCAGCAATACTCCATGCAAGGGCGAATGGTTGATTTGTATATTTGAAGTATCGATTCCGGGGAGAAAAATTTCCTGGCGCAGCACAGAGAGCCAACTTTCCTCCCGCTGGACGATGCAATTGACTCAATGTATTTGTTCCATCTCAGGCCAGCAGTCAACGTGAGACCGAGCAGACGCAGAGAATTGCTCTCAAGAAGTTGACTGTCAGACATTCTAATGCGGAGCAGGGAAGAATCTCTATGGTGATTAATAGAGAGTAGTTTAGTTTTTGAGGCGTTAAAGTTGACCAGCCAATTCGTGCCCCAGTTAACAACCGATGGTAGGACCATTTCAAGACGACCGGCCAGGTTAGTTTTGTCAGTGACAGTAGATTTGTTTTTGAGGCAGGAGTAAATTGTGGTGTCATCCGCGTAGATGCCAACTTGGGAATCTATGGCGTCAGGAAGGTCGTTGATGAAAATAAGGAATAGAGTGGGGCCAAGAATGGAGCCTTGGGGAACACCTGCGTTCGTTGGATAGGAGCTGGAGGAAAATCCGTTGAGAACGACCTTCAATTCACGGTTTGTGAGGAATGATTGTATAAGTCAAACAATCGACCTGTAATACCATAACCCTGGAGCTTGCGAAGAAGGCCGGCATGCCAAACCCTACCAAACGCTTTGGAGATTTCTAGGGCCACGGCTCGAGCCTTACCGTTATTTTGAAGGGCTTGGTAGACGGTTTCAGTGATGGCCGTAAACACATCAGCTGTAGATCGGGCGTAGCGGAAACCATATTGCTTGTCTGAGAGCAGGTCGTGAGAGGTAAGGTGGTTAACCACTTCGGCGTTGATTAGGGTTTTAAGACTTTGCCGAAGAGGGGTAGGAGACTAATGGGACGGTAATTAGAGGGGTCATAGGAGTCTCCAGAGTTCTTAAAGACAGGAACAATGGATGAGGACTTCCATCAGTCAAAACAGGATTCCTTGAGGCAGTAATTATATAGTTTAGAGAAGGCGAGCGAGAGCTCAGGCGCGCATTTCTTCAAGACAATGGCTGGTATCCCATCTCCACCACTAGTCTTGTGGGGGTCTGAAATTTTGAGTACAATTTTTGTATATCTTCAGGGCTTAGAGTCTACCATGATTCCCTTCAGTGAGTTTATTAGAACCTTTTCCAATCAATGCGAAGATCCCAACTACAACTGGAATTGTTGATGTCCTCATGTACTATTGTTTTCAGATTACAATTTCAAGTTCCTTGCATATTGTTAGTTTTTTTGATGATCTTGAAAGATACATTAAAATCTGCAGTGATTGCAATGTCAGTAAGAAGGCACATTTTACTATTGCAATCTCTGATCCTGATGTCTGGGTGTGTAGCTTTGTTCTGTCTGTGTGTATTGTGCAGTCTCATAAAATTGTTATAGGTCTTATGTCTGTAACATGGTCAAAGTGGTTTCATACCAATTTCTTGCAATTTCCTTCCCGTAAAAGTTGAAGATTTTCCATTGAAGTTATTGGTCCAAACTGCCAGACCGGGTTTTATATTTAATTGCTGCTAATACTGTGCAACCTGATACAAAATGATTAATTTTTTATCACAAAATCTGTATTTTGGGCTATTTTTCAATATATGTCCGTGGTAATTTCTGTTAGAAAGCATTGGTACTGTTGTGGATTCCGGGATGAAACCCTGTTTCAAATGAATGACAAACGCAGGAATGAAATATAGCAAATAAATGTCTTGACGTAATAATACAATTGGTAATACGGTTAGTAGATACAGAAATGCGGTTAGTAGCAATAATAATATATATACAGTCTGGGAAATTCAGTATCGAAGTAGGACTTCCTTCTGAGTCTACGTGCTCGCAACTGTGACTCCTACCAAGCAGTTACCTCACACTCTCACTCTCTCACTGTATCACTGTCTGACTTTATCACTCTCTGTGTATTCACCGGCGGAAGTACACACTGGGCGAGTCCACTTGTATGAAAAAGTGGTGGATCCCTTAACAGGTACTGTGGAGCAAGAATAAAACCTTCATTTTCAACCTTTAACCCTGCAATACATAGCCACTGATGGGTACATTTTTTGTCTACATCAGCTTGTCTGGTACGGGCAGAATATTGACTGTGAATAGATTTATCTTGCCATTGTTTCTGTATCTAGAGAATGTATTCTTGGACACTAAGGGTATCTTGGTTGTAATTTACGGCTGCGGCAGCGATTTCGCCAAGCACCGTTGGATAGTGTTCTGTTGTTGAACGTATAGACATGTGGGTCTTTTTTCACACATCAGTAGATTTGTTTTTAACACGGCAGTTGACTTTTCGACTACATACTATGCCAGATTTGCAGGAAGCGTCCCTTTTTTAACCTTGCGACGGGCGTTGAGGTATGAGCTTAAATTTTTAGGAACTGTCATTTGAATCTTTCGATGGCTGATGACATCTATGTGCGCCGTTAATAGAGATGTATTACGGTTCTCCGAGCAATACACCTTCCCATTACCATACAGGATGACCTTCCATGAAGCTGTTACTTTCTCTCTGCCAAAACATGTTTGTCAATGATCGGCACAGGAACTAGAATTAACCGTAAAGAATATAAGGATTTTTTTTTTTTTATCGAAGTTAGACTCGTCTAGGTCGACCGATCCGGCATTGTTATATTTTTGATTGTCTTGCTTCAGAATCCTTTCGGTCGGCTTGTAGATAACTTGGTGGCGCCCATCTCCTCTCCAAGTCGAAACCATTAATATGATGGGGGTCGCCTTCGATCTGTGCTATTGGTCGTTGAATCCACTGCTCAGTCGTTGTTCGCTTGTGCAAATCATCCACCTACCAGTACAGTGCAAACACTACTCGTTCACGTGTCATAGCCCGCCTGCTGAAGCGGTTTTACAAAGGTGTGGTGCGTGGAGCCAGCACATGTCATTTAGGGATGGATAAAAACCAGAGTTGCTCGTCCATCTTAGTAATAAATTGCAGCAGCCGAGCAACAAAGGTTCTACCGCTGTCCACTACCCGCTAGACGCATAAAAACATATATTTTACATTGAATATCGGAGTAAACAGTTTGTCATCAAATCTTCCAAATATATTGCAAGATATACTTTTATATCGAATATGTTATTATTATTATTATTATTTTTATTATTATTATTATTATTATTATTATTATTATTATTATTGTTGTTGTTGTTGTTGTTGTCTTTCAAATATTGAATTAACTTAAACGAAAAAACATAACGATATAACTGGGAACTCTTTCCAACAAATTTTAAATTGCATTACCTTAAAATTAACAAATGAGAAAGTGTAAAAGAATAAAATTTATACCAAATGTTGTTAAAAGAATCTTTGAATATAAATAATAAATAAAGTAATCGGCGATAATGAGTCAATACTCAAAAGATAAACAAAATAAAGGAGCCAACTCTAAATGCTTTCCTCCAATTTCGAAAATTAGGACCACTTTCGTAAAAACAAAAAAAACAGAGAAAGGTTACACTTAAATATGAATAGCTTAGAAATTATTCATGACACTGTATGAATTAATTTAATAAATAAAATGCATTATGTTAAATCTTAGAAAGATAATCTTAACCCTTTCAGAGCTGACAACAGCTTTACCGGTGGTAGAGAAAAATGATTTTATGCCCAGCCACCTTTCAACCGGTGGGTAAACTTTTGTAACTATTTTTATATCTACCATGAAACATTATATACCAATTATTTCGCGAATTTTATCTCAGGGGCTCAGAAGAGTTAAAATCGTTCCAAGAATTCATGGCTCAAAGGGTTAATAAATTCCACTTGTTAAACAACACTTATTTTAAAATAAGAAAATCGTTGTATACAATGACTTATCTTAAAAATAAACAAATATGTATAAAAGATTATACAAATATGTATATTGAATAATGAAAATGCATAATAACGTAACACATTTTATATGATATAATAAACAAAGAAAAATATAAGAATAATGGATAATTAAAAAAAAAAAACAATCAAGACTTTCCTTTAAAATACGACATCGCTTTCTTTGACCAAAAATTAAAAAAAAAACACATCCGTTCACTTCAACAACAGCGTTTATATTTATATTCACGAAAAAAATGAATTGTGTAAAGGTTCATCTAATTCATATATAACTCCCTTCCGTACTCCTCTTTCCCTGATAGCTATAATCTCCAACTATTCAAATGTCAATCGACATCTCCAGTAGCCTTGATCTATCCACTATTCTTCTCCTCATCCACTCCTCTTCTCTCTCATTCCTATCTGCTCTCGCTCCAAATCCTCTATAACCCCGTGTGTACTAGTGGCTTCCCGCCTTGCTAGGGATGAAATACTTTAAAAAAAAAAAAAAATAGAAAAAAAAAGGCGAATCTAGAATGACTTCGACTAAATGTTTAAAGACATGTTTAATTTGCTTTATAGGGTAGATCACCCACACACTACAGGGTGGCAGAAGCGTTACTATGGAAATAAAGAATAAATGAAAAAAAAAAGAAAAAAAAAAGAACAACAGATTTTATATTTGGTGTCATAATACAGGACCCTAAAAAGTAAAATTCTCACTTAAAACAATTCGTCAAACAGATACTGGCCGGGTAATCACAGTAAGATTCAACATGCAGCCATCTGTGAACGAAAGGAAAAAGTATATAATCAGTCAATTATTATTATTATTATTATTATTATTATTATTATTATTATTATTGAATTTTACAATTTCATGCACATGATTGAGTGAGTTCTAAACCAAGCTGTGTTCCATGACAATAGATTTATTTAACCTGTCCTTTTCAAGAGAAGAATTAGTGTATCCTGATATGAGGGTGAGAACAAACAAAAAAAAAAAAAGAAAAAAGAAGGTGAATTCCCAGTCTTATCTCTATTTAGAGTATCAGTTGTCTTCCATATAATAAATGCGTATGTCAGTGTGTCACTCTGTCACATTTTTTCAATTAAAGGGACACAACTCTTTAACTTTCAATAGCTCACGTGCCAGAAATATTGGATTCCCAAGTTTTCATTATTTAGACTTATTTCGACGATTTTTTTTACGTGATTTTTTTGAGACGAATTATTTTCTATACGATAAGAATTTTTTATAACTTGAAAATAAATTGAGGAATAACCGAAATTAATTGCGAAATCCAGCGAAAGTCAGCCATGAAATTAAAATCATTCTTTGTACGGAAAGTTAGGACCTACGTTCATCAAATTGTATTGAAATTAAGTGGCAACAGAAGAATGATCGTTGAACATTAAAAATGTTGGCTTAAATATTAATGCAATACTTAATTGCAGCAATCAATTTTGAGTTCTGTAGTTTGCTGTTGCTCATCGCATATGGCAGCAGTATGCCTCGTCATAAAAGAAATATTCGCCAACAGAGGACCAGATTGCAATCAAATGAGTCAAAGTTGAAAAGAGAAAAGAAAGTCTCGTCCAAACGAAAACCCAGATCAAACTGCAACCAGGAGAGCTTCCAATGCTGAGGATATGCAAGGACATAGGGATTCTCAAACACCTGAACAAGCCAAAGGCCCAATCAAGAGCCCTTCGCAGGAGCTAGCTTATATGCTGTCCAATAAGGCGGCTTTTAAATTAGTCTTTTAAATAAGCCAGTAGCTATAAGGGCATAATGTAGGTACATAATCAGTATATGTGTTTATTTTATCGTCGATATTTAAGATTACGTTTCCCCGTTCTTAGTATCTGTTTTTTTTTCTTTCTGGAAGGTACTCTGAAGAAAGAGGAGTGAGAAATGGACTGTTTTTGTTTTTTCTGCAACTGTGTCCCCAAAAACTTACATCATTTAAAATGTGTATATCTGAGTAACGACATGTCTCAATGAAACGAAATTAAAAGGGATTCATTTTGAATAATAAAAAAACGAAAAATGATTTATCAAAATTCGAACAAGTTATTCAAAGGAATGTAGATTTTAAAACCAATTTCACAAAACTTAAATTTTTTTATATGCGCACTATCTGTGATACGACACACGTCAAGTGCGTAGTCAGGCACCTACCAGAGACGTGGTAGTATTTCTTGTCTAGCATTTTCATGTCATTTGAACGATTTTATCTTTACGACTGATGTTATAGAAGGAAAAGAACAACATCAAATAAGGTGTTCATATATTAAAATGTGAATAAAATATACACGTTTGTCTAAATACCAAAGGAAAATCGTTATTTATTTTCACTTTATTTTTCCAGTATTACTGATTATTTCGTTAATTTTGGGTTCATATGTTAAATACACAAACACACACGCATATATATATATATATATATATATATATATATATATATATATATATACACCTAGTGAGCCAGACAAACCTACCTAGGTTTCACCTAAACGGATCGTCAGGGAAAGTATATATATAGGAAAAAATACTATTATATGTTTTGTATCCCGCATTGGAGGCGAGACATATCATGTCATACTCACATATACATCTCTCCATCTTATTTGAATTAAACTTTTGAAATTCATAGAACTGTAAAACTGGTAAAGAATAAATATTCTTAAAGACTTCAGTTTCATTTTCAAATTCTTTGTCATATATATATATATATATATATATATATATATATATATATATATATATGTGTGTGTGTGTGTGTGTAAGTGAACATAGAAGTCAACACTTGTTCACCAGGTGGCCTGACGGTTGCGTCTAGTATGAAACAGACTGTGGCCTCTAAGTGATTGACTTCTATGTTCACTTTTGTATTTACACACGCTTTATCTCTGATATTGAGCACTTTATCCCATAAATATAGCACACCTAAAGACTATATTTCTTCATATATATATATATATATATATATATATATATATATATATATATATGTATGTATAATTATCCAATTCCACTACCTTGGTTGTAACTTTTCGGTATCTTCAGTCGATTTCGGATAATTGATTTCCTAACTCTTTATTTCTTTTAAATAAAGATAAAAAAAGGAAAGCAAATTTTATCTTAGTTGACGCTTTCATCCTCTAAGGGATGTTATCAAGGCAGCTGAAATTATTTATTTTGTAACAAGTATTTATATACAAAAATGATATTGGTTTTTCAAAATGTTTAGATTAAGAACCTCTCATAAATATTAATCAAGTTCGCCGAAAACGCTATGGAGTAGGCTAAATGACACAATTCAAAGTATAATAAGCGATATTGGGTAAATGATATTCTTGAAAATTTGTTTCCAATCTAAATTATTATTTAAATTATTTTAGTATGTGCTTTATTCCTTATTCATATTGTCCTTTTTACAGATATATTCTAGCTGAAATTTTATACATACACAAAATTGCAGGTTGAGTATTTTAAAACATTAATAATAAAAAATATTAATTACATATAAGTTACATGCGTTACATATTCTTAACGTTAATTTTTATATTGACTATAACGGAGCGCATTTCATGTGCATTTACAAAACAATCACAATTATCAATTTCATTATATTTTGTCATAGGAATTCATTCTTGAAGATGATCTTGTATGAGATTGAAAGTACTTGGGAAATTAAAAGAAATAACTAAAACTACGGCGTCTTTCTAAATCAGTTTTGTAACAGCACCAAGAAATTGATCCGTGAATTTGAGAGGATTGAAATAAAAATAGGTATAATATGCCTGGATTATTCAAGCAAAGATGCTTGAATGAAGATATACTGCCTAAATACACACACAGACACACACACAAACACACGCATATATATATATATATATATATATATATATATATATAAAAGTGAACATAGAAGTCAACACTTAGAGGCAACAGTCTGTGGCCTGACGATTGCATATAGCATGAAACAGACTGTCGCCTCTAAGTGTGGACTTCTATGTTAGCTTTTATATTTACACGCGCTCTATCTCTGATATTGAGCACTTTATCCCATAAATATAGCACACCTTAAGACTATATATATATATATATATATATATATATATAAATGTGTGTGTGTGTGTCGTATTATTTCACCATTTCTGTAATTTTGACATGAAGTCGCTTTGATGTGTTTTTGATTTGTTTATAAGAGACAAATTTACAGTTTTTATTTCTACTTGAAATTCGAGTGATTTTTTTTTTCGTTCTAATCTATTTTCTGGGTTTATATAATTTTCAATCAAATATTTCATTTTAGGTTGAAATTATTTTTTCCACTTATCGTTCTTTTCTCGCATTCAAAAGCGTTACGTCAGCATTTACCTATTTCCATAAATCTTTGGGTATGTCTCTATGTCATTGTCGTTCAGTTTTTATATTCTATGCCTGTCTTACCTCGTATTCCATCTATGTATCTATCTACCTCAGTCTATCTATCTATCTATCTATCTATCTATCTATCTATCTATCTATCTATCTATACATCAACCTGCTTACACGCACCATCGCGTACGCACGCACATGTTCGTTTATATTGATCCAATATTATCTTAAACGGTTCATTTATCCTGATTCCTGTGTACTTTATCTATCTATCTATCTATCTATCTATCTATCTATCTATCTATCTATCTGTTTTATTCTCCTCATTATTCTATATATCTATTTCATATTCCTCATCTATTTGTCTATCTATCAATCTATCCATCTATCTATCTAAGCCTATTCATATCTATCTCAGCCTCTTCATATCTATCTATCTATCTATCTATCTATCTATCTATCTATCTCAGCCTATTCATATCTATCTCAGCCTCTTCATATCTATCTATCTCAGCCTATCCATTATCTATCTAACTTTCTATCTATGATTTTATATATATATATATATATATATATATATATATATATATATATATATATATATATATATATATATATATAGATAGATATATAGATATATATAGATATAGATAGATAGATAGATAGATAGATAGATAGATATGGTAGGTTCAAGAGCCCTAACGGACGTAAGCAGTTATGGTTCTCTGAAAGGAGAGCCATCACGAACAACCTGAATCCTCTGCAAATAAAAATAAAAAGTGTATCTAGGACAATAAACCTGGACATTAACGAAAAGAGACCTTCACATTAGGGTATGGATCTAGTTTGAATCGGAAACCACTTAAATCTCTAAGAACCTGATTCTGGTGAAGTGTCTTCGAACAAGAAGTGAACAAACATGAATTCATCTTTTACAAGTTTCTTTCAATGAGCCACTAATTTCCGATGGCTTGAATTGTTCAGATTTAATATTTATCTAGACTTTTCCAGAGAACTGTGCCAGCATAGAAATATGAATATGAATAACAGTTGTTAACTGAGCGCGAGGAATGGAAAAAAAACACTAGAAAAGCTTATTGGAAATGAAGGGAAACAATCCGAACAGTGAATATTAATATTAACAACTTTTTCAGAGAACCTTTCAAAAGTGTCAACTGATATCTATCTCTCTATCTTTCTACATGACAACTAGCACAGTATCATAATTATTTGTTTTTCGATGACGCTTAAAGTCAGAAAGTCTCTATGTGCTGTTTTACATACGATCACGATATATATATATATATATATATATATATATATATATATATATATATATATATATATATATATTATATCAAAAGGCTTAAACACTAATATTCCATTTTCCGTTTTCTTTTTGAATTTGTAGGTCTGATGAATTGGATCGTATTTACGATTCCAATGGAATAAATTATGACCATGGAATATTAGTGTTTAAGCCTTTTTATTATATCCTTACTCTGTCATGGACATTGAGTTCTACCTGGATTCTATCCTCTCGGAATTTTTTATTCAAAATATATACATGTGTGTATATGCACCTGTGTATTTTGCATATATATGTGTATATTTACCACTAATATCATATATATATATATATATATTTAATTTCAATTAAAAGGTGCAATTATAATTTATAAATTCATGAATCATTCATACAAAAAACAAATATAGAGGTTAATAATTTAAATGGCGAGAATACATCCTCGCAAACAATATAAATAAAATACATCAACCCCGAACATATATATGAATGATATTATTACCGTTTATAAATTAAAGTTGCATAAGGTCTTTTTAATTTTTTACAAGCTTTCGTCTGTTCCTACAGACATCATCAGGTATGGAAGTAGATTTTGTTCTTGTTTTTCACAGTAATAAGAGGACAACGAAAATAGAGATGTAATCCGAAAAAATGCTATGAGAAAAGTATAATTGTTTTGGAACGTGCGGTCGCAACCTTGAGTTTGAATTTAAATTTGAAGGTTGTGCGTTTTTCTACAAATATAGCAATAAGAGAATTCTTTTTTACTGGTAGATTTTCCGTGAATATGGCATGAACTATATTGTTCAATATTTACAGTAATGTCACACTTATTATCCGAAAGTTGCACGTTGGATCAGTTATTTTAATTTCAATTAAAAGGTGCAATTATACTTTATAAATTCATGAATCATTCATACAAAAACAAACATAGAGGTTAATGATTTAAATGGCGAGAATACATCGTCGCAAACAATGTAAATAAGAATATATATATATATATATATATATATATATATATATATATATATATATATATATATATATATATGTAAAAGACAATACGAAAACTGTAATGGTAGCCGACGTGTTGGGTCCAATGTGGACTTTTTCAAGGCAAAAAACGAAATGAATTTATTAAAAAAATTAACTAATAATGACACAACAAAATTAATTATTATAATTAATCATTATTAATATTTTTCAAATAAATAAATGCCTGTTTAACACGCATTTATATTTTGCGTATATTGTTTTTTTTATTATCTATTGTTTACCCAATATAGGGAGAGTTAACTTTTAACCCTGTCATTTTAAAACAAATAAATGCAATTATTATTAAATATCCAATATAAGTATGTATATTACAGGTCTCTTTTTTTTATTAAATATTATTTAAGAAAACTTTTTCACAATGTCGGCAAGGAATAGCTATTTCATTACTTTGATTTAGTAAATTTTTATATTTTATAAACCTAGTAATATATAGTTTCTCATGTATGCATAAAGGACATGGGTTTATTTAATGACCTACATATTCTAGCTTTTCTTAATAATTTCCATTTTACTGTAGGTGTTTTATTGGTTTCTTTTACGTGCCAGAAATATTTCGATATGAATGTCTGATTTCGGTATTTATTTCCCCTAAAAGAACTTTGATGTTGGTTAAAGCGTTTTTTGAACTCGTGTCTTGTACATCCTATGTAAACTTTTACGTTGTCACGATCCTCAATATATGAGATATTATATATACATCAAAAATAATATAAAAAAATAGCTCTTGTTGATGGATAGACAGAACTGTTCGAAGGCCGTCGATTGTAGTTCTATCAGAACTTCACATGTCAGAGGAGCAGCCGGTCTTTATTAAAAGCACGATTACGTATTTCCTTCCGGTACAATGGGTTGGTGTAAAAGCACAGTTACCAAGTATCGAATAACGCACATCGAAACGCGTGTCGCTTACCGACCATGAGAGCCGAGCTCGAAACTTAGCAGGCTCGATTTGCCAAGATAATATCGGCCTGGGAGAGACGATCCCAGTGTGCGGTATTCTGACGGCTGCGCCTGTAAACAATACCCCCAGTTGAGCCAGTCGTTCTGAACAGAAAGTGGCAGACGAAACTTTTCGCATACTGTCGATAATTGTCATCATGTCTGTGGCTTTGATTGTTCGGTCCTTGTTCAAACTGGGGTCACTCCCTCCCTCGAAAAAAATATAGTTAAAGTGTTTTCCCTATCAGTCTATAATTCTGAGATGAGGTATTATGAGGTCTATTTACATTATTTGGACTATTGTCCTCATCTTCGTCGCCATATTTATTACAGCGTCTCGACCGTTGTACGCTCCGGCCTTCTTCAGTATCTGTCTCTATTTCTGAGATGATGTATTATGTACACTATTTACATTATTCGGACTATTGTCCCCATCTTTGTCGCCATATTTATTACAACGTTTCGGCCGTTGTACACTCCGGCCTTCTTCAGGTGGTTGAAATGTCGAACTGAACCCTTTATTTCGCTCATCGCGGTAGACTGTTCTAGTTCCACGTGCCATGTTTAATGGATGTCAGTTATCAGTTATCTCCTGTTACTTCCCCTCTCAAAGTTCTCCACTGCATTAACCGGGTATTGAACTCATACTCTTTGGGTCCTGTCACTGGATCTAAGCATTTATCCACTATGCCATGTGCCATGTTTTTTTTTTTTTAATCAGAAGGCTCCGTCTGTAAGTTATGAAGAAACACAAATATGTGACGCAGCAGGAATCTGCAACAGGGATTACTAACCACCCTTGTAGAAAGGTATTCTAGGATACCGGCAGTCAGGCATAATATATTGAAACAAGCAATTTGTCATCCAGAGAAATAATTGACCTAGCACCATCTTCTTACCGACATTTCCTCTAATATATTTCTTTTCTTTTACAGATCGATATTTTTTTAAAATTATTTCACCCCAAGCAAGCCGATAATGGCGCTAAGACGCAAATGGTTACTGGGAGCGAAGGACAACGAGAAGACATTAGTGAGGAGAAAGGTAAATAAAAGAGTCAGGATTCAAGAAAAGAGAAAATTGCGATTGCAAGAAATGAAGATGTATTTGATTAATATTACGGCATTGCTGTAAACTAAACGTTTTTGAAAATATTAATGCTCCGAAGACTTTCCGCAAATTCTTCTAAGTTTTTTTTGGGGGCTCAGCTTGTCAATCAAATCGCAAACGGGCTCAACAGGAAAGTGCTCGGAATTTGGTTTGCCGAAGAACATGCGGAAATTTATTAATCAGCACTGCCAAAGCATTCTCTATGGAAACCTAGCCTCATTCTCGTCTATTTTTGCCTTCGCTCTCCAAAATGGCGGAAAAGAAAAAGTGCAAGCGGGCATCTTAATTCCCGTCGTGCCTTCCTTTTGATCTGAGAAATCAATTCCCATGTGGAACGTAAATCATCTTCAAGATGAATTGTGTAACCCAATATTTCGTTCGGGCCGTTCAAAGGTGTGACATTGGCACCCCTATCGCACCTGAATATTTCTTTGAACCAAGGGATATTGATTAAATAAGTACGACTGATTTCCGGCGGGAATTGTCTTGCTGCGGATGAGGTAGGGTAATAATTTTCCCCGTCCGCTTTAAGGCAATCAGAATTAGGCGGTTCATAACGACACCTGGCGCCGTATAACTTATTTATTAACTTTATTGACGTCTGTCCAAGTCCTGCCAGGTACAAGAAAGCAGGGACGAAAAAGGAGGAAATTAAATGACGTCATTAGTTAAGCTTATTGCGAGTGTGTGTGTGTGTGAGAGAGAGAGAGTTAAAAAGAATTTTTCTTATTCCCCAATCCTAGCCAGAAATAGTTCGACCTCACACAAAATAATAGGAACTAAATCGATATAGAGATATTGACTAAATAGTTTTAACTCGCCCGGCGTTTTATCATGTTAAACTTGTACGACACAGATCCCCAGTATGGAATGGCCATGCATTAAAAAAATATAATTTAAACATGTTTAGATTTACTTTTGGACTTGAACAACTCAGAAGATAGGAAACATTGGACTACCTTAAACACCAAACTCTCTCATCCTAGATACTAATATGATATGTATCTATTTTTAATTTTCAGATTATCTATTATTATTATTATTATTATTATTATTATTATTATTATTATTTATTATTATTTTTTATATGCATTTATTCTTAAGTTTCTATTATATAAGTCAATCAGTTATGTGCCATACGTGATAGACACATAGACGATCATATATCTTTCGATACATGACTGACGAGGCAGATATTTTTCCCGCAGTAGATTAACATTTCTTTCTGTGGTAGACCAGTTACCATCCAAGGTTATAGAACACAGTCTGTCCTGCAATATACCCATAACCTGGGTGGAGAGAGAAGAGGATTCATACCTTTCTCAAGGGAAATAGCACGTAAGTGAATGTAATGGTTTCGACTGGAATTCGAACTCGGCCCACCGATTCTTCAATCCGAGCCGCTATACAACAATTTAACTATCTGGGTTGTCCTGCATATTACGATAAACTACAAGACCTTTGATCGGGAGGTTTTGAGGGGAGTGAAACCACCTCTTAATAGCTGCTGTTCCCGTGTCTACCTTGACCCAGGGTGGTAGAACCTGTTAGGATCCCAGCTATGGGTAAATAGTTAGCCCGAAAACTGGGGTCAAAACATTATGAAAGTATAGACATATTTTTATAGTGAAGGTAAAAGCAATATATTTCATAGTAAAAAAAAATCATAAGTAGTATGTTTCTGTAAAAGTAATTTTACCAGCATTACATTTTTTTCAAGGAAAAAATTATTACGAGTAATACATATATATAATGAATAAAAAGTGTTACCGGCAATAGATTTTTATGAAGAAAAAAATTATTACGAGCAATACTTATTTATAATGAAAAAAAGTGTTACCAGGAATACATTTTTGTCAAGAAAAAATTATTACGAGCAATCTGTATTTATAATGGAAAAAAAAGTGTTACCAGCAATACATTTTTGTAAGAAAAAAATTACAAGCAACATATTTTTGTAAAAAAAAAAATGCCAGGAATACATTTTTTAAAAGAAAAATACAAATGTTACGAAGAAAATTAGATGTCGACATTAAATGACCCATAATGAGTTGATGTGTCGTTAAACAAAAATAAATAAATAAAAATAAAAATAAACAAACAAATATCTTGGAAGTGTTTTAACAGAGGACGGAAAGTGCGACACTGAAATCCGAAGACACATTGGGATATCGAAAGTTGCCTTTCAAAAACTAAACAAAATATTAGGAAACAGGAAGATTTAGTTTAGAAACAAAGAAAAGAGTATTCAACTGTTACGTAATATCTGTCCTCTTATATGACAGTGAATGCTGGACAATCTCTTCACAGATGAAGAGACTTGGGGCAACAGAAACTTAGTTCTAACGATGTATTCTGACTTTGGTCGAGCAACGATGGAGTTTTAAAGAGAAACAAAAACGATACTTTTACTTAACATCGGAAAAGGGCAAGTGACATTTCTAGTGCATATAAGAACGACGAACTAGATGAAATTACGGATAGCCCTGATCACCAGAAGAAGAAACAAAAGAATTGGAATTTATGTGACAGTTTACGGTGAGTGTTAAAATAACGAGAAGAAATTCTAGGCATTTCAGCTGCAAGTTTCCGAGCAAGTAACAAAAGAGATATTCATCCGAAAAATTATAATGAAGCAAAGTATTGAGAAGCAAGTTACGTAATATCAGTCCTCCAATATGGCGGTGAATGCTGGACAATCTCCACACAGATGAAAACGAGGCTTCAAGTAACAGAAATTACGTTCTACAGAAGGACGCTGAGAAAAACCATAGATCGTACATGTGAGCAAAGACGAAGTTTTAGAGAAAATGGAAAGAAAACGGACAGTTAACATCAGAAAGCGACAGTTGAATTTCTAGGGCAGTAATACGAAAGAAAGCCATCAAAAATTTGATATTTACAGGAGAGACTGAAGGCATAAGGGACAGAGGAACAACGCATAACGCAATATAATTGTTTTTAATGGTGTGCAGGACTGTGCATAGGATAGATAACAAAAAGACAAACTTCAAAAGACAGGAAATTGTGGAGAGCCATGATAGTCAACATCCTGAAGGCACTCGGAATATAGAATAATAATAAGAAACTCTGTTTTTATATCATTGGTACGCGTCTTGTAGTGGGACCACCGTTGTAAATTAGATCATTGTTTGATCTAGTCAATAAGACTTTCGATCTCTAAGTTGGTAGATATTAATTTCACTGTTTAAAAAATCTTAGATCTATCTATCTATCTATCTATCTATCTATCTATCTATCTATTTATCTATCTATCTATCTATCTATCTATCTATCTATCTATCTATTAAGGGGCGTATTTTATAGCGGGACCACTGTTGTAAACTAGAACTTAGTTCGATTTAAACTTGTGTTTTCTTAAAGCCGCGGACAAAAGAAAGAGCACTAAGTGTCTGGTGTTTTGCGGATATGAAAAGATGGCCAGTATCTGCTACACAAAGTCAATCCCCAAGGCACCCAAGCATAAAAAGAACATTTTTTTTATTTATATAATCAGATACAGTCTAAGGTCAAAGGCTGAGTAAGTTTAATTGCAAAAAATACATAAACAACATCAACTATTTAAATAGTGAATTAAGGTTAGGTACGTAGATTGCTGAGACCACATATAAAAATGTATGTTTTGCTGAAAGAGTCTCTTTTTTGGAGTCAAGTTAGTTTCTGTCGCAAATGTTTATGTCAGTTTCAATAATTTAGAAGTGTTTTTTATTTATTTATTTCCTCGCAAAGAAAGAATTCTTCGTAGACAAAATAACAACATTATTTACATTATTCGTACCATGTTTGATGTTTGTCCTCAAGGACACATGGCACAGTGGATAAAAGCGTTGGTTAGATCCAGCGTCAGGACCCAAAGAATGTGAGTTCAATACCTGGTTAAGGCAGTAGAGAACTTTCAGAGGGGAAATTAACAAGAGATAACTGACAACTGACATCCATCAAACATGGCACGTGGAACTAGAACGGTCTACCCCAGTGAGCGAAATAAAGGGTTCAGTTCGACATTCGAACCACCTGAAGAAGGCCGGGGCGCACAACCGTTGTGATAAATATAGCGACAGAGATGAGGACAAAAGTCAAAATAATGTAAATAATGTACACAATACCTCATCTCAGAAATATAGCCAGATTCCAAAATAACAACAGTCTGTGAGTTTAAGGATGCGTGTAAAAAAGTGTTTACTCACATTGAAGTTAGAAGTTCTTCGTGTGAACATTCCTTGAATACTGAGAAGAAAAGTGTCTTTGAATGATCTGGCGTGATAATATTGAAAATATCTTGGTTTTCTGAGTAGCCTCGAGTTTGTTTACGGGAATTATCTCTCCAGTGGCGACTGACCGAGTTTAGGCAATTTCTTCGTATACGCCTTCGTGCGAACTTAAATTTCTATTTACCGTCTATGTTTTGATAGACTAGTCACTGATTGGTTAGTAAATAAGCTAACGAGTCAGGTGACCTGTTCTCTATTACGTCCACACACAGTAATCTGACTTAGTGGCATTATCGCCTTGCTTGTGGAGAAATAATTAAAAAAAACAAAAAAAAAACTATTATATTTTTGTTGTTGCGTTGGTAACGCCAGTGTCTCAGATTTCACAACACAACAGACCGAGTTGGCGGATCGATTTCAAATGCCATTTGAAGCACTTGCGAAAAGGACAAGCTCCATATCCCTAAATAAGTAATCCGTAGAGATGTTCTTTACAACTGGCAATAGAAGACAATAACGAGTGGGTGGTCTAGACCTGATGTATTTATAGTTGAGATAAGAACGATCTTGAACAGAATATAATCATCTTCTATCAAGTGTTCCAAGAAATGGGACTCAAGATAAAGCTTTCCAAAACAGAAATTATGATCTCTTATTGGAATGAAAGCAGTAATGACATTTCAATCTGTAACATGTTATTTGGAGAAGTTATTTAACCAAATAACATTCTCCCATTGCTCGACAGAACATTATGACTGTCCTCGTGTAAATATCCCGACAAAATATGTCGACAGATTGACAAATTATGTGCATTATTTTCTTGTTGAACCTTGACTGTGGGAGATGATATATAAGTACTAATCATATATCTTTAATCTTTAAACAGCAGGCATTATCAGCTGATCTTTATGTGGAGGCCAAAAGGAGATCATCTTTTGATGGTTTAAACTTTTTATAGGGATACGAGAATCATTCGTTTATGATTCAAGTCCAAAAGACAAATAGGCAACTTTATGACCCAAGAGTTCATTATTTACTAGGATTGATGAGATTATGTCATTTTATGGAATATTCGACTTATAAATCTGGAAATGCGAACCAAAGATAGTGCTATATCAGCATGTATAATTTGTGTAGAGAAAATTGCGAAAAATGAGGCAAATTATGCATGGAATGGAAACAGTAATGATAATATTAACGATTTCCGTACAAGAAAATATTCGGTATTTATTGATCGAGAAGACAATATTGCTCTCGGTTGAAACTTATCAAATCTTTCATTTAAAACGAATTTAAGCTTTCGTTTCTCAAGTCTAGTAGCTGTTATCGCTCTTTCCACTATTGACGGAGGTTTCCTTTCGAATCTTCTATATGAAGTGGTTGGGAATGTTAAAATCTACATTATGCCATTATTTTATCTTCGAGTGACATGTGCTGTCCATTTTAATTGTTGCTGATGTTGGAAGTCCCTCAAGTGATGTGGTTCTTATCTTCAGAACTATTCTGAGAAATTTAACAATATATATACGTCTAGCCACACTGAAGAGCTGTGATAAAGCGAAACAGTCTGTCTGTGGATGACAATATATAGACCCCTGAAAAATTAATTTCGGTTGAGCTCTCTCAGGGAGGAAATGTGGGGTTGTAAACAGTAACTATTACGGTTATTATAGCAAGACACTTCGGTAAAGCGAATCGAGTCCTATCGGTCACTGTGTATCTAAAAATAAATACGCTTAAATTCACCTTCATCCCTACCGTGCGCCGACAGCTTAGTGGTAGAATCTCCGACTCACGCCAATTAAGTCGGGTTTTGATGCTAGCTAGAGGCAACCGGACGTCTAAACACACTGAAGAGCTGCGAAAAAGTCTGTCTGTGGATAACACTATATATATATATATATATATATATATATATATATATATATATATATATATTGAGACATGTTTCATTGAATAAGTTAAACAAGTTTTTGTACTTATTTTTAATTGGATTCTTTCGTAATCACGGACCGGCTTTTTGGTGACATTATTAAAGGAAGAGAAAAAATTACTGTGTTGATACATATCATTAAAATTATTATAAAATCTTTCTCTCAAAAAATATAGCAGTTGGCGATAATGTTCAAAGAAGTTTACTCGCTCAAAGCATTTTTTTCATCATTAACCCTAGGGAGCGGTTGTATATATCTGGCAGTTTAGATATTGCTTATCGGGTTTGACACCATGTACGCCATCCATATAAAAGTCTCGATGTGACGAGGCGATTTAAGAACATGGCTCGAGTTTTTAGTGTGATGTTCTTGGTTTTGTAGCAGATGCTGGTGTTAATTGAAGCATAGCTAGCTCAGTCTATCCTATATTAACTGTCTTAATTTGTTCACACTGATCCATCCGCCGAGGTATCTACAGTGTTTAACATTTACTAATTTCACATTTTGATTTTTTTATGATGGATTCAGGGTAGGTGCCATTATTGCTTTCCTTCCAATTCGAGTCATAGTTTCTGTTTTGGAAAGCTTTATCTTGAGTCCGATTTCTGTGAACACTTGAAAGGGGATGTTTATATTCTGTTCAAGATCATTCTTATCCAAACTATAAATACCTCTGTCATCGGCATAGATCACACACTCATTGTTGTCTTCTATTGTTTGATTCGTTTGGGATATAGTGTGACATGCTTAAATGGTCAGTGCCCATCTCTTCATATCTGTGCTTGTATCTGCGAAGTGTATAATCTAGGAAGGGATTAGATAGACTAGAGCTCTCATTTTGCCCTTGATCTACTCCTGCTTATGTTGGATATGTTTCCATATTGGGGTCCTCACCAGGCATGTAGGATTCTGTAGAACTATACAGTTCCTCTATTAGATTGATATATTCAGTGGATTCCGAGCTGGGAAGACGGTTTCTAATGGCTGTGAAGTGGAAGTCTCTATTCATATGGTCATATGCTGCTGCGAAGTCGACAAAGCTGGTATATAATTTCTTATTAGATAAAGAAGCAATTTCTTGTTTGACGATATATGTACCCTCATTGCATAAGTCATTATCAGTACATTGTTTTCGTGGGGCAAAGTATCATTGTTGTCTTCTATTGGTAGCATCGTTTGGGATATGGTATGAAATGCTTAAATTAAATGCCAGTGTGCATCTCTTAGCATGTGCGTTTGTAAATACACAGATCATAGTTTAGGAAGAGATTAAATACATTGGGATTTCATTTCTTCCTTGTCATACTCCTGATGAGGTTTGAGATTTTTTGTATTAGAATCCCCCACCAGACAGGTAAGATTTTGTTGACCGATATAGTTTCTCTATTAGATCGGTGGAATTTTTCAAGTGGTGTCATATTAGAAGTTATTAAATCTAGGAATCTAAAAATAGTTTGTTTTTCTGCTTTCCATACATTTATTATGTACAATTGATAAAATGTGAATTTTATAGATTCTTGTTATTGATTCATTCAGATCCTTTGCAATTCTTTTGCGGGGTCGGGAGATAATAATCATTTTGTAATACAAGTCTTATATATTAGGTTGGTGCAAAAATAATGACGTAATAATGTCGTTTTTTGACGTTAAAAATACGTCAAAAAACGACATTATTACGTCATTATTTTTTGCACCAACCTAATATTAACCCATAGCTGGGGGAAGATGAGGTGGATTAATAAATTTCCCAAGGATATTTTCGAGTTACTTAATATAACGAATTTCGATTATCGTATGGGAACCATTTTTTTTTTTGATGGGATGTAGACGTAAATTTTTTTTCTTTATATTGTTTGTATGTAACTAAAGCGAAAAATAAATAAAATATCTACCCTTTATATAATAAATATTCTCATATTTTTTTACCAAGTTTGGTCAAAATGTTCATGTAATATCCCCCGTTTAATGATTGTACGAAAGACGAACCTCTGTAAAGTATTCAATGCAAAAATAAAATAAATCGATTTTATCAAAAAAAGAAAAAAACAATCCCCAAAACAGAAAGATCCTCGGTTTAAAATAACAAAAGGTGAGTCTTTCTTTTCACCAACAAGTCGTTATACTTAAGAATGAATTCGAAGAGTGTGAGTTTATTTTCGTGCAAATCTGAATAACAAGGTTAAAGCAGGTTCCGAATGAAGTCCGTCTTTGACAGAAAATGAAGAACAGGAATGACGGACTGAGAAAGTCGAAGGAGGAAGTCAATTAAAACTAATCATCTAATTAGGAAAGAAATAAAATCGCGTTTTCAGAAATTGTTGGCAACTCCAGGGTTTAATAATTACGAAACCGCCAGGGAAATCAGTGTAGCTGCTAATTACGTCATAAAGAAATTTAGCACCATATAAATATATATGTGTATGTATGTATGTATGTATGTATGTATGTGTGATGATTGCCTTGATGCAAATGTTTCCAGAATTCTTGGCAATCTTTTCTTTATAGAATATTTAGTCAGTTTCTTCTTGCTTTTAATAAAGTTCCCTAATTCGTTTCCTTGAAATAACAGAGTAGCGTATGTCAAACACTTCAACACCACGTGTCTCCTATTTGCTACCACAAATTATTTATTTTGTATAAATACAAAATTGTGGCACAAGGCCGAAGGGGAATTATGGAGAGGATGGTCTTCATTAGCTATCTTAGTCCGAATCAGAATCACGACCCATTCATTCATTACAATTTACTCATTCACCACAAGAACGCATCCATCACTACTCAATCCTGCATATACCACAATACGGTATAATACGGTATATTCCCATGTGACCTATAAAACATCCCATAACATAACAATTTGATGAAAATTCAGATTATATAAAAATTTAATGAATCATGAAATAATGGGAAGGGGGTGAACCCAGAATACAATGGTCCGACATAATCCCCAAGAACGGACATGCTGCTAGCTGTTTCTGTCTGCTCTCCATCTCTTTACAAACTGCAAACCAATGTTGAAGTGCCTCTATTTGCCATTTACAACAAACCTCAGCGGCTTATAAACGGTTTCGTCTAAACGATTTCCTTCAAACGTAGTATGCCAGACCGTCACCTGTTTTACACGGACTTTCTAATATTGTCACACATTGGGATTAAAAGATGAAAACCTGTATTCAGCATCATTTCCATACTTCGATCTTCCTATGGTTGGTCGGAACTTCATTCACAATCCTTTTCCATACTCGTCAGCCCTGTATTGCTGTCTCCAGACCCTAGTGTCCAAGAATGGGTCTCTGACTAAGGTGTTCAAGAAAATCAATTTTCGTGAGAAGACACCTCTAGAAGATTGCCATAGGAGTAAAGATGAGACAATATGCCTGACCGCTCGGTAGTAGTGACCGGCAAACGGTAATCGTATTTGTTTAAGATTAAGAGAGATTAGTCTCAGTTCTACGTAAATTGTGTTAATCATTGTAAGGGATCTGATATTCTGGATTTTTCTAAGTCGATTTATATATGTTGCAACTCGTTGTCTTTCAAGACGAACAGATAATGTCTAAGTTTCTGATCCATACCCTAGGACTGGTTCAATCAATGTTCGAAAGGTTTGGACTTTTAAGCAGGATGGAAGGTTCAAGAGCCGAATCTTTTGAAGTTTGTTACACGTATCCCATGCAAGAGTTTTGCGAATGTTGAAGACATTTTGGAAATCTGTTATGGGAGATTCAAGATATTTGAAGTCTTCAAATCTTTTCATATGTGTAGTATTACGGATGTTCTTATACGTTGTTTTACTCACGTTCCAATAGACACCTACTTGGTTTGATGTTTTCCTCGAGTGAATGCAGCAAGCATTCGGCATCCTTGATATATTGAGAAATTGAGTTTATCGGTAAAGTCATAGTCAGTCAGGTATCGAGGAATCACTTTTTCCTCCATGTTGTCGAGAGAAATACGTAGAGCATAGACCAAAATAAGTATAAACGGAAAAAGGAGCAAAGTATGTCATCTGCTAGAACAACTGCTTTAAATTCAAAGATATCAGTCTCGCTATCAGGCGAGAGAATGGTGGTAGCCGTCTTTCTCTACAGAACTCTAATTGCCTCCACAATTCTTTAGTGTATACCATAGAGATCTTTGCAGACGGAATCAAACTCCTGTCGACAGTCAACAAAACAAATGACCACTTTAGTAAATTTTGTTATCACTTCTAGTATGCAGCGAATGGAGAGGATTTGAGAAGTTGCCGACCCGCCTCTTCTAAATCCATTCTAGTTCTTCCGGAGTAGTGGCTAGGTGGGAGGTACAATCCTATTTAGCATAAGCCTATTGTAAACTTTTGCTGCAATGAGCATGAAAGTTATATCCCTATAGTTTTCCGCACTTGTCAGATCGCTCGTTTTTTGGAACAAGTACTATTTTTCCCTTTAGCCAAACTGAAGGCAGAATAGCCAAAACGGTATTATCTGGCTGTTATGGGGTCCACGCCTTTTTCATATAAGTGAACTCTACTAAGTATACCTGGACTGCTGCCGTTAAATACCCAGAGTTACAGTCAGTGAAGATAGTCGGGACTCGGTAGTCGGATATAGAGAGAATATACGGAGAGTGAGAGAATATACGAACGGAGATAGTGTGAGGTAACCTCTTGTAGAAGTCAGTTACAAGCACGTAGACTGTAAGGAAGTCCTACTTCGAGACTGTATATATCTATCTGTATTTGCTACTAACCACGTTCCTGGACTTACTAACAGTATTACTCTTTGTATGATTGTGTAAATACATTTTATTTCTTATATTTAATTATTGCGTTTGTCATTCCTTGGAAACCGAATTCATCTCGGAATCCACAACACTGGCAAAACCATATTATCTGTCAAAACGATATTATCTGTCAAAACGGTATTATCAAAAAATGCAACTTGACAAAATAACCTCACCTCCTCCAATAATATTGAGAAGTCAGTTTTCCTGACAAATCGAACATGGCTAGATTCGAACTCATGTTTAAAAAGCAGACGTTCTAACCACTCGGCCATGTTTTCAGTCCATAGTGTACTCATTATCTTTCTGTAGAACCACATTTCTGTTGCTATAAGTCTTCTTCATCTGTGATGGTATTGTCCAGCATTCACTGCTATAAAACTCTTTTTCTGGTTCTAACGAAATTTTTCTTTTTTCTTTGCTTAGCTTTTAGAGGGCATTTTCTATCCAAATGCACCTTCGGATTTCGTTACCACATTTCTGATTATAATTCGCTTGTGGGACTGTTCGTTATGCTGAATCTTCTTCTTCTTCTTCTACCACTTCTACTTCTTCTTCTACTACTACTTCTTCTTCTACATCTACTTCTACTACTTCTACTTCTTCTTCTTCTTCCACTTCGTCTTCTTCTTCTTCTTCTTCTTCTTCTTCTTCTTCTTCTTCTATCTGCCTACACCCTTCAGAGTGCGGGCGATCATAGAACCCAATATTTCTTGCCTTTTGTAACTCTTCTATTTTTGCTATCTCTTCAAATCCCGGTTGTATCAACCAACTACAAGAGCTCGTGAGGTTGATTATTCGCAGCATCCCTTTTGTTTTCAATATGTCCTGTTAGTGCCACATTATCGGTGACCCAGTCTTCTTCTTCTTCTTCTATATGCCGTTCATCTTCAAGACTTTGGCGATCATGGCTCTCCATAATGTCCTGTTTTTTGTAGTTATTATTAAAGTTTGCGGTCTTGCTATATCCGCTAGCACAAGCTCTTTAGATAAATTATGGTCTGTCGTCCTTTCTCCCTTCTGTCTTTAATATTTCCTATGAGCGTCATATTTTCAGCCACGCGTTCTTCTTCGATATGCCATGTCCGTTCAACATGTGGGCGATCATAACTCTCCACAAGTTCCTATTCTTTGTAGCACAGAGTGGCTTTTTGCTATCTCTCCTAATCCATGTTTTGACAACCACTTACACCAGTACGGTTTATATTTTCTGCACGGATTTATGTCACCCTTGAATTCAAGACGTTGACGATCATGGCTCACCACGATTTCCAGTCCTTTGTAGCCTTAGTTAAATTTGTCTTCTTGATAACTCTCCTAATCAATATTCTGTCTGCCATTTATTATACAACAGATCGTTAAATATGTTACGCACAGTATTCCCATGTGCCTTAAGACATTGGTGATCATGACTCTCCACGATCTCCGGTCATTTGTGGCTCTTAAAAGATGTTTTATTTTCATTTTTTTTTTATCTTTCTTAAATCTTGTTTCGCAAATGCATTAACTCGAGCTCGCTTGGTAGCTATTGGATTGTTTTCCGTTTCCCTTCAATTTGTCTTGCACGCGTCATATTCTCCGAGCATTCTTTCCTTTTTATGAGCCCTAGAAACTCTCTTTTTCTGATGTTATGTATTTGTGTCCTTTTTGTATCCATTATCTCTAAAACTTCTTCGTTGCTCACGTGATGGATCTATCGCATTCTCAGCATCCTTCTGTAGAATCACGTTTCTTTCGCTTCAGGTGTCAAGTGAGGATGAGGAAGCTTATGGAACACTGATAACATCTGAATTTGTAGAAATCAAGATAATAGTTTTCGAAGTAACCATCCACGTACGAGTTCGTTCCACAAAGTAGCGGTTTTTGGGATGCGGTTTTCTGTTTGGATCCTAGATTTAATCTCTATCTATAAATGGCAGAACGTGTGTGTGTGTGTGTGTGTAACGAATGCTCGGCCGCAATTTCCGACGGAGGCCAAGACCGACTTTGCATTTCCCAACTCCCATCGATAGTGGAAATAATCGATTTTATTTCATGCTTCTACAGCAGTTTTAATGTAGTTTGCGGCCATTTACTACTGTCTAGAGTGAGAGCCTATAGCTGGCTTCCACGAATAGGCAGGAAGATTCTATTGGCCAGTGTGAGAGCCAACAGCTGATGGACACGAATGTTAATTAGCATGCAAAAAAATCAATAGCTGCATTCGTCAAGGAAAAAAATTAAATCTGCATGGCACTTTACTCCAATTGGCTCATTCGCTTGGATAAATTGAACGTTGATTCTGATTCCGCAGAACTGGGTTGGGTGTGAAAAAGTATTTGTTGTTAACATTCTTTTTTCATTCGGGTTTTCAGGTTACAAGTCCTTTTTAAAGATGATCGTTTTGTGTTCATTTTGTTAAGTTCTTTTTTCGTAACAGATTTAAAGTTTAGTATAGAGCTTCGAAAAATTCGCAGTGTGAGATAGGCAAGAAGTAAGGCATGTAGCAACATCAGCATGGCAAAGGGCACTAAAGTCAAGGAAGGGCAAAAATATTTTAAGTCAAGTGATAGCGATTGCTGTATGAGTCGTAAGATTTTTGAAACAAGCGCGGGCAACGCCGGGCCATGCTGCTAGTAACTTCTAATATGACACCACTTGAAAAATTCCACCGATCTAATAGAGAAACTATATCGGTCAACAAAATCTTACCTGTCTGGTGGGGGATTCTAATACAGAAAATCTCAAACCTCATCAGGAGTATGACAAGGAAGAAATGAAAGTCCCAATGTATTTAATCTCTTCCTAAACTATAATCTGTGTATTTACAAACGCACATGCTAAGAGATGCACACTTACATTTAAATTTAAGCATTTCATACCATATCCCAAACGATGCTACCAATAGAAGACAACAATGATACTTTGCCCCACGAAAACAATGTACTGATAATGACTTATGCAATGAGGGTACATATATTGTCAAACAAGAAATTGCTTCTTTATCTAATAAGAAATTATATACCAGCTTTGTCGACTTCGCAGCAGCATATGACCATATGAATAGAGACTTCCACTTCACAGCCATTAGAAACCGTCTTCTCAGCTCGGAAACCACTGAATATATCAATCTCATAGAGGAACTGTATAGATCTACAGAATCCTACATGCCTGGTGATGACCCCAATATGGAAATATATCCAACATAAGCAGGAGTAGATCAAGGGCAAAATGAGAGCTCTAGTCTATTTAATCCCTTCCTAGATTATACACTTCGCAGATATAAGCACAGATATGAAGAGATGGGCACTGACCATTTAAGCATGTCATACAATATCCCAAACGAATCAAACAATAGAAGACAACAATGAGTGTGTGATCTATGCCGATGACAGAGGTATTTATAGTTTGGATAAGAATGATCTTGAACAGAATATAAACATCCTCTATCAAGTGTTCCAAGAAATGGGACTCAAGATAAATCATCCTGCTAGGAAATGCAATTCTGTGTGTGGGATGAGAGAGATTCCACTCCGTGGTTCGGTCTGCTTTCCAAAGGTCTGAGCCGGAACCACTAAAGAGCGGAGAGTGTCTGAACATTTCCCATTGAAGTGGCGATAGATTAACAAGAGGATTCCGACGTTGCATCTCTGGTGAAATGGGTTGTAGAGTGGAAAATACTAATCATCATCAGGGCCTCGTAAACGATTTTGAAATCTGTTCAGTCTGGAAGTGTGGGTTGGGAAACTCCAGCATACTTACGGGTAACAATGTCCAATATTTTTCATGAACAGAAGGAATTAGGTACTTATTAGAGCGGCACAAGTTGCCGACTATCATATGCTAATTCATGTAGTATTGCCATTCTGAGCCACTATTCCTACGCGTTCGGGGTATTGCAATAAATTACACCCGGCAGCAGGGCCTCTGATCGGAAGATTGAAGGATGTGAGGAGCATGGAATCCCCTCTTAACAGCTTTGGATCCCAGGTCCACTTGCTCTCGAGTTGGTAGCACCTGTTAGGATCCCAGTTATGGACAAAAACCGAAACAAAAATCAAAAGTACATTTTTATAGCAAAAGGCAACATGACCAATAATAAATTTTTATAGCAAAAGGCATCAGAACAACCAATATATTTTTATAGCAAAAAGACAACATGACCCACAATACCTTTTTATAGCAAAAAGGCAACATTTTCATAGGAAAAAGGCAACATGACCAATAATAAATTTTTATAGCAAAAAGGCCACATGACCAATAATACATTTTTATAGCAAAAGGTAACATGACCAAAAATACATTTTTATAGCAAAAGGCAACATGACCAACAATACATTTTTATAGCAAAAAGGCAACATGACCAACAATACATTTTTATAGCAAAAAGGCAACATGACCAACAATCCATTTTTATAGCAAAAAGGCAACATGACCAACAATCCATTTTTATAGCGAAAAGGCAACATGACCAACAATCCATTTTTATAGCAAAAAGGCAACATGACCAACAATCCATTTTTATAGCAAAAAGGCAACATGACCAACAATCCATTTTTATAGCAAAAAGGCAACATGACCAACAATCCATTTTTATAGCGAAAAGGCAACATGACCAACAATCCATTTTTATAGCAAAAAGGCAACATGACCAACAATACATTTTCATAGGGAAAAGGCAACATGACCAATAATACATTTTTATATCAAAAGGCAACATGACCAATAATACATTTTTATATCAAAAGGCAACATGACCAATAATACATTTTCATAGCAAAAGGCAACAGAACCACCAATACATTTTCATAGGAAAAAGGCAACATGATCAATAATACATTTTTATATCAAAAGGCAACATGACCAATAATACATTTTTATATCAAAAGGCAACATGACCAATAATACATTTTCATAGCAAAAGGCAACAGAACCACCAATACATTTTCATAGGAAAAAGGCAACATGACCAATAATACATTTTTATATCAAAAGGCAACATGACCAATAATACATTTTTATATCAAAAGGCAACATGACCAATAATACATTTTCATAGCAAAAGGCAACAGAACCACCAATACATTTTCATAGGAAAAAGGCAACATGATCAATAATACATTTTTATATTAAAAGGCAACATGACTAACAATAAATTTTTCATAGCAAAAGGCAACATGACCAATAATACATTTTTATGGGAAAAGGTAACAAAAAAGTTATATAAGCGTACATTTCATAGTAAAATAAGCGGACAGGGTTGAAAGATTATTAACCCTCAGCTGACAGCAAGTAGCCTCTCTTAGACTTGCGCCAAGACAGAGACATTTATTGCACAAGGGAATTGATCTGTGAAAAAATAAAAATAAAATAAATAATAAGTATAGGCTTATTTTAAATATAATTCCCTTAGATTGGTACAAGAGGTCATAAAGTGCATAGCTGGTGCTGATCGACTACTTTTGTAAACAAGTTTTCTAAAAATTGTTCGAGCCCATAGGTTTTGACTGCCCTTAGTTTAGTTCGAGGGATATTAACACTTATAAGGTAATCAACATATATCGGACTCATTTACAAACTTCGAACATAGATTCCGCAGCACAATTTTCTTTTAACTTTAGTTAAATGCGGTATAAATTTCCGTGACGAAAGCAAGTCTGTTCGAAGATCGTGTTTAACTCTTCGAGCCCTGCGTTCCTTGACAATTTTAACCCTTCTACCTGAGCCCCTGAGCCAAAATTCAGAAACAATTGGTATTAGGTTGGTGCAAAGATAATGACGTAATAATGTCGTTTTTTGACGTTAAAAATTACGTCAAAAAACGACATTATTACGTCATTATTTTTGCACCAACCTAATATTTAATGTTTCCCGGTAGACATAAAAATAGTCACAAGAGGTTACTCACAGTTCAACCGGTGGCTGGGCATTAATTCATTTTGTTCTACCATTGTTCAATCGATGGCTGGGCATTACGTCATATTTCTCTACCATCGGTAAAGCGGTGGTCAGGATTCAAAAGGTTAAGCGATCGGCAGAAGGTGTAGCGTTTGCGCGAGCTCCGACCAATGGAACCGGAACAGATATTTTGTTACTTTGTAATTCTTGATATTTATTGAACTGTTTTGTTTATCGATGAATCCTTTTTACGGTTTTTCTTAATGGCTTAGCGCCGAATGGAGATGAAAGATTTCTCTTGATCCTTGGATGTCCGCGTTGAACTTCGGAGCGTGTCTGCTAGCTGGAAATCGATTTCAGATAATTTATTTTGATCTTATTTTCCAAGTGTGAACGGTTTTTCGGGCTTTGCTGAGGTGAGGACAGTGAAGCAACCAAAAAAATAGGAACATTTAAATAGTTACAGAGCAATATAAGAAGAGACACGACTCAACCCCAGGATTAAGATACACACAATGACCGATACATAATACATACATAGAGAGGATACACTTTATATATATATATATATATATATATATATATATATATATATATATATATATATATATATATATATATATGTGTGTATATATATTATATATATACATATGTGTGTGTGTATGTGTGTGTGTGTGAGTAAGCAAATATGTGGATATAGATCCGACAGTATGAAGAAAAGTATATGGAAAAACAAGTATGCTGTTTTAATGTTGTTTCAATGTCGACGTCAGACGTTTCGGTCTAGTAGACCTTCTTCAGGACATAGTTATTAAAACATAATTAACATTAGACGATATTCAAGTCAACATGAAAAGACGATAGACATAAGACTAATCAAAACAGAATAACTGAAATAGCAGAAGTTCCATTTCGTATGTTCTGAAGAAGGTTTACTAGACCGAAACGTCTGACGTCGACATTGAAACAACATTAAAACATCATATTCGGATTTTTATTTTTCCATATATTTTTCTTCATATATATATATATATATATATATATATATATATATAGTGCGATGGATAAAATGTCGTCTAAATTAAGCAAAAATTACAATAACACTAACATCTCATTTTAACTGGTATATTTACAAAAATTGCACAAAAATATCTTGAAATACTAAAGTTGGTGAATACTGCCACGATGCTTGCTTTCAGTTCGTCTTTGTTCTTAAAATGACTTTTGATGGTCTCTTGCTCAACTACGCCCCACACATAATAATCAAACTGGCGTGTTAGGTTGTCAGAATTAAGGGGTCATGTGATTCTACTGATTGTGCGTAATGGTTGCAAGTCATAGGGTCTTCCGGCAGCCACCCTTTGATCCAGGGCAGCATTACATCTTCAAGAGATTTGATATAGGTCGCCGTATTGAGTCTTAAGCCCTCACCAGCAAATTCTGGAGTCCTCTTCTTATCGGAACGATCAGACTGAGTCTTTTAAGGTACCCTACCTTCTTAATCACCATTAGACTCATCCAACTCTTTCCAAATCATCAGCACTATCCTCAAGATTGACGCTGAAACACTCTGAAATGGTCGTATTGTAACTTCCGGCGCAAATGCCAAGCAGTACAGCATGTCGTTTCCAAATATCAGGAGGAGTGAATTGCGTTATGATCTTTTTTCTCACAGTCTGTGCCCAACTGACCCTAATATATTGTGCAGTCGATAAAATGAAAAAAACAAAACAAAAAACAAACAAAGCGCATGCGCGAAATTCAAAATTCAATATGGCGACAATTTACCCATCGCACTATAGACACACACACACACACACACACACACACACACACATATATATATATATATATATATATATATATATATATATGCACATTTCATTGAATATGACAGACAAGATGGTTTTATTTAGTTTTTTTTAAACAATTTCTCATGTGACCTAATAATTTTTTTTCGTTTCGGATAATAAATTATTTAAAAAACTGTCTGAATTGACAACACTAATATAATAGCATCATCTACATGCAAAAAAAGGCAAAAAATAATGGAAGCCTTATTAATAAGAACAAAGACGGGAACACTTAATAATATTAACTTTGAACATGGACACACTATCTTGACCGTGTTTTGAAAAATGGAAACATTTTATAAAACATGCTTACTATAAACTATTTCTTATCTAACAGTTGAAATATTTAATCCTTGAAAATGGCTAAATGTATAGCCGAAAGCGCTCGGATAAAAACAACATTCGGACAGTTTTTATATAATTTATCATGTGAAAAGAAAAAAAAATTAGATCGCATGAGAATTTGTATAAAAAAACTAAATAAAAACATCTTGTCTGTCGTATTCAATGAAATGTGCATGAAAGGATTGCTGCCTAAATACACAAATTTTAAACATTATATATATATATATATATATATATATTTTTTTTTTTTTTTTGAATAAAAACAGACCACGTTAAAGTTCCATGTAATAAATTATTTCACCTTAACCCCTTTAACAGGGCTCTGGATCATCAGACTTTACTTCCGAAAAATGAAAAATATCTGCTCTGAATTTTACATTGAGCTCTCCGGATATCATCCTCCTCGGGTCTACCCATACGGATTACCTAAGTTTGCATAAACTATATATATATATATATATATATATATATAAGGTTGTTGCAAAAATAATGTCGTTTTCTCACATAGTAACATATGTGAGAAAACGACATTATTTTTGCACCAAAACTTATATATATATATATATAGAGAGAGAGAGTTTAAAGTAATTATATATATATATATATATAATTACTTTAAACTTTCTTTTTAGTGGATACTCGTATTTTATTAAACAGTATATTTGCTTATTTTCATATATCGGTCTGAATGTTCGAGAAATCTTTTTAAAGAAAATGCATGCTCTCTGGCGGGTTCAAACCTGCGTTCCTCTGGACAGTGTGCGCTACCGTTCAATCCGACGCGACCTTACCGACAGAGGTACGAAGACCCAGCTACCCTTACATGGCTGGATTGTATCTTTAAGCGAAAACTTCTCTCGTCATAGATCTGCAGAAATCTTTCAGATCTGCAGTTTCGTACCCAAACGTAAACAAAACGAACTTTAGACAAAATATTCCTTTTTTTTTTCTTCCTTAAATATATAATAAATACTTATGTTAAAGACGACTGAAAAGATACCGTGGTTAAAATTTTTATTTAATTTTTCTTTTGTTTCTATGAGTTTTTTTTTCTTTTCCGACATCAAGTATGTAAAAATGTTCCGTATCTTCGGGCACTTTCGGCTACTCTTTCAGCTATTATCAAGGTTGTTTTCCATTTTTATCTTTAATGTAACCTGGATGGATGAGGGCTACGAAAGAGAATACCAGATGAGGTAAGCTTGGGTGTGTGGCTGGTGTAATGGATAATGGCCAAGAATTGTAATTTGGAGAACTGAGTTCCAATCTAAGTTGAGTTCATTATATTCACGGGCGTAACCTTTCGAAAAATATGAATCCAGCTTTTCTCTCCTCAGGTATGGGTTAATTACTAAGACTCATATCCACGAATCATTATTATCTCCAAAAACATTCTTAAAATCTAGAATTATGTTTCGGCTTCAAATAAACTTGTCTTGAAAAGCCTTAGAAACGAATTAATCAGAAACTTCCTAACAACGACATTTTTATTGATCCGGGATCGGAGACATGATGTCAACATGAACGGAGAACGTATAATACAGCCATTCAAAATATTGTTTCATTATTTTTTACCCAATAAAAGGCCTCAGAGTCACTCAAGGTAGAGAGCTACAATATGAAAATGGTGGAAATGGCTACACTGAGAGAGTTTGGAGTATAATATGACGATATATAAAATAGATAATAGTGGACCCACAATTTTGATGAACTGGAAAGCAATCCCTCGGGAGTCCGTTCCACAAGGCGAGAGAAAGAAGCTCGTCGAGTGCAACTACATCCGCCCCAATAGAATGTGAAAGAAAAGAGAACGATTCGACACAGAGAATATGACAAGGTGTGTGCAAGATATAAATGTCAGGCCTGGTGAAACCACGGAATAAAGTCCGCTTGAACATTTGCTATGACAAGATCGATACAGAATAGAGAGGCTAGCAATGTTTCCACTTGGTGGAAAGCGGTTGCAAGGTGGAAAACAATTCGTCGCCCACAAGACAGTTTAAACGCGATTATGGACGCAGTATTCGATGGTCTGAGTAGTTTTATCAAATGATCCTCGGGGAGTTGAGTTCAAATCCCAGTCAAATTTGTTACATTTAATTACGTGCAGATACATAGGGGATACGTAAGACAATGTCTCCCTGATCCCTAAATTCTTAAACTGTTCAAGTCTAGGATTAACCGTTATATCCCTGTCCTATAAGTATAGACTAATTTTTAATGTAACCCTCTACCACGAGTGGCCTTCAGGCCTTGTACATGTCGATCTTTACTGTAAAAAAAAGTATCTACCTCTTCTGCCTACCCTCAGATATGGGTTAAATAGTAGCTCTCTTTTCAATAAATCATTATTATCTTCAAAACTTCTTAAAATCCAAAAATATTTTGGGCTTTAAATAACCTGAAAAGGTTGATAATCCGTAAAAACAAATCGATAAACCGATCAATCAAATCTAATACCATTTCCTCTTTTTATTAGTTTATTATCAGTATATTTCATGTGAATGTTTATTAATTTTGATCTATTGAATATCTTTATTTTTTTACATCACTTCTTTTTATTATATAATTTGCTCCCAATTATCGAGCACACCCTATAGTCATCTGCTCACTAGACCAAAATGATGTTACCCTTCATGCTCCATAAACGTTTAGTTAGTGTTGGCAATTTTGCTAGCCAGGGAGATTGTTGAACATCAGACAGAGCATGTTGAGTAGTATGGGTATCCTTTTGGCCGGTGTAATTCTCTAGAAAATCGCTTCTCCCTCTTGCAAGAATAGAGAGAACGCAAATAAATAAATAAAAAATAAAGCTCAACAAGAGATGTACATTCGTAGGGTTGGACTTGTGTACCGTGAACGAAGAGGGCCATTCAAGATTCTAGAAGAATTCAATCCCATGCCAAAATACATAACTTTCATGAAGGCTGAGACTGCTTTCATTAAATTATGGGATGTTGTATTGAATGATATTAATTTATTTTAAAAAGCAAAAAATTAAATCTTACTGTTTTCATAAGCCAACATACGTGGCTACATTTGTGTTTTTTTATTATTGAAAATTAAACTATTAAATCAAAACCTCTTATTATTTAAAATAAATAAATACGTAATTTATTGAATTAAAAATAGAATTAAAAAATTACATTAATATAAAAGATAAGTAAATAAATATATACTAATGTAGGGAGACCACAGTTGTTTTCCCTTGGGTTGAGCTCATGGGAGTTTTGGCCCCTTTTACAGAGTCGAACTCTTCTGTCCTTTTTGTCTTTGCTTCCATTATAGAAGGAACGGCCTTTTTACCTTCCTGACCACCAAGGTGTCCACACGTGGAAACTGGTCAACATGTGCACGGCCTAGCGAAAGAAAAAAGTACTTTCTATTCACTTATCTGCGGACGATCAAAGGCCATAAAGTTATTTTTTTCTTTTTTCTCTGTTCTCTTTCACCCTTTTTTTTCTTTTCCTTGTGTCTGAATAAATTAAACTCCATTTATTTTTGTAAAATTGGTCTGAAGAGACCACGAAATAAATTATCACCTGACGGAATGGAGTTTTAAGGATTCTGTATTCATTATATATATATATATATATATATATATATATATATATATATATATATATATATATATATATATATATATATATATATATATATATATATATATATATATATATATATATATATATTTGACGTTTGCCTATCAATGTAACTGTCAGGGTTTCAATTCTCGGTGGTGGATGCGCACTGCTGATGAGTCCCAAATATAGGACGAAACGGTCTTCCAGTGCTTTCTGCATTCTGTTGAGGTTTCTTTTAGACACAATGTATTATATATATATATATATATATATGTGTGTGTGTGTGTGTGTGTGTGTCGGCGTGGGTGTGTTTGCGTGCGCGCGCAAATATATAATATTGCACATTTAGTACTGGTGTAATAAATTTTGTGCACGATGTAATATTCAGTTATATGCCCTGCGTGATACACGCGTAGGCGATCTTTCAATACATGACTGACGAGGCAGATATTTTTCCCGCGGTAGGTTGACATTTCTTTCTGCGATAGACCAGTTGCCATCCAAAGCTATAGAACTCAGTCTGTTCTGCTATTTACCCATACACACTTTTTTGAAGGGGCGAATTCAAAGACCTGGATCACTCCGTGTGACAAAGTCCCGAAACGACCCTCCAAAGGTTTTGAATTTGAAGTTGTCCTTCTCCTAGACCAGTTGCCACCCAAGGCTATAGAACTCCATTTCTTCTACTATTTACCCATAGCTGGTAGGGGAGAATAAGGGGATTCATACCTTTCTCAAGGGTATCAGCACATAAGTGAATGTAATAGATTCGACTGGAATTCGAACTCGGCTCTCCGATTCCTCAAGCCGCTATCCGTGCCTACTGAGCAATAAATTTAAAGACAGGAAATAAAATGATACCTATTAGAGTTGATAAAAGCGCCCGGTTAGAGGATATAATATTGCGCTCTAATATGCCAGTGAACGCTGGACAATCCCTCCACAAATGAAGAACAACGTAGAGATAAGAGAAAAGTTGTTCTACAGAAAGATACTGAGAATTCCATGGACGCAGCGAGTTAGCAACAAAAAAAAGTCTTAAAGAGAATGATAACAAAAAGAATCAGATACTCAAAATCAGAAAGAGACAGTTGAAATAACGTCTAGGGCATAAAATGAAGAAGGGGGAATTGTTATAAAGGGCATATCGGCAGCAAGAGAGATCTCGGAAGGCAGCGATCCATCTACGTGTGACACTATTTGGCTTGCCAAAAGGGAGAAAGAAGGAAAAGGGAAAGGCGAGAATTAAATTTAGGTGATAAGAGGCCATCACGAAAAGGACACTGAGCGGTGTTATTTTTCTGACAAGGAAAAGTGGTAAGATTTTTTTTATTTCCATTGTCGAGAAGTCGAAAAAGGAAGATACTGGAATTAATATGATTTCTGTTATGGGGCGGGTGAAAATTCCAGGTTGGCAAAATGACCTCAGAGACAGAATTCTAAATAGATACACATTTAACTGTGTCGCAGGAATGCCCATTTAAGGCCTCCCACAGAATCCTAAAGAGATAAAAATTAAATAGGTCATCTGCTGACCGAGAAACAAAAATGTCCGCTGACTACCATGAAGTAGAGGTTAAGCCTTTGTTGATGGGAAGATATCGTTTGGACAAGGCATCTGTTTTGTGTTGAAATTCGGCTATGGTGGCAAAACTATTTTATCGGATCGGTAATTGGCACCAAAAATGCGATCTCATCATATGACCACCCACTTGATGCTGGCGAAAAGTCTCGATTGATAAAGTCCAGGTGACATTGGTATAAGAATTGAGATTAAGGGATCACACTACGGGTCGTATTGGTTTGTCGTCGGTTACAGGAAAAGAGAGAAAGAAAAGAAAGGAAAACAAGAAAAAAAAAAGATTAATTTTTTTTCTTTGAGCAAGATTTTTTAAAACGAGGCTAGTCTGGCCGCACCCACACTGCTGATCGCCCATTGGCTGAGTAGTGGCAGGAGTATTGGGCGGAGGTGATGATGTGAGGCAGAAGGGGAAAACCTGCTGGCACCCATTGAGGGGATAGGTGTGAGATGCCACTATGAGAAAGAGGGAAAACCGTTGACACCCTCTGAGGTTATGGTGAGATACCAATATGAGAACAGAAGAAGGTGGGAGTACGCGAAGACTTCCAAAAATAGAAAAGAATAATAATTTTCCTGACCAAAACGAAATAAGTGGATTGTGGGTTGATAATTATCAAGGAACCTCAAACCCCGATAAGCCCACCCCGGTTTTGGTCGGCGTCCATATAAGCAAAGTCGCAGCGATCGAAAATCAGTTCAGTTCGAGTAAAGTTCCAGTTGAGTTGAGTTCCAGTTGAGAGCTCCGAAGGCCCGCCTCACAGAAGCTGACTAAGATTCGTGCAAATTCCGAACTCATCTTCTAATCAAGAACAATTTATTTTTGAAGAACGACTTAGACTCACACCACCAATACAAGTTTTACGAATATCGCCTGAAGATACACCAAGAATCAGTTTCTTAAAGAACAAACAACTTAAGATGTTAAGACTCGCCTAACAAAAACAAAGTGTCACGAATCCATATAGCGGGTTTGGGAAATAGACGCAGTCCTGTATCCAGCAACCATATATAAAGGATTGTTATCCTTTTTTAACACATTTGAACTTTTCGAGTTATTATTTTCTTTTCTTTTGCGTGTACTTGTGCGATATCACCCTTATTCGAACTCGACTTGCATTACGGCTCCGGCGACTGATTGATTTCGTCTGCCTAAGATCAATTCACAACGTGGGTAGGCTAGATTGGAAATCAAAACAGTTACTTCGGTAACCAGACGTTGGAAGCGAGCTGGGAATGACAAGGCTGATACCGAATCTAACCAGATTCCCATCCGAATCACCAAAAGGTTAGAACGTCACAGTTGGTGCCGCGACCAATACCAAGCCAGTTGGTCGTCACAGGACAAGATAGCACGACGGACGCAACCAGACAGATGTCACATTTGGCGCAGCGACACCGGGGGACGTCACATACGAAAGAAGCTCGCGCTAACGGATGACGGAATAGAAGACGGAAGACTTGGCCCAGGTAGAAATGTAGTTGAGCTCCACGAACGATAGGAGATTGCGGAGAGCCATGGTCGGCCACACTCTATAGGGCTAGTATTTTTCATCACCTCGTTACCGAATGTAACACAAGGTCGAAGTTTAGAGTGTGTTTACCGGCAGCATCGTAGTAAAACTGCCTAATCCGACCTTGGCACTATCCCTTTTGGGGACACCTTAGTTGCTGAGCAAAAAACCCAGCCGTCTCCCGAAGGAGAGGTACTGTCTGGAGATCGCTCTGAAGAGACAGAAAAAGATGATTGAATGCAAAGTTAACAAAGAGTTGTACGATTTTTTTTTTATATATATATCACTTATGTTGGTAAATAAGATAAAAAAATATCGGTAATATATCGGATGTCTATGACTGGTTTATTGATTTCGTTTTTTTTTTTTTAATTATCGTTTCACTTTTTTTTTGCCTCACACCAGTAAGTATTGTTCTGCCATATATTTAATCAAAAGAGGAAATAAGCATTTTAATAGATGTGTTTCATAAATCTGACAGCTGGTATTACGAAAACATGAAAAGTGAGTTTTTCCAATATTCTGTAAGCTGTCCTATATACATTTTAAATTAACTCTAATGTGTTCACATTCAAAATTAGCAAAATTTCAACAAAGAAATTCTGTTTCCGGCATTACTCTTACAGTCGAGTTCAGGGGATGCTTATTTTTTGTGTATAAAACCACTTTCTTCTGAATTTAGCCGAATAAAATTAGCGTGATAATCAGAGCGAAAACAAAAGAAGGACAAGTAATAGTTAGGAGAAAATGAAATAAGAACAGAAAAAAATTTACTCCGATATTATACACATGTTCACATACACACATGTACAGGCACGCACACACACGCACAAGATATATATCAGTGTATATATGTGTGTGTATATATATATGTGTATGTACATATATGTATATGTGTGTATATATATATGTGTGTATATATATGTATATGTATATATATATGTATATGTATATATATATATGTATATATATATATGTATATGAATATGTCCTGAAGATGGTTTATTAGACCGAAACGTCTGACGTTGATATTATATTAACATTAAAATAGCATAATTGCATATAAGGATTTTTGTTTGTTTTTTTCGTATATTTTTCTTCATATATATGTATGCATATATATATATATATGTATGTATATATATGTGTGTATATATATATGTACGTATATATATACGTATGTATATATATATCTGTATGTATATATATATATATATATGTATGCATATATATATATGTAGGTATGTATGTATATATATATGAATATATATGTATGTATATATCTAAATATATATATGTGAATATATATATATGTATGTATATATATATGTGTATGTTTATATATATGTATGTATATATATATGTATATATATATTTAAGTATATGTATATATATATGCATGTATATATATGTATGTATATGTATGTATATATATATACATATATATATATTTCGGGTGTAACAGCAAAATTGTAACGTATGTGTATATATATATATATGTATATATATGCATGTATATATAAATATGTATATATATATATGTATGTATATATATAAGTATATATATACGTATATATATATGTATATGTATGTATATATATATATGTATGTATGCATATATATGTGTATGTATATATATATATAT
>OZ010606.1:40422599-40425099 GCA_963932145.1 Acanthosepion lycidas
TAATCATCAATTGATATCGGTCACTGGGCGTTTTTCTAAAAATAAATACGCTAAAAATCCACCTACATTCTACCACTAAGACGGCTTAGTGGTAGAATCTCCGACTGGCACCAATTCAGTCGGGTTTCGATCTTATCTAGAGGTAACCGGATGTCTAGCCACGCTGATGAGCTGCGAAACAGTCTGTCTGTGGATGACGTTTTATATATATATACACACACACAGAAATAAAGAAACGCTAAAATATTTCTTAGAATCTTGCAAGTTAAAAAACTGCTGAATTTCAAGTAAAAAAAAAATCAAGCCTGTAGCGTGATTTAATATCTTTAAAAAGATAAACCACTGACTGGAACACTACCACGGTTTGGACCTCCGAGGTCTCGTCAGGTGGAAAACTCAGCGAATTAATCAGAGGCAACACAAGAAATTAAATGCCTTAACGCGACAGCGGAAGTAATAAGGAGTGCGAGTGGGATAAAGGGACGAGAAAAAATTCTTTTTACAACTTCATCCAGATTCGTATAGCGCCAAAGCTAACTTCCTGAGATTGCCTACACTTGGCCATGATCTCAAACCTCCCATTCAACAAGTCATCGCCAGCATTTTATGTTTCAATAGCTAGTTTCTCCTCCTAACACAGCCCATATGAGTTACCATTCACTATATTAGATTTTACATTGCGTAAAACACTCCAATTAATGGCACTGAGGCGTTACGCTGGGAAGCGAAATTGTTGTGTCTTGGTAACCCGAGGAGAGAACACTGTTTGTTACTGTTTAGTTAGGCGTTTAGACAAGTAGGAAAAATAGATACCTAGAAAGCGTTTTAACAAAATACCAAGGCGCATTGGGATAGCCAAAGTTGCCTTCCAAAAACTAAGCAGAGTACAAAGAAATAGGGGGAAAAAAAAAACTTCGTTAGAAACAAGGAAAAGAGTACTGAAATGTTAGGTGATATTCTATTCTTCTGTATGACAGTGAGCACTGGGCAATCACCTCAAAGCGACAGAAAGGTGGTTCTACAAAACGATGCTGAGTATACCGTGGACCGAATATGCGAACGAAAACAAAGTTTTAGATTCAATGGCAACAAAAAGAACACTTGCAAAATCTAATATTCAGAAGACAGATTGAGGACAAGAGACAAATAATATATAACATACTTAGTGACTTTCAGTAAATGGATGAGAAATAAAATAATGACAAAATTAATTAAGAGATCCATGGGACAGGATTCTGTGCAGAACCATGATCGACCCCATTCTGAGGGGACACGACACATGAAGAAGAAAGTGTCTCTCTATTTGTTTTTTTTCTTAGCTTATGATTCTTTTCGCACTTTTTATATCTGTTCTTCCTCTCATTCAATTTTGCTCACATTGTAGCCTTTCTGCTGGCTGTACCGAAACTTTTGTTTATATATATATATATAGTACTCTCTCCCGTCGTATTCTTAGTATGAGGGTCAAACAGTTAAGTTCCTTGGGAACCGACACCAGCACATATGATGTGAATACAGGGCTTCGTGCAGCACCAAACACTTTTTTGAAGGGCAGAATATAATGACCTGGAACACTCCGTGTCACAATGTCCCGAAACGACCCTCCGCAGGTTTTGAATTTGAAGTTGTCCTTCTCCTAGACCAGACGCCAACCAAGGCTACAGAATCTGTCCTGCTATTTAGCCATAGCTGGTGAGAAAAGAAGGGGATTCATACCATTCTTAGCACGTAAGTGAATGCAATGGATTCGACTGGAATTCGAACTCGGCTCTTCGATTCCTCAATCCGAGTCGTTATCCACTACTACATCGAGAGAGAGGTATATGTGTATGTATGTTTCACTCGCCAGTGGAGATTAACAATCCCGAGGCATTATACATCACACTACCCAGACACCCAAAGCTTATATCACCTTCTATTCCCAAATGGTCACTTTCGTGCAAATACCCTAGGCAAAGGAATGAATCAATTTATTAGGAATTGTTAAAGAATAATGAAACGTTGGAGATCATGGCTCTCCACAGTTTCCTGTTCTTTTTAGCTGTGGGTAAATATTGTCTTTTTGCTATCTCTCCTCAAACTTGCTCTTCCATCCATTTACTCAGGTCCGTTAGGAAGGTTATGCACTGTTTTTCTCTGCCCCTCTTGCCTTCAATATGTCTTGTGAGTATCAAATTTTCCAAGCCCTCTTTTCTCATATGCCCTAGAAATTCCAGCTGTTTCTTTTTGCTGATAACTATGTGTTCTATGTGCCTCAATTATCTATAGAACTTCGTCGTTGCTCGCATGGTATTCTCAGCATCCTTCTGTAGAACCACATTTCTGTCACCTAAAGTTTCTGAAATATGGCTCTACAGGAGGATGCTGAGCATAAAGCATCTTTGGGCCCAAAAATGCCAAAATATATATTGCAAGAACTCAATTAAAAATGGCTTCATCTACCATATTTCAAGTGCGTCTTTTCTTAACATTAACGTCTGTTTAGAAGTTAGCAAAAACG
>OZ010606.1:40432599-40462599 GCA_963932145.1 Acanthosepion lycidas
GTTCCATAGGGGGGTGTCACTCAAAGGTTCCGATTTACTTCTCCAGAATTGACCAGCTAGCCGAAGCCTTTTCTCTTTTAGCGAAACTAAGATAAGAGGAAGGTGTTCATACAGGCGTTTCTTCAATGCGACTCGTAACAACCTTGCGTATGCCCCATCAAGTGAAGCTTCTTGGTGTTTCGCCAGGGTGCATGTTGCTGAGCCGTAAAGCAAGACAGACTCTACCGCGGCTTTAAAGAAATCCCTCCTAAGATTATCACACACACACACACACACACACACACACACACACACACACACACATATATATATATATATATATATATATATATATTATAAATTAACTGATTTAAAATACGTTTTTTTCGCTACACAGTAATAACCATGTTTCAAAAATGGAAGTTAAAAGCTTTTTTACTTTTGTAATTAAATTAAAAACATTAAGCGAATTATCCTCAAGCGAATTATATTAATGCTCTGTAAATGTACATTGAGCACTATTTTGTAAAAAATAAAAATAAAAATATCAATAAGAACACCGGATTACATATCTTACTGTTCTTTCTTTTTATTTAATATATATATATATATATATATATATATATATATATATATATATATATATATATAAGGAGAGTGAGAGAGAGAGAGAGAGAGAGAGAGAGAGATAGAGATAGAGATGATTTCCAGATGATGCTCAGAGCATCATCGACACCCCAGCTCTTGCGGATTTTGATAATAATTATATATATATATATATATATATATATATATATATATATATACTGCGTGCCAAATTATTATCGAGATAACCTTTTTCTAATATTTCAAAAACCCTACAATCCATTCACAAAAAATTTTCACACAATGTTGGCAAGACTGACCTGCGCAATCACTGAAATTTTCGTACTGATCTGCGCAATATAAACAAACTGGCGCCGTATTTGTTATCAGCACGGTGATTTGAGCGTGCCAAATTATTAGAAAAGTGTAAGAATTTAGTGAAAAGATGGGCCGTAAAAGCAGTTTGAGTGATGCTGAAAAAAAACAAAAAACTATCACCCCAGAAGTCTCAAAAGGTAAATCTACCCTAGAAATTTCTAAAATGATAGGGAGGTGTCATCAAAAAATAAGTCACCGCCGACCCTACACAAGTACGCAAAAGGGCAGATAAAGGCAAGGTTATTTCACGTCGTCTCATGTCACGACTTAAACGAGAGGCCACGAAGGACCCTGGACTTGCCAGTCAAGAGCTTTTCAGTCGCACTGGGGATCCTACTGTGTCTAAAAGTACTCAGTGTCGGTATCTGAGGGAAATAGCAACAACAGTCAAACCTGTATCGAAGCCTCCGTTGACGAGAAATCACATTCAAAATCGATTGAAATGGGCCGAGGACAATATGAAGATTAAAGTTTTGTCCACAGACGAAACTCGAGCAATACTTGATGGACCAGATAGATGGTGCAAAGGCTGGGTAATGAACGGACAGAATCGCCATCAGCGTTTGAGACGCCAACAAGGCGGTGGAGGCATTATGATCTGAGGTGGTATTATTGGAAAAACATTAGTGGGACCATGGAGAGTACCAGGTGGCGTCAAAATGACTGCTAATGCATACATAAGCGTTTATGAAGGAGCATCTTGAACCGTGGATGAAAAGGCAAATAGTTGCCTTCAGAAGGGCCATTGTTTTTATGCAAGATAATGCTCTCTCACATGCTGCTCACAAGACTACTGAATATTTGAAACAGTTAGGCTTTGATGGACCTCGGAAAATGAAGTGGCCAGCAAATTGTTCGGATTTGAACCAAATCGAAAACCTTTGGAGCATCATGAAGCGCCAACGGACGACAATTCAGGAGCAATGCTGAGTTGTGGGAAGCAATTCTTGACATAATCGCGGCATTACAGCGGATGACATCCTACAATTAACAAATTATATGGATCGTAGACTTCTTCAAGTAATTTCAAAACTGGGAAAGTACATTCCATATTTGGCTTATAACTGTGCCTTTGTTTGTATCTGTTATTATTTGTTTGATTATCTTATTTATTAGCTTCTTTTGATCATAAACATTCACGTGCAACATTAATAAACGTTTTGTTTGCTCAGTTCTGGGAATTTTACTAAACCTTTCTAATAATTTGGCACGCTCAAATCACCGTGCTGATAACAAATATGGCGCCAGTTTGTTTACATTACGCAGATCAGTACAAAAAATTCAGTGATTGCGTAGGTCAGTATTGCCAACGTTGTGTGAAAATTTTGTGTCAATTGATTGGACGGTTTTTGAAATATTAGAAAAAAGTTATCTCGATAATAATTTGGCACGCAGTATGTAAAAGTTACTTGAAACTGACGATAGTACAATGATGCATAAATATAGACGATTTATTTTGGTCTTTTCTCTGCAGTCCGCACATATGTATCTCCCTTTAAAGACTTTGGTCCTTTTACATACTTTTACCGTTCACCCTACAAAGTACTAATGGTAACAGAGAAATATACCAAATTTATTTGTTGGATAGGCGTTCGAATCTATTTCTCCTAGGCGACTTCCTTTAGGTTCATCGTTCAAATTGAATTCCCCTTTACTGAAACGAAGAAATCTGCTCCTACAATGTTCATTCTGAGAATGAAGCCCTCGGCTGAGAGAGAAAAAAAAAAAAGAAAAAAAAAGCCCTCTGAGTGGAATATTTGGAACACGGGTGAAATTACGCGAATTCAACTCCGCGGAAGTAGTATGTCGAGTTCTAGCTGTAAAGGTTTGTTTTGATTAATTGATTTGATTTTTTACGGCTTATTAGCCGTTTGCGGGTTATTTAAAATCGGAGCATATTTTTAAGATCGTAAGATTTGTTTTTTTTTGTTTTTTTGAGATAAGGATTTTTTAAAGATACAAGTACTATTATTTAACCCGTTCATACATAATTTCATTCTTTTCGAATGTGTAGTGCGTAAGTGAATATACAAAAAGCGATAATAACAACAAAAATTGCAATATGAGCTCTTGTAAAAAACATGCAATGATAACAGCAAAAAATTGCAATATGAGCACTTGTAAAAAATGATTGCTGAAAACATTAGGTTTATAACACCGAGAAATTCCTAAACAGATGTCCTCAAGGACACATGGCACAGTGGATAAAGGCGTTAGTTAGACAGGGCCCAAACAGTGTGAGGCAGTGGAGAATTTGGAGAGGAAATTAACTGACATCCATTAAACATGGCACGTGGAACTAGAACAGTTTTTACCCTGGTGAACGAAATAAAGGGTTCAGTTCGACATTTCAACCACAGCCTACGGACGAAACGTTGTAATAAATATGGCGACAAAGATGAGGGTAATAGTTCCAATAATGTAAATAGTAATACCTCATCTCAGAAATATAGACAGATACTGAACATACCAAACTCGACTGGAAGTGGAAATGCCTCACAGATTACCAATCCGTACACCACACGCATATCCAAACTTAGAGCATCCGGTATTCCCAAGCGGTCACCCATCGAGTTAAGAAAATGTTTACGACTGGATATAAAGAATGCCTTGGCAATTTTTTTAGCGATAGAAATATGCTTAACGTATTGCCTCTGTGGTAAAGAGTTTGCAGAATAGAACGGCCACGTAAACGATTTTGATAAAATCTATAAACACTGGGAAGTTAGAAGTAACTCTAGGCAGCACATAGCTGCAATATTCATATATTGAACTAATCTGACTCTTATAAATGCATAACTGAACAAGTCAGTTGCTTTCTGGAGTGATAGAACGAACGGACCACTACACCAGCATCGTTGGCAATAGATGTAACCTAAGAGTTTCACTTGAAGCCTGGAGTGAAACTGAAACCCCAAAATATGTTCAAAGCATGTAGCTTCACTGAAAGTAGATACCATTCATCTATACATGCATAAAGGACAATTGTCTGTGAGTGCACAAGGCTAAAACTAAAAAAAAACACAGAAATTTGTAACAAAGTAAAGATATGCAGACTCATTATCACCCAACCTAGCTTTTTTATTTTAAAAAAAATATACCATCGTATGTTTTGTATATACGAAGATATTTTAAAATTAAAATGCATTAGAACGCATTCGAAATTCTAGGAATTAAAAACTAAAAACGAACGGTAATAATTCTTATTCCCGATTAAGATTACCGTTCGTTTTTACTTTTTCATTCTGTTAATACTTTCGAAATGCTACAGGTATATATTTTTAAAATTTCCATTCTCTTGAATTTTTTTCACATCTGTGGCAAATAAAAGCCTAACTTAAAAAAATGAATATTAAAACAAATAAATTTAAATGAAGAAGAATATTAAATACAGTGATTTGACAAAAGGTTTAATATTTATTTATTCAGATATTCGCATGTATGTTTGTCTGGCTAAAACTAAAAAAACAAAAAAAACTACAAAAATTAATGTTTGTTTGTGTGTATTATTGACTTATTAATATTTTCGACCATCTTATGGAAAATAATTTGTTTCTTTTATTTGTAACGAACATAAAAAAGTAAATAATTTTAAATTAAGTTTGATATATTCAAAAACTATACCGACCCTTATTTTTTTCGAAAATTAATTTAAATAAACTATAGCAAAACAAATAATCTTATCTGTCTCTGCAAATTTTTATTTAACTAAAGATTTTTCTTTCCAAATAAAATATGACCCAATAAAATATAAACATAATCGCTTTTCTAAACTAAATTCCCAATGTATCTCGCCTCTACTCTCTTTCAAAATGGTTAGTAATTAATGTTTAAAAGTAAAACTTTATTTACTTAAAAAATCGAAATTCCCCTCTAAATTAAAGAGTTAGTAATTATTTTTCGAAGACGTAAAGCCCGCTATAGTTTTTGTTTCAAAAAATGATTAAATTAAATTTTTAAATATATCATAATTTAAATTTATTTACATTATTATTAATAATAATTTGAAAAAAATGTTAATGAACTTTTATTTAAGTGTGATTTGTTTGAAAACAGCATTAACAGAGTATATATGTTAGTATTTAAATCGAAAAATAAAATGTCTTTTTGACTAAAAATATGGGTATATTCAGCCTCTAAGCCATCTCTGAGCATGTTATTTGTAGTATGGTATTTTCCTAAATTTAGTTATTTTAAAACAAACCAAAAAAATAAAGACTATTAAGTTTATTTTTTAAAGATTGAATTAAAAAAAAAATATTTTCCATAATATAGCTGAAAAATAATCAATACATTGTCAATTATCAACTACTATTCAGAGATCTTCCGAGCAACGCCAAGTATCCTCGCTAGTCGTGACTAAAAGAAACAAAAAAAATCAAGAACCGATAGGTGATAAGTACTTATTTTATCACCGGTGAGTGTTTTGTTTTATTTTTCTGTGTAGAAGAAGATAAAGATGTTTTTTTTTAAGTACATGGGGAAGCCAAATTATTAGATTCTGAATATTTTACTAAGGTTTGTAAATGATTTCCCCGCAGTGGTGTTCACAGAGGAAGCAAAGAAATGCGGGTCTGCTTTTTTTAAAGATTTATCTCATTTTTTTTTAAACAAAGCACCGGAGAAGTTTGTTGAATGCATAGATGGTTGTTATCTTGCACGATAGTCTTTCTTTAAAATAAAACAAACAAAAACGATCTGTTTTTCGTTTTTTTTCGTCAACAAAGAAGAAAAGACATAAAGAAAATGTGTTCCTAGTTTTATCTCAAATGTTGTAAGGTCACAGATAGATAGATAGATAGATAGATAGATGCATGCACACAGATATGAGGGGACATAAAAGTTCTCAGATACGAACTTCCAAAAAAGACCTAATATATCTTTTAAATATATTCTTAATCGGTCTTGAATATTTTAAGCTGGACCTCGTATATAACAATTTTTAGTAAGCATTAGAGTTGTAGGGAATACATGTTGTGCAGCCATATCAGTAATGGTGTATCCAGTGCAAAGTAGTTCGAGATAGCTAATTCTTCTCAGGATGGCTTTCAATTCGGAAGTTTTCATCTCGTAGAAAAGTTGTCTATTAATAATCCTAACTTTAACCCTAACCTGAAGGGGGAAATGGAGTCATACACTTCCCAACAGTATTTGTGCAAATATTGCCATAAATAACTCAGACTGAATTCGAACGCTGCTTGACGAATTCTCTTTCGGAGTCGCTGACCATTAAGACACGCACACAAAATGTTTTAGCTTTCTCCAAAAAGAGATGGCATTTTCAGATATGTATGGAATATTAGAAAAGCACAAAAAATTCATTCTATACTTCTAGTGATTTGAAGTTCTCTAAAACTGTTCAGTCAATTCTCAAATTATGCGTTAGATGTATATTTAATTTTCACATCCTCCACCTCGCTAAAGAAATTCTGGAAAGCATGGGCTACAATTTTGATGGCATTTAGCACTTAATAATGATTGAGACTGTCATCATCTTTTCAAAACTACTGGAAAAAAACAAAATAATTTTAATCGCACACATATATATGATAGAAATTGTTAGGAGGATTTGACAATTATATTTAAGTAATTCATCGAGTCTGATAGAAATCCCAACAGAATGTAGAAAGCACTGGACGGCCGGTTCGCCCTATATTTGGGACTCATCAGCAGTGCGCATCCACTACCGAGAATTGAAACCCTGACAGTTAGGTTGTTAAGCAAACATCATACCAACTGTTCCACTGGGCCTCGGTGACGAAGAGATTGCAAATCAGACTCCAGGGGTCAGTCCTATGGTTACAGAGAACTCAGTATAGTTCCACCACGGAATATGTGAGTGAGTGGCGGTTTATTGAGTCTGATTTTCAATCTCTCCGTCACTGAAGTCCAGTGGAACAGTTGGTATGATGTTTGCTTGACGACCTAACTGTCAGGGTTTCAATTCTCTGTAGTGGATGCGCACTGCTGATGAGTCTCAAATATAGGGCGAAACGGCCGTCCAGTGCTTTCTACATTCTGTTGAGATTTCTATCAGACTCGATGAATTACTTATATATATATATATATATATACGGTGGGGGAACAGATATTGATAGACATACAAATTTTAATTCATGATGAATAAACGTACTTTTCATATAATTACCTGTACACAAATGCATAATAACGAAATATGCATAGAAAACAGAAAAAAATGATTTAATAGAAATAAATCATATTTATCTATTTTAATGGGTGAAAAAGTAATTGTACAATACAAAAAATACATAAATTTCATTTAGTACTTTGTAGAATAGTCATTATTTACTTTTACAGCAACCAAACTCTTCTTGTCGTTCTCAATGATTTCCAAATTTTAGTTGGTATTTTGTCCCATTCTTCTTCGCATATGATCTTTAGGTCAGGTATGTTTGTTGAACTCCCTCGGTTGGATTATAATTTCCAAATAACGCTTGGATTTAAATCTGGGGATTGACTTGGCCATTTCAGGATAATTACATGATTTTCAGCAAGGCATTTCTTCGTAGATTTTGCAGTGTGCTTAGGATCATTATCTTGTTGGAAGATCCAATCTGGAGGATGTTTTAGATTTTCAATCGAAATCATTAAATTTACTTCAAATATATATATCGTCTATTACTGATATGTTGCCAGCATCGTTTGCAGAAAAACATCAGCAAACTATGATTCTGCCACCACTAAATTTCACTGTTGGAATTGCGTTCTTTTGTTTGAAGGCATCACCATCTTCCCTACATGCATGATGTCCAGAATTACGTCCAACAACTCAGTTTTGGTTTCGTCTGTCCATAATAACCATTTCCAATACGATTTTCCTTATCATTATGTTCACGAACGAATTTCAACCTGGCATCTCTGTGTCTTTTCAATAGCAGTGGACTTTTCCGAGTAGAGAATTTAGATTGTTCCAATGGATTTTGTTGCTTACTGTCGGTTTGATGACAAAGATTCCCAATGAAAGAAAAATAATCTTGCAACTCTTGACGACTAATCATTGGATTTTGTTTCATTTGACGCATTAATTTCCTCGAAGATCTTGAAGAAATCTTCAGTGGATCACCTGTTCCTCTTTGTTTTTCATTAGTTTTGTTTTTTTTATACCTTGCAATGAATGAACTAATGCTAGTAAATGGAATATTCAGGTTGTCTGAGATTTTGCTGTAACTTATAGATTCTTTCCAGAGCTTAACGAGCAGTTCTTTTTGCGAATTTGTCAATTCTTTACCTCTTGCCATGATGATAACCTTCTTGCACGTATATCCATTACAGAATGTTCTGTTTGTATTTTTAAGCTAGTAATAATTACTGATTGCATTATTGGAACATTCTAGAATATTCCACTTGAATAATCTAAAGTATTATTGTAATTTTTTAAAATCAGAAATTTGAATTTTACGAATACTTTTTACACCCATTAAAATGGATAAATCGGATTTTTGTAATCAATGAAAAGTTTTTTTTCTTTTTTCTATGCATATTTAGTTATTATGTATTTGTGTACAGTTAATTATATAAAAAGCATGTTTGATTAGTTGTAAATACAATAAACTAAAAATTTGTATGTGCACGAATATTTGTTTCCCGGCACTATATATGTATATACACTGCAGTTCAAACGTTTGGAAGTCACCCCCAGACTTAGCATGGGAGGATTTTGACAGAAGTGTGAAAACTTTCCATCCTCAAAACGAAAAAAAATAGTTCTGGGTGTCACTGAAAAAAAAAAAATGCAATCAATTATCAAACTTATACTTTGAGAAACTTTTGAAAAAAATATTGTGCTGCAGTAATCAAGGCTAAAGGAGGATATTTTGCGAGAGCAAAATTTAAGCATAAAATGCTTTTTTTTTTCTTTTTGTCATAATAAAATTTTTAATTAAAAAAAAAAAAAGTCATGTCTCCTTATTTTTAAACACGTATAAAAATTTTCTCTTATTTAAAGTAAATTTGGGGCCAAATTAAAAAAAAATTACTAGGGGTCGCCTAAAACTTTTGAACTGTAGTGTATATATATATATATATATATATATATATATATATATATATATATATATATATATATATATATATATATATGGATGTGTGTGCTTGTGTGTGTGTATATATTTTTTCTGTATATACGTTATTTTTAGAGATACAATGTATTTAAATGCTGTTTTTAATTAAACAGTATTAATAACATTTAATGGCCTGAATAGTTGAGCAATTTCGTAGAAATTTCGACGAATTTTTATATGATTAGCCTAAATCCACAAAATAATCAGGTGGTATATATTATTATAACCCTGCTAATGCTCTGCGATGGAGCGGCTAAGAGTCAAAAGCAGTCGTGGCTCTTGGGGCACTGTTCGGAGGTTATCTGAATACTTGGATGAGTATCGCTACGGTACTGAGTAGCGGCGCTATATTGGGTCTAGTTTGGGTCTTCTTCTTGTATCGAGGCCTATAGTACAGCTGGTATGATGTTTGCGTTGTATCGAAACGGTCCGGGTTCGATTCTCGGTAGTGGAAGCGCACTATTGATGAGATAGGACGAAAAGGCCGTCCAGTGTTTTCTGCATTCTGTTGAGGATTATTCTAGGCTCGACGAATTACTATATATATATATAATTCAATTGAACACTGTTGCAAGCTAATTCTATAAACAACAGCCACCTGCATGAGTATCGCTGCGGAGCTGACTGAGTAGCGGCGCTATATCGGGGCTAGTTTGGGTCTTCTTCGTCACCGAGGCCCGTAGTACAATTGGTATGACGTTTGCGTTGTATCGAAAGAGTTCAGATCTTAACCCGGTTGAAAATTTATGGAATTATATTTCTAAAAGATTTCACGCTAAAACACCGACAAATTTAGCCCAATTATATGATTATACTAAGATTCCAAATTATTTTTGTGCTCACTTATTGTTGTGGATTCAGAGATGAATTCGGTTTCCAAGGAATGACAAACGCAATAATTAAATATAAGAAATAAAATGTATTTACACAATCATACAAAGAGTAATACTGTTAGTAAGTCCAGGAACGTGGTTAGTAGCAAATACAGATAGATATGTACAGTCTCGAAGTAGGACTTCCTTAGAGTCTACGTGCTTGTAACTGACTTCTACAAGAGGTTATCCCACACTATCCCCGTTCGTATATTCTCTCACTGTCCGACTGCCGACCACCAACTGCTATACGACTACTACTACTACTCACTGACTGTAACTCTGGATATTTAACGGCAGCAGTCCAGGTACACTTGGTAGAGTCCACTTATATGAAAAAGGGGTGGACCCCATAACACTTATTAAACTAGATGCCTCGGCGATGTGGAGCTGCATTTGATAATAAAGGTTACAGCATTAAATATTGATAAATATTTTGTTATTTTTTTTTTCATTTTTACTATAATTTTTTATCTTCAAATATAATAATACCCATGCGGACTTAAACATATTTTGCTGGCAAATTTGGATAATGTAAATTAATCCAGTATTAAAAGTTTTTCAAGTTGTAAAAAAAAATATACAGTTTTTAAATCATTCGAAAGAGAAATCAATTCTGCATAAAGCGTAAACAATAAAACTAATTTATTTTCTTCTTTTTTTTTTTTTTCTTTTAAGCATTTCACCCCAAGTAAGGCGGGAAGCCACTAGGACGCAAGGGTTTACAGAAAATTTAGATCAAGATCAGATAGGAGTGATAGAAGAAAGGATGAGGATAGTGGATAGATCAAGGCAACTGGAGATGTCGATTGACATTACACTTGAATAGCTGGAGATTATAGCTCACAGGGAAACAGGAATAGGGAAGGGAGTTCCACAGGCGAGAGGTGCGAGACATTAGAAACATATTTTGAACTGAATAAAACATCAGCCATCGATCTTAAATTTATTTTCGCCAGTGGACAACAGCAATGCTACACATGCATCGTTTACTTTTGCTTCTATAAATATGTATAATATAGATATTTTTATTTTTTTATTTCACATATAGTAAACCTTTTTCTTTGACCTTTCAGTAGCTGATACAAACAGTGATCGCACTCTCTCCTGTTAATTTTTCCCTTGAATATATCTAGATAACAGCTATCGAAGCAGAATATGTATTGATCGTTTCGGAATTGCACAAAAACAAGATAGATTGGATTTCAGAGTTTATTATCCTGGCTGCCATCCAAGATAAGAAAAAGATTTTTTTCTCTGTTATTTATCCCTTAGACTGTTTCCTAACTTTTCCAATTCTCACGAACACGGGTTTAAAGCGTCCAAATGTTTCTAGGCGGCCTTGTGCGCGATGAATTAGACGAGCTACATTTTAGTTTCTGCAACTCTAATCCTCACAGCTAATGCTCGCCAAGCCCCGCCCCGTACACAGAAGCGAACCAAACTCCTTCCCTTCGTATTCCACTTGTGGGAAATCAGTTCTGCTCGAACTGCTTCTTTGTAGAACCAGCTCCCATGAGGATGCTCTTCAACCTGTTCAAGTCTCGGGTGAACCGTTTTTTTTTATTTATATATCGTCATAAACTGCACTTCTTACCTCTTTACTCTTACCGCTTGCACAATAAAGCCCTTCAGTCACTCCTGGGCTTTGTATAGAGTGAACATTAGAGAAAGAAAGGCTCAAGGACACATGGCCCAGAGGATAAAGGTGTTGGTTAGATCCAGTGTCTTGGTGCAAAGAGTTGAGTTCAATATCTGGCTACATTCGTGGTGAACAAAAGCTTGGGGATTTGTATTAAAGGGAGACAACTGAGACATCCAGAAGAACTAGAACAATATACCCCTGCGTACAAAATACAGGGTTCTGTTCAAAATTCCAATGAAGAAGGCCGGAAACGGCGTGAATATGACAATAAAGAAGAGGACAACTGTCCGAATAATGTAAATAATTACAATACTTTTGTTGGAATTTTTGAGTAGCTATTACCAGTGAGCTGACTCATTTTATAGTTCAGCAATAGAAGGGTTAACCAATCAGAAGGCTCAGAATATTCAATGCGACATGTATAAAGGCGACCATGTTTTTTTTTTCCGAATATTCACTGCCAGCCTTTGATATCGAAGACTGAAGAATTACGGAACAGCTGCTGGTGGTATTGGCGATAGAGTCAGATTCAGTAGAGTGTCTGACTCGTGAGTGTTAATCTTTAACGTTGTTTCATTGAACAGATTACGTACTGCGCTGGATTCTATATTCATAGAATATGGCGAACATGGTCAACAACGTTCGCTCAGATATATAGACAGATATTAAAGAATGGCATTGGGAAAAAGTGACAGAAACATTCATTATTTATATTATTTAGTTGCGGGCTATTGGCTTCCTCTTTGTCGTTATTACCAAAACGTTTCGGCTGTTGTACACTCCAGCCTTCATCAGGAGTTTTTCGATCCAGGTAACATTCGGGGAATTTTCCAACTGAGCACTTTGATTATTCTCCGTCTTCTCATTCCGCTGAGCATTTCTAGGGAAAATCAATCCGAAATATTTGGTCGGAATTTGAACTCGGCTTTGCCGATTTGACATTTTGTACAGATAACCGTTATTCTACCAGCGAGTTCAGCTTGCGAAATAATCCCAAATAGCAAATTACACATTATTTTCGGACCAGATGTGACCATACCCAAATAAACGGAACGTTTCAGGAGCGTTGCATTATAGTTGGGGGTTATGAGACGATCCGGCGACTTTAGAGGTACCATTGCAATCAATTATATTACTGACACCAAACAGACTGCTTATTTTCAACGCTGTATCTGTTTGAAAATATAATTTAAAAAATGAAGAAATTGAAATTTCCCATTCAAACAAGAAAAAAAAAATGGCTGGCTACATTTAATGGCTCGGAAACTAAACTAGTGTCAATCAATCATCAACGATCGGAACACAATTTTTATATTCTTTTATTAGGAAAGATATTCTGAAATGATTTTCGCCCTCACTTATCAAACTCGATGCCTATGCGATGTGAAGCTGTATGTAATAATAAAGGTTACGGCATTAAATGTTGATAAATGTTTTTTTTTGTTCATTTTTACTATAATTTTTTATCTTTAAATATAATAATACCCATGCGGACTTAAACATATTTTGCTGGCAAATTTGGATAATGGAAATTAATCCAGTATTAAAAGTTTTTCAAGTTGTAAAAAAAATATACAGTTTTTAAATCATTCGAAAGAGAAATCAATTCTGCATAAAGCGTAAACAATAAAACTAATTTATATATATATATTTTTTTAAGCATTTCACCCCAAGTAAGGCGGTAAGCCACTAGGACGCAAGGGGTTACAGAAAATTTAGAGCAAGATCAGATCGGAGTGATAGAAGAAAGGATGAGGATAGTGGATAAGTCAAGGCAACTGGAGATGTCTATTGACATTACACTTGAATAGCTGGAGATTATAGCTCTCAGGGAAACAGGAAAAGGGAAGGGTGTTCCACAGGCGAGAGGTGTGAGACATTAGAAACATATTCTGAACGGAATAAAACATCAACCATCGATCTTAAATTGATTTTCGCCAGTGAACAACAGCTATGTTACACATGCATCGTTTACTTTTGCTTCTATAAATATGTATAATATAGATATTTTTATTTTTTTATTTCACATATAGTAAACCTTTTTCTTTGGCCTTTCAGTAGCTGATAAAAACAGGGATCGTATCCCCTCCTGTTAATTTGTATTTTCCCCTTGAATATATCTAGATAACAGCTATCGAAACAGAATATGTATTAATGATGAATGGATGTCTCCTTTGTATCTTGAGTGACTATTTAGCCTTAAACTCATCAAAGACCTCAAGTGGAACGTGTACACACGATCCATTGCTAAAGATATAGGAAAAGTAGTCGTTCAACTAAATATCTGACGTCTCATGCTATCCTGTTTCTTTACCACAACAAGATCAAGCTTAAAATGGAGGACTTATATTTAGTCTTATTTTAGTCTTACTTTCCAATCATCTTAGAGTCTAAAAACGTCTTCGTGTACTTCGAGCGTGGGGGGGGGATCATTTTCTAATTTTCAACAGACGGTATGTGGGAAGCCTCTTACAGCTCAGGCGTTACTTCTTTTTTTTAAAGTATATTAATTTAAAATCATACACAGGTTAAAAACTTATATTTTTTTTCTTCATAATGTATATTGTTATTACATTTTTAGTGGATAAAGAAAATTTTAGACTATTATTAAGGCATTTTGTGTTGACAGATTTGAATTTTTATTGTTGATATTTGCATGCATGTTGTATCCTTAAAATTTTCTGACTGGGATAAGTTTCTCTAATTAAAAAGAAACGCCTTCCCCTGCCTCCAAACTCACAAAAAAGAACGGCCAAAATTTCAAATATTAGTACATTAATATTTCTTATATTAACATTTCACAACCAAAACTTTTGAAAAATGTTCTCAAACTTATATTTATTTCAATATACTAATTTTCTCCAAGTAAAATTGCTAGGAACAAATGCATTCCTTAGTTGCACCAGTTCTAACCTTCACGACTAGGGCCCGCCATGCCACTCACATTGTTGCAAACCACCCCCGAGAATAAGTTTCATTCAACCAGCTTCTTCCTGCCAACTACTACTCTATGAAACCGACTCCATGAGGAGGTTTCTCCGATCACAATCTTAACTTGTTCTAATCTAGAATTACCCGCCATCTTTCTTAATGACCGTTTATCGTTCAATGACGATTTACCATGTGGTAGACCTGGGTTCAAATCCTGCTGGAGAGCGCATTTTGTCTCTAATAAGTTTTCTCGATTATTCCGGCTGGTAGACACAAATAAATAAATAAATATACATTTTAATAAAGAAACGAAGCGTCTAGTCAAATACGAGTAAGAAAGCGAAATATTTGACCGGAATTTGAACTCTGCTTTGCTTTTTCTACCAGCGAATTTAGCTAACGAAATAATCCAAGATATTAAATTACAAATTATTTTCGGCCCTGATGTGAGCATACCCAAATAAAACGGAACGTTTTAGGCGCGTTGCATTTTGGTTGGATATGTGACGTTCCAGATACGTTAGCGTACCGTTCCAATCGACTATTTTCCTAAGTAATGTCTAAGTAATAAAAATCTCGAGATTAATAAATATAAAATAGGAAATTTAGAAATTCATACATCAGCGAAGTTAAGCAAAGTCGAGCCTGGTCAGTACCTAGATGTAAGACCCAAGTGGTCACCCAATCTAGGTACTGCCTTGAAAAGCTATGTACAGAATATAGAGTTGATCGTTGAATTTGGTTATGGCGTTTACTGGTCAAAACTCTGCTGTATAAACATTTAGAAATAAATCAGTAATTTTACAAGTATCTATCTATCTATCTATCTATCTATCTATCTATCTATCTATCTATCTATCTATCTATCTCAGTCTGTTCGTATCTATCTATCTATCTATCTATCTATCTATTTCAGTCTGTTCATATCTATCTAGCTATCTATCTATCTAGCTATCTACATTGATTGATCTATTTCTATAGATCAATCTATCTTTCTATATATAGATCTATCTATCGATACATCTATATATAGATCTATCGATAGATAGATCTATATCTGCAGATCTATCTATCGATCGATCGATCGGTTGATTAGAAATCCATTATAATAAAATGCCCCAAATCTAATTTTACACACACACAGACACACACACACACACACACACACACACATATATATATATATATATATATATATATATATATATATATATATATATATAAGTATTTTTGTGTGTGTTTTTAATATCGATGGTGTCTGTGGTACATTTTGTTTCGTTATTTGCGACTTCGAAACAAACGCCGTTTCGCAACCCAATCAGCTAAATGATTACTGTTTGTCCCAGAGGAGTGAAATTATCAATCACTTAAAATGATTCGATCACCAGAGATCAAAGCGAATGCTTCAAGCAGTAGAATTGATCAATAACCGACCAGGTCTAATATATATGTATTGTCGAAATCAGTTTGGACTTATTTCACCGATACAAAAGCAGAAACAATTTGATAAACAAAAAAAGAAAAAAAAAAAAAGAAAAAAGAAAAAAGAAAAGAAAGAGAAATAGAAAAAGAAAAAGCAAAGCAAAGAAAGAAAACCCAATTATAAAATCGATAATGAAGAGACTTTAGGAAATGTCACTTATCTGCCTCCGCCAGTGCTCGAAATTGAAACAACGCGCTTTGTTCGCATCAGAAGTAATGCGCGGAATAATGGTCAGACATGAGTTGACGCAGTGGAGCGATTCTGAGAGAACTACAAGTCCTACTAGAATTCATTATTGGCGGACACAAACTTAATAACATAAGGCAAGAAGATAACACAGTGTTGATGGTTTGGTTTGGTTTATTTTGTTTTATGGCATATTAACCTCAGAGGGTTATTTAATGCCGACAAGATTTTGAGGATAGGTTCGGATGAATATAATATGCATTATTTGTAAGAAGTCAGTTTATAGGCCACGTTTCATTGACGTATTTTTGTAAAGAGGGTTTTTGTGGAGAATCAGCTGTATTAATGGTAATGTTTCTTTTTTTCAAAAATGTACTGCTGGTAATTTTTAATATAAAAATCTATTTTTATATTTTCATAGTGATTTGACCTCAGTTTGGGGGTTAACTATTTGCACATTGCTGGTACACTAACAGCTGCTACCACCGCGGGTCAAGGTGGGCCTAGGAACAGCAGCAATTGCTATCGGATGTAGTTTACCTTCATGGCCATGACGCCGCTGTGTTGATAGCAGACACGAAGAGAAAACTACAAAAACACCTATAGAGTTCGGGAATGAAAAAGCGAGGCAAAAGGCTTAAACATCAACTGAAAGAAGAAAGAATAAATGGTTGTTAGCAAAAGGACAGACCTAAAGTGCGAATTGAAAATCGGAGATACCAAAATCACAAAGGAGCGGACAATTTAATACCTGGGAAATGTTTTAGCAGAGGACAGAAAATATGAGACTGAAATCCGAAGATGAATTGGGATAGCCAAAGTTACATTCCAAAAACGCAGCAGAATACTAATAAATAGAAAAATCTTTGCTCGAAACAAGGAAAATATTACTAAACTGCTATATCACATCTGTCTTTGTGTATGGCACTGAGTGCTGGATGATCTCCTCGAAGGTGAAGACGAGACTTGAAATAACAGAAATATAGTTCTACAGAAGGATGCTGAGGATACCATGGACCGAACATGTGAGCAACAACGAAGTTCTAGCGAAAATAGAAACAAAAAGAAAACTAATACTTAATATCAGGTTGATATTTTGGAGGCATATAATGAGGAAAGATGGGTCGGAAAATCTGATACTCACGGGGCAGATTGAAGGCATGAGGGACAAAGGAAAACAAAGCATAAGTTACTCAATGAGCTTCAGTAAATGAATGGCGTTACAGGAATTTGGTGAAATAAGAGAAAGGCAAAGTTTATTAAGAGCTACAAAGGACAGGAAGTTGTGGAGAGCCATGATCACCTACATCCTGAGTGGACACGGCATATAAACAAGATGATTTGAGCAAGGCGTTCGAAAAGGATAACAGAAAAAAATACTATTTTTGTTATCCAAAATACATTATTTAATGTATTGCTAAAATTAATTGCTTATTATAGACAATTTTTATTAGTTTATTATAGAAATGCAATCAGTTTATTATATATCAATTATTATTATATCAAATTACTTATATTAAAATAATGTGTTATGTTAATATTATCCCTTAATAATTCTATTATCGAAAATTTATTATTTAATGCTTAAATTTCATTATTTTTTCTATTACTCGCAGTAGAGCCCGGCGTTTCCCGGGGATGTAACAGTAAGAGATAGATCAAGTATCGACCGTCATAAAGACTGAAAAATAAAATTGACAAAGATTATTGTTTAAGGTTTGACGGACACGCATGTCTTAATTAGTTTTTTTTTGTTTTTGTTTTTTTACGAATTGGTGAAACCCAAACTCAAACAAAAACATTGTTTTCAATCGTTATGAGTCTACCGATTGAATAGAATTTTATTATAAAGATTTGTCTTGTAATTGGAATTTTTAACGCATTCTGAATGTAAAAATAAAGAAAAAAGTGTGCAAGACAATGAGAAACACTACCTGCCAAAAAAGTGAAGTTTTGTTGAAATCGGTTGAAAAATGTAGGAAATCTGATCCCATATATAAACGAACACACACAAACAAACAACCTGGGTTTTATAATAACTATAACTCGATATGAGTTGTCCCCCTTTCATTCTTGCGTCAACGATGACTCTTAATCGTGTTTTTAAATTGATTTCGTGGAAAAACAATTGTGTTTTTCCTATCTTTCGCGCTGTCAGAATCACCGCAAGATAATTTTACGTAGTCCTGTGATGTTTTGTTGAAATCGGTTGAAAAATGTCGGAAATCCGATCCAATATATAAACGTACACGTACACACACACACACACACACACACACACACACACACACACACACACACACACACACACACACACACACACACACAACCTGGGTTTTTTAATAAGTATGATCATATTAATTATTATTATTATTATTATTATTATTATTTCCTTTGATTTCTGACGTTTACACATTTCTTTCCGGGTCCCACCCAGGGACCTAAGGTTAGAAATGACATCATGGCACTTGCCACTGACAAAAAAAAAAAAAAAAAAAAAAAATACATAGATAAAACCCTTCGTAAAGTGTGGGCTGTAATTGTGAGAACAATTTTTTGTAATCTCCTTGAGGCATGGACTTCCAGGAATCCCTTCAATTAGTCTACTGGAATCTTTTCCAAACAATCCTAGGGCTCCACCTACAACAGCGATTGTTGATGTTCCCATATACCACATTTTTGAGATTTCTGTTTTAAGGTCCTTGTATTTTGACAGCTTCTTGAATATCTTCAAAGATACATTGCAGTCTGCAGGGACTGCCATATCAATAAAGAGGTATTTTTTTGTTTGCGGTCTCTAATGACAATGTCTGGTTAGCTTTTATTATCATTATTATTATTATTATTATTATTATTATTATTATTATTATTATTATTATTATTATTATATCCAAAAAGGGGCTTAGGGCCACATCACGTTGAAACACCGGTTCCCGTACAATCACCAAAGTTTATCAACGTCGATTTGGGAATACCAGATACTATACGCTTGGATGTGCAGTTGGTGTAATGGATAATGACTCTAGAATTGTAAATTGGAGAGGTGAGTTCAAATTCCGGCTGTTTTCTTTATATTCACTTACATGCAAGTATCAAAGTATACTAAAGATTTAAAGTAAAGATTTCAATAAAAAAAGTTATCGAGAAATTCTAGTATTCTTTTTTTCAAATGTTCTTTACTCTGTTATCGATTTGTTTGTTTCATCATCAGAAATTGATATTTTATGTTAACATAACAAATACAGTTATTTTGCAATCTATATCCTATTCATTACCTGAGAGATCAGTTTTTACATTATCGAAAATTTAATATCTATCGTTTTATGAGTTTTTGACAGATGTTAAACATTTCTTTCTTTCTTTCTTTTTCTAGAGCCAGATGTTTTATGTGAATGATCTCTTTCAACATTGAGATGTTTTCGGAAACGGCACACATATAGAATGCTAATGTTATCGACCAGAATATTACTTATGGGTTGTTGTAAAATGTGGGCGCCTAAGTGACATTTTATGGCAATTTGATCAGATAGGTAGCGCGTCATGCGTCTACTTTTTTTTAAAATAGAAAGATACGAACTCGAATTCCAGTCAAGCTCAAAACATACATCTTAAACACACAAATATAAAAAAAAAAATCTATTAACCAGACTTAAGAACATAGCCCTTTGAAAATGACTAAAGAAGTCACCGAAAGAGTTTGGAATAATGAACAATACGAATAATTTTGCACTGCTTTACATCCAGCAAAGTGAAGAATATAAGAATATTTAACAGCTAAACAAAAAAATAATCAAATTTAACTTGTCTGTCATAATATTTAACGAAACATGTTTTAAAGAATGGTTGCCGCTCCAAAATACATTATATATATATGTGTGTGTGTGTATATATATATATATATATATATATATATAGGTATGTGTGTGTGTGTGTGTGTGTGTGTGTGTGTGTGTGTGTGTGTATACCATAAAAACTTACATCAGCCGATTCCGATACTTTGGTTTAAACCTTTCGGTATCTTCCGGCGATTTTGGCCAATTCATTTCTTAACGCTTTATTAATAAATATATAAATAAATAACATCAACGCCACATTACTTAAAAATAAACAAATAAGAACACGGCATGAGGGGTGGTAGCAGGTGAAGAGAAGGAGGAGGAGGAAAGTAAGTGTACTGGAAGTGTATCGGTTTAGAGGGTGGGATTTAAATGAAATGTACATACATTCACTTCATCCCTCTTCTTATGAACTCAAAAGTAACTTTTTAGTATGTATACATTGGGTCATAATATCCATTCTCTGATTCAAAAGGTTTTTGATGTGGAAATGTTATTATAGCTCCCCTTTGCAGGTATTACTATGATTGTTATAAGGTTTTACTTTTTTAAAAACATTCCACTTTACAATCGAATTTTTATTTAGTGTAATTTTTAATTTTTTCCTTTAATTTCCGATATATATATATATATATATATATATATATATATATATATATATATATATATATATATATATATATATATATATAATGTTGTAGACAGCACAATCAATATAGTATGGTGCTCGTCAGTTTAACGCTTCAATGCGATCTTCCGACTAAGTTTCACTGCTTGTACTGAAGATTATATTGAGGCGTGAATCTAACAGCCACCAGTGTTGATTCCTATATCCACACTGTCTATAATGAGTTTATATACAATACCGATCAATTTTGTTCAATAAAACAGTAAATTTTAAAAAATACATGTTTATATTTACTCAGATCACAAGTTCCTTTTTGTATGTCAGATTAGAATAGAATTCCTGTGATTTTTTCATATGTATATCAGTTTTTCATTTAATTCATAGTGTTACGGCTGGGGCAACAGAAAATAAGATGGAACAGATTCTTAGAAATTCAATTTGAAGAAAAAGATTACATGTAATAACGAAATGTGGGTTTTATTTAACATATAATGCAATAGTTTTTTTAAACAGTAGGGCTGAGGTTTAAAGAATATACGTTGGGAAATGCTAACAGTTAATAAACGTTTGAGAGCCCAGAAAGTAGTTGACTTAACGTGTAGCTATATGAAGAAGTGGAAGAGGAAATCCAATACAGTTAAGATTAAGGCGACGGACGTCGTCGCTAGTCAAAGAATCATATTATTTTCTTCTGAGAAAAATAGTTTGATATTCAAATGTATATAAAATAAAGGAGTTTGGTCAATAATATCAAGGAAAAAAGGTGAAGTACGTACAGATAGAATTTTCTTTTCGAGGACTGTAGGAACTTAGATCGTTTCGGTCGAAGCTTTGTTCATGATTCAAAAGGGACCGGAGTCGACCTCAGTAGTCGTAGCTGCGGGTTCAGGAGGCAACTGTCTCGTTGGTACGAACTCCTGTTTATATATGTTTTTTATACCCTCTAGAACCCAGTAGAGGTTTCTAGAGACTTCTAGAAATTTCCATTCTATTATTATGAAATCTAAAGGCTTTGGTGAATGGTGCTTTTCGTAAGGTAAAAAGGGCATCTAGTAGCTACAGATTTAAGTCATCATTTTAAGTTAGATTTTGCATTTTATAGTATAAGCGTAAAGAAGAAGAAGGACAAAATGGGGCCTCGTAACAATAGTGCATTCCTCCGCTTTCACTGGTGTTCACGTAATGCAAGGCCTAAGAGCCACTCAAGGTAGATATGTGGTGAATGTGATTTGCTGAAAGTAAATAACGGCTGAGATTTGATTTATCTTGGGAGTCTATGGGTCAAAGTAATGGCCCTTCGAAAGAATGGAACTTCCTTCTCGTTAATTGAATACAAAAAGTGTGAGGATGATTCGACCCTGTATGTGCCGGATGGCAGGTCTTACCTGTGAAGTCTGAAGCTCGATAGAACGTTTGCCATGGTAATATGCATAAAGTACCGATACACTTAGTGCGTTTCGTTTATGGGAAAGGGGAGGTAGGCTGGGAAATAAAACATCGCACAATATGCCACGTAGACGATTATGGATGCTGTCAAGGTTGGACAGTTACAACGGAGCAGCTCCAGCGGAGATATGCTAGGAATACTCAATTTTTGGTTTTGTAAAGTCAGATCAACTTGCAAGAGAGAAAATTATAAGATAATATTAGAGTATCATACAAAATCATATATAACATCTTATACAACACCATATGACATGATATATAACATCATATATAACATCATATAATATCATATATAACATTATATATAACATCATATATAACATCATATACTAACATATATAACGTCATATAATATATATAACATATATAACATCATTTATATATATAACATCGTATAAGATCATATATAAAATCATATAATATCACATAATATATATAACATCATATATAGCATCATATAACATCATACAAGATCATATATAACATCATATATAACACCCTATGATATCATATATAACATCATATAATAACATATATAACATCATATAATATCATATATAACATTATATGTAACATCATATATATAACATCATATATATAACATCATATAATATCATATATAACATAATATAATATCATATATAACATCAGATAAAACGTCTTATATAACATCATATAGCATCATATATAACGTCATATAATATCGTATATAGCATCATATATATAAAATCATATAATATAACATTATATATATCATATATAACGTCATATAATATCGTATATAACATCATATATATAAAATCATATAATATAACATTATATATATCATATATAACATCACATATAACATCGTATATAAAATCATATAACATTATATAATATCACATATAACATCATATATAACATCTATAAAATCATATTCTCTCATAAGAGAAAAGTCAGAACTACTTGCGTAAGAGTTGCATCTAAATTCGATAATCGTATAGTTTTTAATTTCAGATCCTTAAACTTGGAGAGCTTATCAAACTCTTTAGCTGAAATGCTTTTTTTTATCAAACGATATGATGCTATGGATAAGATAGCATAAATGTTGTTTGATCTCGTTTAGGAGCATATCTAGTTTATTAAAATTTATGGCGCCGTCGGCAGGTATGTTGACGTTCCAGAATAATGTAACATCATCACATTCTTGTGGCGTGATTGATTGTTTTTTACGGCCTATCATCCACTTGCAGGTTATTTAAAGCCACCAAAACTATTTTTAGATTGTAGGAATTTTTTTTATTGATTGATCGATTCATTTTCTACGGCATCTCCAACATTTGCAGGTTATTTGAAACCAGAAAATATTTTCAGATTTTGTTTATATAATAATGGCTTAGTGATCCAAGTCTTACTAATTCACCCATAGTTGTATTAAGAAGAGGTGGATTCGTGCCTTTCCCAAGTGTATTTGTACATTAGGGAATATAACGAACCCAATAGGAATTGGAACTCGGCTCTCCGATTAAAAATTTTGAGCCATTATTCATTTCACCAACCGTACACCTACGCTTGCAGAACCTGGTATTCTCAAGTGGTCACCCATCTAAGTAAAAAAACAGGACTGATGTTGCTTAACTCGGGTGATCGTACGGGAAGCGGTATTTAAATATGATGTGGCCATAAGCCGAATTTTGTTTAACTAATATTAATTTACTGATAAAAATCCTACTAATTAACCCATAGCAAGTTAATATCTTTATAAAGGGTAATTACGCTTATGTCAATACAAGGAAATCGACTGGAATTTGAACTCGGCCATACGATACGTTATAGGTTACAACATGCACACATCCAAATATAGGTCACATGATATATCCAAACGGCCACTTAACTAGGTACTGAACCGACTCAAAGTTGATTAATTTCGATGATCAGAACACAACCGGTGTTTCAACGTGACATGACCGTAAAATATGCCACACACATACAAGCTTACAGTACTAGTATTCCTAAGCGGTCACCAATGAAGACATTGACAAGGCTCAACGTTGCTTATATTCGGTAATCATAAGAGAACCGGGGTTTCAACGTGATATGGCCGTCAACCATATCTCTGGCGCATCCAAGCTCACAGCAACTGATATTCCGAAACGGTGACCCATTTATGTACACGAAAGACTCAACGTTAATTAAGTGATCGTACAAGTACCGGTGATTCAATATGATATGGCTGTAAACCATACTACCGGCACATCCAAGCTTACAGCACCTGGTATTCTCAAGGGGTAACCCATTTAGCTACAGAAAACGATCAATGTTGCTTAACTTCAGTGATCATACGAGAACCTGACATTTCAACGTGATATCGCTGTAAGCCATACCATACATACATATCCAAGCTTATAAAACTTGGAATTCTGAAGCTGTCACCAATCTATGTACTGAGCAGGATTGACGTTGCTTAACTTCGGTGATCATAAGAGAACCGGTAATTCAACGAGTTATGACCGTAAACCATACCACCGTCACATCCAAGTTACAGCACCTTATATTCCTAGGTGTCACCCTTGTAGGTACGAAATAGGTCCGACGTTGCTTAACTTCGGTGTTCGAACGAGAATCGACTTTTCAATGTGTTATGAACGCAAGTTCTTTGGAGCGGCTATGCCTTTTATCCTATGACTTTTCTCTATAGGGTAAGGCATAATGTTGATGAATCTTCCAGTGAAAAGGTTGCCTACTCAGGATCAATGTTGACCAGTGCGTCAATATATGGTGGAACATTTTCACCTTGTTATGGTCGGGCAACTGACAAGCAAATCTGTCGTACTGAACGGGATATTCACCAGGACATAGGGCACCTTGAGCTTGTCTCGCTAGAACAATTACGACTGAGTAGTGAGTTCGATCCTCGCTGGCTAACCCCTACTTTCGGCCTTGTGCCACATCTAAGCTACGCTTAGAAAATCACTTTGGCACCTCGGCGTGGTGTAATGATTAGCAAGCTCGTCTCGCTAGATCAGTTACACTTTTCGGCCTTGTGCCACATCTAAGCTACGCTTAGAAAATAATTATTCACCAGGATGTAATATATAGATCAGAAGCCACAAGAGCTATGTCAGGTGTAACATCAGGACATTTATTAAGATTTATTGCGTAAACTATAAAATTATGGCACAAGGCCGAAAAGTGGCGGGATGGGGTTGATTTTGGTCGTCACTCACTATCCTATACCTAGATAATCCGATTCACGGTCCATTCATTCGTTATAATTGACATATTCACCACAAAAACCCATCCATCGCCAATCAATCCTCCATATACCATAATACCGCATACCGCATACTCTCGGGGGGGGGGCATAAAAACGCACCCCATGACATAAAAATTTCATTTAATGAATATAAAATACTATATATAAAAATTTATACATGATATAAAGTGAGAGGGGAGGGGATGAACCCCCCAAAAAACAAACTAAAATATCAAAACAAACAAATTAAAGATATTAGGTTGGTGCAAAAATAATGATGTAATAATGTCGTTTTTTTGACGTATTTTTTAACGTCAAAAACGACATTATTACGTCATTATTTTTGCACCAGCCTAATAACTGGTGTTATTTGAACCCGTCCAGCCCTCAAAAAAGAGAGGTCGCTGCATTCTGCCCTTCGACAGAATCAAGAGGCTCTCTCGCTAAGGGGGAGGGAAAGAAGAAAATATATACACATGGAGAATAAATAATTTATTTATTTCACCTAAAAGCGAGTATTTCTTTTTTATTTACCATTGTTTCTATGGACATAACATCTCAAATCAATGTTCGTTTTTTTGTTACGAAGTTGACTTAATATTTTCTTTTCTAAGAATGTCCCATGGTCGTTATTATGACGTCTTTTGCACACGTCACTCAGTCACAATTATATTGATTAGCTTTCGATCTGTCTGCTGTTTACAGATCGAAGATTTTCCCCTGTCCAAATTGTTCGATAGATAATAAGAGCAAAAAAAAAAAAAAAATACCGGTCAGAAATAAATGTGTCATATACTTACTTGTAGACGACATTACGAAAAAATTGAGGAAGAAGAGAGACCTGAAGATCTCAAAACAGGCAAGTCTGTAATGTTAGCAAGAAATGAGATAAGTCAAAAATTTCTTCGTAAAATCATTTTACTATTTTCTGTTAAGGTTTTGTGGGTTATCAGTTATAGTGAAGTGTATGAGTGTTGAAACAGATTAGTTTGATTTGGCCTTGTTAGTTAGAGAGCCCACCATAAGAGGGGTATAAAACAAGAAAATCAAATTGTAAAGTGAAACAACAAATTTATATACATATAAATCTATTAAGGTCTCTACAAATAAAATTAATACAATTTGGTCGTCAAAATGTTCGTAGTTGTCCTTGCAAGAATGTGTTTATGTGTACGTCGGTAGGAACGTATGTGTGGATGTATGTATGTATATATGAGCGTTAACGAAGGGTAGGAATGTCTTTGAAGTAATCGCTCAGTCTTAAAATGTTCCATTCGGTTATCAAGTATAAAAGAGGTGTGGGAGAAAGATAGAGATATTAATAACGATCACTTGACGTTTGTTAAAGGATATGTTAATACGTTCGACTCCTTCTCTCTGGTGACAGGCGAACTTGCCTGTGTTTTATTTTGATTGTGGGGCTTGAAAAGGTCATTTGGGAATTCTCTCCCGGGTATGATTTGGGTCTTTCCATTGGATGACGAAAAACTTCGCGCCGGCTCACGTAAAGTTCCGTAAAAGAATTTGTTTCTGAGAATTGAAGATAATTTGAATTTTGTTTTAACAGGTTTCTTAATTTTCTATTGGTCGAAAACATTTCGCATCAAGGTGTGAAATTTCATGAGTTTCGTTTTGGATTCGTGTGTGCTAAGCAAAATTTGTAAATTCGAGTCGTTTTAATTTCTAACAATATCAATGAGTCAGTGCTTAGCATTTGAATTTTAAATCTAGATCTTGTTTTGTTCACGAGAAAGGACTATTTCTTTTTGAAAGTGTTTAGGTAATTGGGTTTTCGTGGAAAAAAGTTGTTGAAGTTCAATTACAGTCGATAGATTTTTTTTGATTTTTTTTTAATTCCAATCTATTCTGTTCATTAACGCGCCGTAGAAATACCCATAAAATATAAATATTGTTTGACAAGGCATCGTCTAATAATGGTTCAAGGTAATATTATTACTTGTTCTGCAATGACCGTACAATTTTAGAACGGGTTGGTTGGTTGGTTGGTTGTTTTGGCATATCGACTTCAGTGGGTCATTTAATGCCAACAAAATTTTTGAAATATTAGATTGGTGCAAAAATAATTTCGTTTTTTAACATATGTTACGATGTGAGGAAACGAAATTATTTTTGCACCAACCTAATAGATTCATTGCGATAGTTTGACAAAAAAAAAAAGGTGTTTATGTATACATATATATTTGATCCATTTTTCAATTACTCATATTTTTTACTACAATCCAATTTCTTTTAGGAAAATCTACAATATTGGATCGTTTTATTTTCGTAAACAGTTTTTTTTTTTTAAATTACTCACTTGGTAATATTTTATTCACACTAGATCAACATCTACACATTCTAACAGTATATGTTTCACTGTAAGTTTCTCTTGGAATATAGTTTTGTTTGGTTTGTTTTGTTTTACGGCATATCAACGTCAATGGGTTATTTAATGTCAACAACATTTTTATTGCTTCTAATTTTTTTGTTTTTTCAAAAATCTATTTCTGGTAATATTTTTCCTTCCAAAATGTATTGCTGGTAATATTTCTTTTTTAAAAATGTATCGCTGGTAATATTTTACTTCAAAAACGTATTGTTGACGGTATTTTTTTTTCAAAAATGTATTGCTGGTTATTGTTTTTTTTCTTCAAAGATTTATTGCTGGTAATAATTTTTTTACAAAGTATTTCTGGTATTAAAACCTATTTTTACATTTTCATAGTGTTTTTACTTCAGTTTGGGGGTAAACTATTTTCCCATTGCTGGGACCCTAAAAAGTGCTACCACCCAGGTTCAGGGTGGACCTGGGAACACCAGCAATTAATAAGTGGTTCCACGCTCCTCAAAACCTCCTTGATGCTGGACGTAGTTTATCCTCTTACCCAGGGCGCGGACGTAGTTTATCGTCTTACCTAGGATGCGGATGTAGTTTATCGTCTTACCCAGGACGGGTTAGAACAGGCAGATGAGATTAAAACCATCTAACATTAAGCTGAAAGATATGCGAATCAGTGGTTTTTCAAGTACACTTACATGTTGTTAGGATCACTAGCTAATCTTTGCTACAGGTACAGGTTGCAGTACACATGTTTATAGTGCAGCTATGCCATGAAAAATCTATAGCTGCCCTTTTGGGGGAAGTGCGCTTAATATGGGATAATTCATTCTTATGTGTCGTGTCCGTTCAGAATGTGGCTCTCTGCAATTTCCGGTAATTTGTAGGCCTTTATATATTTGGTCATTTTGCTATTGCTCCTGAAACCTGTTCCGACATCTATATACTCAAGCTCGGTCGGTAGGCCATACATTGTTCTAAACCCTCTTTCCACATTAGGGTCCCTAGTAATTTCACCCGTCTCTTCCTGCTGTTAACTATTAACTGTTTCCATTGGCTCTAAAACTTCGTCTTTTCTCACATGTTTAGAAAATAGTATTCTCACCATCCTTCTGTAGAACGAGATTTCGATTGCTTCAAGTTTCTTCTTTATTTTTGAGGAGAGTGTCCAGCACTCACTTTCATATAGGAGAAATAATATTATTTAACAGTTTAGTAGTAGTTTCATTGTTTCAAACGATTATTTTTCTGTTTCTTAATTCTTTGCTTAGCTTTTGGAAAGCATCTTTCTCTATCCCAATCCGTCTACGGATTTCAGTGTCACTCTTTCCGTCCTCTGTTAAAACACTTCCCAGATATTTAAATAGTTGTTTGATTTTGGTGTCTCCAATTTGTAATTAGCGTGTTGGGCTGTTTCTTTTGTTAACAACCATACCTTCTGTCTTCTTGCACTTGATGGTTAAACCTTTCTTCACCGTTTTCTTCAGAGTCTTCTCTAGCAGTTCTTATAATTTCCTTTCTGGATTTGCTATCAGCACAGTTTTATCTGCATATCTTATGTTGTTGGGATTGGGGCTGACAATACTGATTTCTGGTATCGCTTCTATTTCTCTCAGAATCGCCTCAAAGGATGAATAAATCCGGTCAGAAGACAAATCCTTGTCTTAATCCCTTTTCTAATTTTGTATACTTACTGAGATTGTCTTATATCCGTATGTAGGCTGTTTGCTGCCAATACAAGTACTTGATTATTCTAATATCATTCCTAAATATGTGAAGCTTAGATAGCAGTTCCAAAGGGTACGCTATCAAACGCTTTTTCATTATATATATATATATATATATATATATATATAACACGGAGAGGCTCAAAACTTTAGTCAGGATTATTTATAACGACAGCTTCCAAATAGTTTCGTATACCCCGGTTTCTCTCAAAAGGGGTACTGATTGTCAGAGATCATGCGACATGCATAACTAGCACTTCGAGGGTAGAGATGATTGATTGAAAATTTGAATGTTATTATACGGGTGTAACAGCAAGATTGTCCAAATCGTGTTACAGCATAATTATCCATCACACAAAATGTTTAATAACTAAGAAACCGCTATACTAATTGAATTTTTTTCTAGATTTTCAGATAAGACGTTTAGCCATCTTGATACCATTTATCGTTAGAATCACTAAAAAAACCCTTTGAGTTATTCAGCTAGAAATAGAACAGGTAAAAACGTTTTGTATCAGACCCACTCTCTTCCAAAATGAGCAATGGTGAGAGGAAAAAGATCATTCAGGTCTTCAATAATGGTACCAACATTTATATTCCGGCTTTCATCTTCAAAGTTCATTCAAAAACCATCAAGGGAATGGTGA
>OZ010606.1:40467599-40565099 GCA_963932145.1 Acanthosepion lycidas
TTTTTGTGTTGTTATACATTTCTTTTTTCTAGCACTCTTCATTACTAGTTCCCATATTGTATTCATTTCTATGTTTGATCGGCACAGGAGATATTTGTAGCCTAGCATATGAGCTAATTCCTTAAGTTTTCGTATTTTCTAGTGATGTTGTCTGTTTATTATTTCAACCTCATCCCACAGGGGGCGGTGATCTCACTTTTCCTTCCATATGTGTTTAGTTACTCCTGATTTGTTAATCTCCCTTAGTGTTACCGCTTTAAGATGTTCTTGCAGACTTACCTTAAGGAATCCGCTCGACTTTAAAACAACTTCAAGTCTCAGATTAACCGTAAATCTGTCCAACATATAAGATATCGGTATAAATCCCCGACTCTTACCACTCATACAACAAACTCATTTACTAACACGCTACCTAAGTTCTTGTGTAGAGAGGCCTTTAATATAAAAAGAGAAATATTCATTGAATTGTTTTTCGTCCCAAAACATCGACTGTAATGATTCGTCTGGCTGTGAAAGATCGCTCAGTAAGCCTATCTTATCAAACGATAGATTTTTTCACACTCTGTAACCTCTCTTGCGAAGTAATCAAATAAGCACATCTTAAAACCAGTTTAATTTAACATCATTTTCTTAAGATAATTAGCTACGGAAATTAGATTTTTTTTTAATCACTGGTGGGGCCTTTTTAATTTAGCGCTAAAACAAAGTCATTATTCTAACAAGACGCTGTTCGCTTTTTTTTCTTTTTGTTGTTGTGAACGTCTGTATCAGTATAGTTTGTCAGTTATGTTAATCAGCCTATACGCCTTCATTTATTTTTAACACAGGTTTCCCGCATATCTGCGAAATTTATCAGAAAAGCGCACACTGCTCTCCAACTATAGCGCCCTGTCCAAAAGAGTTTTCAAATCTTTAGGGATCGCTATTTGCTGCCACGACGCGTTTCCCGTAATCTCATCCACGATTTTTCACAAGCGGCCCTAACTGAAATCTGAACGCTTGTGACTTTTTGCGATGATGAGCTATCAATATGTAGACTATTTACACCCGGAAAATTGTCCTTAACATTGTTTTTTTTTTTTAAGCATTACGCCCCGAGCAAGGCGTGAAGCCACTAGGATGCAGGGGTTTGTAGAAAATTTGGAGCGAGAGCAGATAGGAGTGATAGAAGAAAGGATGAGGAGAGGGATAGTGGATAGATCAAGGTAACTGGAGATGTCGATTGACATTACATTTGAATAGTTCGAGATTATAGCTCTCAAGGAAACTGTAATAGGGAAGGGTGTTCCACAGACATGAAGCTATTGGAGTAGAAGAGACGGCTACATTTAAAAGTTTGTACAGTGAAACGGTGAGAGCAGGATGCCAGCCACGTAGGGCGCTTGAATTAATGAATTGTTATTACAATATTTAGGACGTTGTACTCGACGGCCTTCATCAGGTGTACAGTATATCGATTCAGTTAACCTCCAGTGTGAAACAAAAAAATGCTAAAAATGTAACAGAAGAGATATTCCGAGAGATGGGAAGTGAAATAAGTACAGTCTAAACTCGTAGATTAAATAAAGTGTTTAGCTGTAGTTTAACCGGGTTGATATCCACCTACTGAAGCCTGAAGGGAAAAAGAAACAGCCAAAATTTTTTTATAGCAACAATAAAGATAAGGAAAATAGTTTGAACGTAAATAGTGTACATAGAGACTGTCTTTGGGAATGAGAGGTTCACACATTACAAACGGTCACTGACTGGCGGAACATTGACATCTGAGTAACTCCATCGAAGAGTGCCTGTTCAGCCATGCATAGTAAGGCCCTCAAAAAGCTAAGCTACATTTAGGTCGCTGTCTTAATTAGTATACCGAAAATTATTTGATACGTTCCGGAGAGGCTTCGTCTATATATTACGAACACAAGGTTAGAAGTCATCGTGATCGAGTGCTTGAACATACTAGGTTGGTTCATCCACTGATCACGCCAAATGATGCCCTCTTCCGTAGAGACTACGTAAGCATAGATTCATAGTTGAGAACTGATGACATCAGGAAGGTTGTTTATGAAGTATTATAATCGGCAGCTTGTTTGTGTCAGTTTTGAAAAAAACATGTGCCTTACCGATTGCCTGAAACAGACAGCCAAGCACCTTGAAAAATCGAAAATTAGCCGCTTGCCAAATACGCTCGAAGCGTATCTATAAGATTTCTCGGCCATTCAGGCTGGTAAACGTTGTTAATAATGCTTGTTATAAACAGAGCATTTACTGAAATATTTGTATCTATAAAAATATCGTATAAACAGAAAATATATTAAAATAATTGTCAGACTGGGTCCATTTCATAATATATGATACCATTGGTTGTTTAAGTTAAGTTATGCTTTGAGCAGATATGAACGTTCGAGAGAAATCATAGTAAATTTGTAGTTTAAAAATAGTAATTTAACCTCGCGAACCAGAAGCTTCCGCTGTAGCTAAAGGGTATAGCACGTCAGGATATATGACGGTTTCGTGTGGGATAACGGTTCAATTCCTGTCGGAGGACACACAATTTCTATGAGATTACTTGAACGTTCAAGCAGGTAAATGCTGTTAATCCTGTTTATTTTAAACAGAGCATTTACTTAAAATCTATAAAAATAACGTATAACCTGAATATATATATATATATATATATATATATATATATATATATATATATATATATATATATATATATATATATATTGTATAATGAAGTGACTCTATAATGACATAATGACAGTGTTCAATGTGACGAATAAAGAATATACGAAACAGGGCCATTATAAAATATGAGTAAAACAATAGGCATATGTTAGTTCTTTCCGTGACTAAAAATCTTATGTGGAGCCTTTGATGTTGTTGCTGTTGTCTCTCACTACGTATCGAGTCACACTTACCAGCATCTAAGAGTTCGTATGAAACGTCAAGTCGCGGTGAGCAAATAACATTTGAGTATGAAATTTACTTATATTTTCCACACACACACACACACACACACACACACACACACACACACACACACACACACACACACACACACACACACACACACATACATATATATATATATATAAAGAGAGAGGAGGAGAGACAGTGAATTAATGCAAGTATAAAGTCCTTTAGTTGATTTGTGTTACCTTCAGCATTCCGTCTCCAGAGTTTCATAGTCGGAACTTCCAAAAATCACTCTGTCCACTCCTCAGGGTGAATCAGCAATTGATTATATATAAATAATATATATATATATATATATATATATATATATATATATATTGGCTCTCGTAAATTACGTAGATTTCATTTTCTTTAGATATTTTTTTTCTTGATGAGACTGGATAATCGGCAAAACATTTTTCAAACTGTCTCGAATATTTACAAATTTCAAAGCAATGACTAACCAGTGTATACGAGACGCGGAAGTGAACTATTAAGTATTGGAAGACTTTGCTTTGAAATTTTCCATGCAATAAAAACACACTATCATTATTGTTCCGTGTATCGGTTGATATATTGAAAAGTAATTGTTTGATAATTATTTTGACAATGGCTTATGTAAGCCAAAAGCTTAGATTGGATTTAAACATTTATCACTATGGTGATTTCCTTTCGTCCTTCAATGATAATGTTATTAAGATTATCAGACAATATGAAAGGAATTTACTTAAAATAAATAGACAAAACTTGTCTATATTATTTAATGAAACATGCATCAATGAAAAATTGCTGCCTATATATATATATATATATATATATATATATATATATATATATATATATATTGTTGAGTCGGCAGATCAAGACCAATAATATTGCTGATTTTTCTTTGAATTTAATCTAGATATATACCACCGGATTCTTCCTGGCAACAATATTCTAAGCATCGTTCAATGGTGTAAGTTAGACGCTGGATAGCAAAATTGTCTGACCTAGCAATGAATTCAATATGGTTATTTCCACTTCATGTGAGCCTAGAACGTTAGCCCGAGAAGGCGCAACTCGTCAGTCTCTTGGAGGTTAGCCTCAGCCATGATGATGGAAGGCAGAAATGGGTCTCTCAGATGATTAATAGTGAGAAATTTGGCTTTGGGGGCGTTAAAATTAAAAAGGCCATCCGTTGCCCACACTGAAGATCGCTTTTGAATTGAGCCGCTACTTTGACCTTATCGGACTCACTATCAAAACAGGAGTAAATGGTTTTTTTCATCAGCATAAATACCAAGTTGAGAGCAGTCCAGAAGGTTGTTAATGAAAAGTAAAAGCAAAATAGGACCACGGATAGAGCCTTGGTGGACATCTACATTACTACAAAAGGATCTAGAAGAGTAGCCATTTAGGATAACTTTCATTTCACGATTTGAAAGAAATATGACTGGAGACAAAGTAACTTTTAAACTTATAGAGAAGGCCTGTCGAAAGCTTTTGCAATGTCTAAAGCAGATTTTGGAAACTCCAATTTTTAATTTTAAATTTCAGGCTCATCCTTTCCAAACAAAAATGCATTATGTATTCTTGCAGATGATGTTCTATCCTTTTTTTTTTAATCAATTCACCCCCAAGCAAGGCGGGAGTGTCACTAGCACGCAAGTGGTTACAGAGAGCGAGAATAAGAATAAAGAGGTGTGTTTGGGAAAAGGATAAAGAGAAGGAGAGAGATCAAGGTCAAGGCGTCAGAAGATGTCGATTGACATTACATTTGAATATTTGAAGATTATAGCTATCACGGAAGTGATAGGAAGGGAGATCCACTGACGGGAGTTGCAAGAAGCTGTTGGAATGGAAGAGATGGCTACATTTAGCTGTTTCGACAGTGAAAGGGTGGGACCGAGATGTCAACCTAGTAGCGCGCTTAAAGTCATGCAATTTGGGAACCAGTGAATGTGGCAAGTTGAACATTTGCTTGCTTCTCGCTTTTCTTCACTAAATTCTGTAGGAATTTTTTTCTTTCCGTGTCTGTTATCAACACTGCGACATTTGGATATCATAAATTGCTAATATATGTGGGCACCAATAATGAATCCTTTTATAATCACCTCGTTCTATAGGTTGAATAAGTCCGGTGAGAAGACACATCCTTGTCTTACGCTACTTTATATTTTTGTATATGTACTAAAATCATTTTCTATCCGTATGTAGGTTTGCTGCTATTTCAGATTTTTGATTATTCTAATATCCTTCCGAAATATGTCAAGGTTACTAAGCAGTTCCAACGGGGATTTACCTTGCACGGAAGAGAGGACGAAAACCCCGAAAATGCGTCTTTTTCTAAACATATATACCCGCTAATTTATTTTTGCATTTTGAGGGAGATGGGTAGTGCCGAGGAATACCAGTTGTCTTAGAGATACTAAGAAGGACCTATCAAGTCTAACACTAAGACAACCTCTTTAGTATACCCCTAAACACTATACCACAACCGGTATTATGTAACACATTATTAACTGTATTGTCTTGATTAGGAAGGAGACGGGAGTGCTATTCTTTGGCTTGTATATATTTGCAATCATACAGAATGTCACCTGGACGAGTTTTTTTTAATCTCCAACAATTTGCCTGTCTGATTTTAATCTCTATTGTATCGGGCTAACTTTTCCGCTGATATATGGAATCATATGATAAGTGTGCCGCGAGGAAAGTTGGTTCACTGTGTTAATCTAGACAATTTTTCTCGCTAGAATCTATCTTATATATTTATAAGTCTACCGTTGTGGTGTCCTCCCTCTAAAGAATCTATGTTGGACTTTTCCGCCGACTATAAGATTATTAGGGAAAAGGCTTTTGGGGAGCAGTCGACCAAAGTGTTCATAACTGTCGAACTCACTGCCTCGGCAGAGAGGAACCCGGACGAGGCTTTGCCGCAGGGCAAAGTTTCGTCCGGGGAGGTAGACGGTCCCTGAACCCGTTTATGCGAGTTCTAAGGGAATATTTTTGGCCGAGCCTACGGGTTTAGAGAACCCATGGTAAACTCGGCCTTGTCCCACATACATTCCTTGTGGGGGGACTGTCAAATATTAACAGTCGACCAGAGTGTTCAACTGTCGAACTCTCTGCTTCAGCAGAAAAAAAAAACCCAAAAAACTCGGACGCAGCTTTGCCGCAAGGCAAAGTTTCGTCTGGTTGGGTAGACAATCCTTGAACCCGTTTATGCAAGTTCTAAGGGAATAGTTTTGGCCGTGCCTACTGGCTTGGAGAACCCACGGTAAACTCGGGCTTGTGCCACATACATGAGGGCTGTTAAATATTAACAGTCGAATAGATTGTTCAAACTGTAGATCTCTCTGCCTCGAGCAGAGAGGAACCCGGACGAGGCTTTACCGAAGGGCAATGTTTCGTCCGGGGAGGTAGACAGTCCCTGAACCCGTTTTTGCGGCTTCAAAGGGAATATATTTGGCCGAGCCTACGGGCTCGGAGAAACCCACGTTAAAGTCGGCCTTGTGCCACATATATCCCTCTTCTGTTGTACTTACTGTTTAATATATGATATATTGATAACACTTGTTTTGTTATTTCTTTAACCATTTACTTGGTCACAACATCTACCATTCTTCCTTGCTTTGAATATTGCTGTCACATCTGGTAAGATGCTCCTGCGATATATTTAAAAATCCTTGATAAACTCCAAAAAAGAATCTGCATTGTTATTAACCTAGACCTGGCATCTCGGCTTCAATAACTTTCCCATTGCCGTAACGGAATTTCCTGTCTTTTCAATTAATATTTTCATGGTAATTTGTCTGATGAACTTTCCTCTATGGTAGCTAGACTTTATGAATTCAAACTCAGTACTAGATTGGGGGCAAAGTTTCATCATTTTACAGTTGAAACGGTTAGACATAACCGTATGTTCTACGCTAACAGTTTCTTATATCGCACTACTCTCTTGTGAAACTCTCTTCCGGTTTATTAAAATGCAATATCAATCGCTATCTTCTTAATTCTTTTTCTTTTATTGTCTTCTCTCCTTTATAGTATATTTTATTATATGCTGTAAACACTCAGTAAACCTTGCGTCTTAATGGCTTTATTGCCTTACTTAGGGTACGATTTATCACTATTTTTCGTGCTACCATTTTTTTTACAATCATTTCATTGTAAAATGAAAAATTGTAAAATAGTGATAAGTCGTTGCTAGTGTTTATTATACCGGGTGATCCGAAAGTCTTGTCACCGCTGCCAAAAAATAAAAAAAGAGAATAATAGAAAAACAAGTAGTACATTAATATTAGGTTGGTGCAAAAATAATATCGTTTTTTGACGGTATTTTTTAACGTCAAAAAACGATATTATTTTTGCACCAACCTAATACAAAGCACCTATAATGGATTCGGTTTAATCACTTTCACTGACGCTGCCGCGTATCAAGAAGGTTTGTATGAAAACCGTCATTTACGTGGCAAAGCTCGTGCCAGTGATCTGAAATAGAAAATTATATTATACATGGGTGACAAGACTTTCAGACCACCCTGTAGTTTGCTTTAAAAAAAAAAAAATTAGAAAGCTCTTCAGGAGAAGTTCTTAGACTGAAAAAAAAGTAACATCTCTTTGCCTGTTTTCTTTTTTAAATAACAATTTTTCAAAAGTCTCTATTTTTGACTGGTTTGACACCTCGTAAATCATACTATTTTCGATCGCTTAAAGCGAGACAAAACAAACAGGATGTAGGAATAAAGAAAATACCAGTGATAGGATTGTTATTGACATTTTAAACTAAAGAAACAAAATCTAATTTTAATTCAAAACAGTTTTCACTATTGAGATTGCCTTTATTATTTTTTTTAATTCTTTATTATATTCTCTTACTTTATACCATAAACACATTCACACCTATTCAAACCCCTTTCAAAAATTAGACTCTAAAAGAAACAGAGAATTCATGGTTCAATTAAATGCTTTCTCTAGTAATGCGAAACATCACATAAATGATTTTAATACGTACATTAAAGAACAATATTTTGGATTTAATAATTAGAAAGTTACAAAACATTTTTGATTAATTAAGTCCTACTGACGCTGAATATTCAAACTATTTAACCCTTAGTTCAGGGCATCCATTTTTTGAGAGGCTGATACCTAAATCTGAAAATCCCGAACTGCTTAAATTCCCATTAGCTAGCAAGATACCTTAGGCAAAAAGAGCTGAAATTTTAAGGAAACTTTATCCAGCAATGGGTTAATTTTGTTGTTGGCGTTGTTGTTGTTATTATAATTATTATTATTAAACAAAATGATTGACGTAACTTTTCACTATTTGATCATTATGTAGTGAAGGGCGTGAGAGAAAGAAAAATGACTCAGTGTATAACTATTATTATTATTATTATTATTATTATTATTATTATTATTATTAACTAGCAGCCATACCCAGTTGTTCAATGAGAAAAAGAGTTCAATTAGAATGGAGCAAAAACAGCATCATGTTTAGATATAACAGAGTCTATCTTCTTCAATTACTTTAAAGTACTTTCATTAAAAAGAAACATTTTGAATTAATGCAGTTACTGATATAACAGAAGTAATCTGTATTTATTGAATCGAAGTTAGCCGAGGACATGCAGGGGTAAAACAGGCAACACGAAGACCCACTTCAGACCACAATTATTTTGGAGTTTTTGAAATTCAATTTGTCAGTGTCCTACCAGGATGTAAAAGCATTTATAATTATATAATTTTATATTTAATTAATTTTATAATTTTATTATATATGTTATAATGCAATTCTTAACGTTGATCAAAATAAGTTGAAAGATCAATGAAAAATAAGAAAAAAAGACAGTAACATTTTTCACGCCATGAGCAGATATGAATGTACGTGAGAGAATCATAGAAGATTCTAGTTTAAATACAGTAAAATCGACAATGCTAACCGAACGACCCGCTGTGGCCAAATCGGTTAAATTCACATCAGTCTATATATGACGGTTCCGTATAGGATACACGTTAGATTCCTTTCAGAGTACGAATATTTTTTTCTTCAGGCCGGTAAATGCTGTTTGATACTGTTTATTATAGACAGAGCATTTACTTAAATATTTGTATCTATAAAAAAAATGCATAAACATAAAAAATGTCTTAAAATACATGTGCATGTATATGCATGTGTACTTGTATATTAGGTTGGTCTAAAAATAATGACGTAATAATGTCGTTTTTTGACGTTAAAAAATACGTCAAAAAACGACATTATTACGTCATTATTTTTGCACCAACCTAATATATGTGCATGTATATTAGGTTGGTGTAAAAATAATGACGTAATAATGTCGTTTTTTGACGTTAAAAAATACGTCAAAAAACGACATTATTACGTCATTATTTTTGCACCAACCTAATATATGTGCATGTATATATATATATGCGTATGTGTGTATGTACAGTGATTAGTATAGAGCCTCAAATTAAATTTTAGATTAATAATATTTTAATTTTAGAGACACGTTGCCAAGTTATACATTTTGTTGTTATACGTAATATGTAATCGATACCTATTAGTTTAGTTTATTTTTGATGCAAATCGTAATTTTTTTACCTGCTTCGGGCAGAGCATTGGACAGTTATTATTGACTAGACTAGCCGTGACCAAACGGGTCATTGAAGCTTCAGGTTATAAAACACTGAAATTGGTTTCAACGCTGAAAGAAAAAAAGAAGGAAATTATCTGTTCGACGGAAATTGAAATAAAAATACTTACTATATAAATAATTCGTATTTTTTAATCTTATTCACTTAGAATTTATTTTTAAAATCAGATTAACTTAAAAGTATTTTTTTTAATATGCCAAGAAATATTTTAAAATCATATTCACTTGAAATTTTTATAGCATTTTTTTTTGTTTTAATATTTAAAATATTGTTTGTTCGATGAAAGATGAAATCACGCAATCATAGAGAGAGTTGGAAAGAGAGAGAGAGTTGGAAAGAGAGAGAGGTGGAAAAAGAGAGAGTTGGAAAGAGAGAGAGGTGGAGTGAGACTTGAATGATGCCGGCCGTCATATGCACGATTCACTTTTAGTATTAGATAGATAGATAAATAGATAGATAGATACATTTGAACTGATAGATAGATAGATAGATAGATAGATAGATAGATAGATTTGAACTGACAGAGATAGATAGATAGATAGATAGATAGATAGATAGATAGATAGATTTGAACTGATAGAGAGATAGATAGATTTGAACTGATAGATAGATAGATAGATAGATAGACAGATAGATTTGAACTGACAGAGATAGATAGTTTTAAACTGAGATAGATAGATAGATAGATTTGAACTGACAGAGATAGATAGATAGATAGATAGATAGATTTGAATTGACAGAGATAGATAGATAGATAGATAGATAGATAGATATGAACAGACTGAAATAGATAGATAGATAGATAGATAGATAGATTTGAACTGATAGATAGATAGATAGATAGATAAATAGATAGATAGATAGATTTGAACTGACAGAGATAGATAGATAGATAGATTTGAACTGACAGAGATAGATAGATAGTTTTAAACTGAGATAGATAGATAGATAGATAGATAGATTTGAACTGACTGACAGAGATAGATAGATAGATAGATAGATAGATAGATAGATTTGAATTGACAGAGATAGATAGATAGATAGATAGATACGAACAGACTGAAATAGATAGATAGATAGATAGATAGATTTGAACTGATAGATAGATAGATAGATAGATAGATAGATAGATAGATAGATAGATAGATAAATAGATAGATAGATAGATTTGAACTGACAGAGATAGATAGATAGATAGATAGATAGATAGATAGATAGATTTGAACTGACAGATAGATAGATAGATAGACAGATAGATAGATAGGAAGAAGAAACAGTAAAAAATCGTAATGCAATATTAGTAGTGATAGTAATGATAGTGATGGTCATTCTGGTGATAGTCACTTCTCGATTATTTTTTAATGTTCTATTCTTATTTATTTGTTAGTAATTTATATACAATTTATAAGCTTTTCTTCCAATATTATTATCAACTATATATTAATTATATTTATGGGTAACACATATTCGTGTAATAAGATGATTAAGGAGAATTGAATACAGTTATGTTATATTATTCTATAAAAGGAAAAAAAGTCCCAAGAAAATTGAAGTTATGTTGGAGTCTGGTGAAGCACGTCTTGTCTCCTTGGGATCTAAACGCTTATAAACGAAGACTGTGTCGTTGTTATTCATATTAGCAATAGTAAAGAATGAATAAATAAAATAAAAATAAATTTATAAAAAAAACAATAATTCAATAAAAAAAAAAAAAACCGGAAGAGGCCTGGCCCGCTGAACGTGATAGCCCACCATGGTATAGATATGCTCTGGCGCCCACGAACCAGCCCCCATGTATGGGTAAATACGAACTAATTATAAAGCTGACACAACGAAAAATATTGATAAACCGCATCGGTCGTCACGCGAGTGAAGAAGGACCACGATCACCTAGTGAGGAATGGGATCGAAAAGACTGCAACTTGAACAAACTCTACCCATGGAGAATTACAGGAAAACCATGCCGAGTTTAATCCTCACATAGACCCTCTATATTCATTAAAAGAAAATCGCACATAAAAAAAAAGATAAATAAATGGTCTAGGGAAGAGCATATTGAAGCAATGATAGACTTTTGCACTGCTACAATAAATCCGACAGCGACAACATCGACCACAAGCTGTCTATAATATTCAAACAGATTAACCATCGATGCCAAAAATCTAGCGAATGTCAGCCATGATATCACCAGGAAAAAAAAAAGAATACCTGAAAAAGAACTCGAAATCATCCGAGAAAACATCGCAAATATATTAAACTTAAACACCGAGGAGCTAAATGCCAACAAACCAGAGGAAACACATGCAGAGGAACACATAGAAACCAGTTGTAATAACCCCTCTGAGGTACACATGCAAATAAAGGAAGACAATGACGAACATGAGAGAGAAATAAAGATGACAACACACATCCAATATAAATGAGAGAATGTAAAGGAAATGTCTTCCGAGGAAACGCCGACAATTCCAAAAGTAAGAAAGAACCGTCAAGTGAAGGAAACCATACGCTTGCTAACCAAGTAATTAGAAAAATAAGGGATGAAATGGAAATACCAATGAACCTGGCATAAATTAATCATCTTATATACTCGGCATCGGCAACAGTCGCAGAAACAATAGGTGTAAAAGTAAAAACCCAATGTAAACGAAAGAGAAAAATGCCAGTCTGGAAAGAAAAAAAAATCGAAATCGAAACGAGGTCTTGACATAAAGAATAATACTGACGTACCAAAAGTTAAAGAGAAGCTGAATTTAAGCGAAGACACAGAGAACCAGGCTTTATGAAAAAAGAAACGGATTCTGACAAAACAAGATCTTTAAAAAAGATGCCAAGAAAGTGTATCGAGAACTTGCAAAAAATAAAATAGAGATAAAAGACCCACCTAATATGCATTAAGGTATGTTGTAAGATGTGGGAAAACTACAATATGCAGAATGAAACGCTACATGGATCAAGTAACAGCAGGAACAACATACACATATAGAGTACAAAAAAATGGACAGATATCAATATTACTGAAGCAACCCCTGCCACCTGTAAAACCAAAAACTAGAAAACACCAGGAATAGACCGAATAGCCTAATGTTTGGTTAAAAATCTATCTAGCACACACCAAGACCTCGCACGGGCTTAAAATGACATAATCATATACCCAGAGAAATGCCTCAAATTGCTCATTTGGGAAGTAACATACCTACTCGCCAAAATTAAAGAGACGCAGAACCCGATGAATTATAGGCCCATCACCTGCCTACAAACAATGTAGAAGAACCTCATTTCTATCATAACTGAGAGAGCATACAACTTCCTTGAGAAAAAAAATTTACTCCCAGCAGAACAGAAGGGTTTTAAAAGAGGAAGTTACGGGTGAAGAATAAATTAATTATCAATAAAACACTATTGGAAGAGGTGAAAACAAAGAAAAGAAACTTATCGACTATTTGGATCAACTACAGCAATACGTTCTACAGTGTTCCACACTCATTGATAAAGAAGGGACTAAGAATATACAGAGCATGCCGCACAATGGTCAAATTCATAACAGTAGGCATGAAAAGCTGGTCATTAACATTGACACCAATCAATATCAAAAGCGGGATCTTTCAAGGAGATTTATTATCACCACTATTCTTCTACATTGCATCAGCGCCATTCAGCTGCCTACTGAACAACAGGAGCCTCGGATACACGACACAGAATGGCAGACTGCATCACTTATTTTATATTAATGATCTTAAAACGTATGACAAGGATGACAACCAGAAGGAAATCTTACTCACTGTTGTCAAAACCTTCAGGGAAGATGGAGTTCGGAATCGACAAATATGACTAAGCCACCTTCAAACTAACGAAGACTACGTATTTAGACCTTGATATCAACAACAAAATTAAGGAACTAGACGAAGATGCTACATACAAATACTTAGTAATTTATGAAGGAGGCGGTATACAACATATGAAGAAAAAAATCCGTAAAGAATATTATAGGAGAGTGCATTTGATACTAGAAAGCGAACTAAATCGGGCCAATAAAATGAAGGATATCAACACGTTAGCAATACCCGTAGGAATATACAACTCCAACATTATTGAATAGAAATTGAATGATATTAAAAGATTCGACGCCAAGATCAGAAAAATGCTTACCCAAATGAGGATGCACCACCCGTAATCAGATGTTGATAGGCTGTAAGTATCAAGAGCTTTATGGCGTCGAGGCCTAATCCAACTTGAATTAAATTACAATAATCGGATTGAAAGTATACCTCATAAAAACCAATGCCCCTCTCCCGCAAATAGTAAAACACCACATTCACTCCATCAAGTAAGAAGCTGCACTCTTCAAGAAACAGCTTAATATACCTGAAATCCTACCAACAAAAAAACGAAGAATACCATCTAAGCCAAGCGCGTAAAGCAGAAAGCAAAACAATTTGTCCAAATGAAATTATAACAAAACTTGGAGGACAAAGCGTGCATGTCAAATACATAAAAAGAACGAAAGAAACAGATGTGGACCAACAGAAAACACATCAGTGGCTGAGGAGCACCGAGTTGAAAGCTGAAACACAAGGCCTAATTGTCGCAGCTCAGGACCAAAGACTCCCTACCAGAACCTATCACTGTCCCATAATCAAGGATGGAACTAAAACGAAATGCAGGATCCACGGAAAATATAATGAAACTTTCAGCCACATTATCTCAGGATGTTCAGAACTATCAAAAAAAAAATGTTTATACCCAGAAACATAACAAGGTAGTGACACTGGAAGATATGCAAGAAGCACGAAATCAAAACCACTGAGTGATGGGAGGAGCACCAACCAGACAGAGTTATCCAAAATAAAGATGTAACTATCCTCTGGGACATGTCAATTCAGATTGACAGGGAAATAAAAGCCAACAGACCCCGGATATTTTCATAATTCATAAGGAATTCAGGAAGTGAATGCTTCTTGACATAGAAGTACCAAATATAAGGACCTGGAGATCGAGATTAACAGGATGTGTGGAATGAAGACTGAGACTGTCGTACCAATAGTAATCGGAGCTCTGGCCCTCGTGAGAAAAGGGATGGACACTTTTACTATCAGTGTCCCAGGTAACATCAACAGTTGCCCAGAGATCGTCCTACAAGTAACATCCTGTATACTCAGAAAAGTGTTATCAATTAAATGACAATTCTCCTATAGTGCCTAAAGACCATAGTTTGGAGCCGGTTCTACAGGATACAAAGCAGGAAATATAACACAAATAATAATGATAATAATAATAATAATCATTATTATTATTATTATTATTATTATTATTATTATTAATAATAATAATAATAATTATTATTATTATTATTATTAATAATAATAATTACTATTAATAATAATAATAATAATTATTATTATTATTATTATTATTAATAATAATAATAATAATAATAATAATAATAATAATAATAATAATAATAATAATAAACACTTTGAAAAAAGAACGATGAAGAAAAGAAAAATCTCTGTTTAAATAATAATAATAATAATAATAATAATAATAATAATAATAATAATGTATAACTATTATAACAGCCTTCAGGAAGAAAAAATCTCTCGAGGCTGAAATACGACAGTAAATAAATCTTGAAAAGGCGCGCATCCTTTATTTTTATATGCTTTTTCAAAACGCAGTGGGTGTCTCTAAACTCTTTGTCGTAAAGTGTACATTTGATTGAACTTAGAATATTTTTCCATTGTTGTTATCTCAATGTTTTATAACGGCGCTAAAAATGTAGCGTAGAAGCTGCTGTGTGAGCGTTACCAAATATCAACCCCGAAAACTACTCGCCCACGTTTTATTATTTATGTTTATGGCGCTGTAATGGTTCTGTTAAATACAATTCTCGGTCACACTCTCCTTTTTCCTCTGCCCTCCTCTCTCTCACTCTCTAACTATATATCTATCTCTACACACACGCGTGCACACAGAGACAACATTAATATATATGTAGACCGTTTGGTGGCTGTGTTTGTTTATTCCATGTGAATTCAGAATTCGTGCAGCAAACCCAATTCTATTGTTTTTAACGTTCATTCATAAATTTGGTGTCTATTACTCGGAAATGGTTTTCTTCGCATTTCTCACCTTTTCTGTGCTGATGTCATGTGTCTCAAAGATGGTAAAAAGCCTGAAACGATGAAGTCTTACAAAGCAAATAAAAAGAAAGCTCGCTGTCGTCGTAAGAAGAAAGCACCCCCCAAAAAATACAAAAACCAAAAAAACGTAACGTCGAAAATAAAACAAAAACAAAAACAAAGGGCGAGCGAGCGTCGAATGATTACCATTGAAAAGGAATGGCTATAGCATTGTATACAAGAACCTGGCGACTGTATGCGAAAATAGGTTAGACATTGTGATTAATTATATCAGCCATCACCTTTTCCTACCAGACAGAATCAGACGACGAAGGAATTTGGCTTCTTTTAATCCACGATTCCGTTTTTGTCTCCATTTTTTCTTCCGTTTTACCGCCTCCTTTTCAGTGTAACTTTCTTGCTAATTTCTTTACTTCCGTTTCTTTGTTGAAAAATGTGGTTTCCTTGATAATAATTAACAACGTCATGCTTCTCCACCCGTGCAACACGTTTAAATGTCGAGCTCCCTGTGTGAATTTCCATCACTTTCAATTTTCTTTCCATATCATCGCTTCATTCATTCAATTATTTCTATTCCGAATTCTCTTACGGTTTGGTTTTTAATTTTTTTTTTTTTTACCAGCGGCCATATTTTTTTTTTTACATTCTTCCATTTTTTGTTACCGTTATCTTTCATAGTATTTTCTATGCATATCTCATTTTTTTTTATCGTTCATTTACAAAAATTCAAGATTCCGTTTGCAGTCTTTCTTTCTTTCGTCCTCTATCGTTCTTCCTTTCTTCTTTCTTTCTATCTTTCTTTTCTTTCTTTTCTTTCTTTCTTTCTTTCTTTCTTATTAGGTTGGTGCAAAAATAATAACGATTTTTGACGTATTTTTTAACATCAAAAACCGACATTATTTTTGCACCAACCTAATACTTTGTTTCATTTTTTTTCTCTTCTCTTTCTTTATTTTTTTCTTTCTTTTTTCTTTTCTCTTTTTTTTCTTTGTTTCTTTCTTTCATTATTTCTTTTTTCTTTCTTTCTTTATGTACTTCTATTTTTATTTTTTATCTTTCTTTCTTTCTTTCTTTTTTTCTTCCTTTCTTTCTTTCTTTCTTTCTTTCTTTCTTTCTTTCTTTCAATCATTTATTATTTACTTTTTCGTTATTTCTTTCGAAAGCATTTTAATTTCCTACTTTCTCACACATTTTTTCTTTCCAACCATTAAATTCAACTTCCTACCATTGTTTTGTTTTCTTTTTTCTTTTAATCAGTACCTTTCAGTTTTCTTTCTCCATAATAGATTTTCTTTCTTTCTTTTGCAATCATTTAACATTCCTTTGAATTGTACAGTTATTTTTTCTTCCTCCTTTCTCAACCATTAAATTTCTTATTCACTTCTCATTTAATCTTTTTTTCTTCTTTCTTTCTCAATTATTTAAGTGTCCATTTTTATTCTTTCCTTATCCTATCAATTCTCATTCTTTTTTCTTTATTTATTTATTTTACAATTATTTGAGTTTACTTTCACCTTCTTTCAGAGCCCGATCAATTCTCATTTATTCTTTCTTTCTTTCTTTTCTAATTATTTTAGTTTACTTTCTTCTTCTTTCACAATCCTATCAATTCTCATTTATTCTTCCTTTCTTCCTTCGATCTTTCTTTATTTCTTTCTTTCTTTCTTTCTTTCTTTCTTTCTTTCTTAATTCCTATTATTTTCATTCTTTCTTAATTTCTATTCTCTTTCTTTTCTTTCTTTCTTTCTTTCTTTCTTTCTTAATTCCTATTATTTTCATTCTTTCTTAATTTCTATTCTCTTTCTTTTCTTTCTTTCTTTCTTTCTTTCTTTCTTTCTTTCTTTCTTAATTCCTATTATTTTCATTCTTTCTTAATTTCTATTCTCTTTCTTTTCTTTCTTTCTTTCTTTCTTTCTTTATTTCTTTCTTTCTTTCTTAATTCCTATTATTTTCATTCTTTCTTAATTTCTATTCTCTTTCTTTTCTTTCTTTCTTTCTTTCTTTCTTTCTTTATTTCTTTCTTTCTTTCTTAATTCCTATTATTTTCATTCTTTCTTAATTTCTATTCTCTTTCTTTTCTTTCTTTCTTTCTTTCTTTCTTTCTTTCTTTCTTAATTCCTATTATTTTCATTCTTTCTTAATTTCTATTCTCTTTCTTTTCTTTCTTTCTTTCTTTCTTTCTTTCTTTCTTTCCCAATTATTTCATTCTCCTTTCACAATCCTATCAATTCTCATCTATTTCTTTCTTTCTTTGTTTCTTTGTTTCTTTCTTTCTTTCTTTCTTTCTTTCCCAATTATTTAAGTTTCTATTCTTCTTTCAGAATCTTCTTCATTCTTATTCGTTCGTTCTTTCTTTCTTTCTTTTTTTCTTTCTTTCTTTCTCAATCATTGACATTTTCTTTTGTCTCCCTTATTTAAATTTATTCTTTATTTTTCTTTTTCTTTCTCAGCTATTTAACTTCTCTTTCATTTCTTTCTTTCATTTTGCAACCATTTCATTTTCCTTCTCTCTCAACAATTTAACATTTTTCTAATTTCTCACCCGTGATATATCGTATTCTTTACTTACTCATTTATTTTTCTTTTGTTTTCTTTTTCCCAACTCATAATTCACGTCCGAAAGTTTTCTTTCGTTCCCCACCACCCCTCATTAATTTTTTCTCCATTATTTCATTTTGCCTTCATTAATTCTTTCATTCGTACATTCTTTGTTTCTCAATAAATTTTTTACTATTAATAATATAATCGATAATTTAGATTTTCTTTTACACTTATCTACTCTTTTCCTTCTTTTAACTTACCTATAATTTGAGTTTACTTTGTCAATCATTTAAACGTTTTCAATTTCATTCTTTCTTTTCTGCTTTTTTTTTTTCATTCGGCAGTACCTCCATTACAAATGATATTTTATTCCATGATTTTTATTTATTTTCTTTTAGATAATCAAATACATGGCGCGTTTTCTTTTCTCTTTTCCTTCATATTTGTTTTATTTTTCATCAGAATGTTACAAAGTAAGCCTCTCTTTATTCTTTCAGTACTTTTAATGTGTTTTCTTATCTTTCTCTTTTTCGAAGAGGCTCTGATAATATTTCATCTTTTCTTCTCTTCTTTACCATCCTTTCTTCTTTTCTTTCATCTATGAAAATGTTTATTTCGTTTTTTTTATCTATTTTCCCTTTTATTTTCTGTTTCTAAATTCCTTTCTCTGATCATCTTTCTTTCATTGTCAGTCATTTAAGTTTTCTTTGTCAATTATTAACTGTTCCGTGCATGACGATAAACTATTAGGTTGGTGCAAAAATAATGTCGTTTTCTCACATATGTTACTATGTGAGAAAACGACATTATTTTGGCACCAACCTAATACATCCGCGTCCTGGGTAAGACGAGAAACTAAGTTCAACAAGCAAGGCCCCAGATAAGGAGGTTTTGAGGAGCGTGGAACCATCTCTTGATTGCTGGTGTTCCCAAGTCCACTTTGATCCGGAGTGGTAGCACCTGCTAGGGTCCCAGTTATGAGCAAAAGTTAACGCCCAGTCTGGGGTCGGAACACTATGAAAGTGTAAAAATTGATTTTAATACCAGCAATATATTTTTTAAAAGGTTATTACCAACAATGAATGTTTGAAGAAAAATTATTACCAGCAATATATTTTTGAAAAAGCAGTTTTACCAGGAATAAAAAATCTAGTCGGAATTAAATAACCCATTGAGGTTGGTATGTCGTAAATCAAACCAAACCAAAACTAAACCAATTATGAACTACTTACTACTTTTTTTTTCTTCTTTCTTTCTTTCTTTCTTTCTTTCTTTCTTTCTTTCTTTCTTTCTTTCTTTCTTTGTCTATCTATATTTCTTTCTCTATCTATCTATCTATCTATCTATCTATCTATCTATTTTTCTCCCTTTCTTTTTCTATCTTTCTTTCTTTATTTCTTTCTTTGTCTATCTATCTATCTATCTATCTATCTATCTATCTATCTATCTATCTTGTTTGTTTTGAATTTCTGTGAGGAAATCCTAACTGATTTTTTCTTCTTTCCTTCATCCGTTCCTTCTTTTTTCTTCCATTTCCTTCTTTCTTTCCTTGTTTTCTTTTCTGCAAAATTAAATTTTAATCAAGTCTCAATGTAAGGCGTGCTTTTTTCCCCTCCACTGAAATAATTTACATTGTCATTCTGACGCTTCCTATCTTTACTTCTCTCCGATATTTCATCTTTCTTTCAATCATTTTATTTTCTTGTCAAATGTTCTGATCAAAACCCAATGATATCTTTTTTCATCATTTCTATTTACTCACTTTTAGATTTTTAGATTTGGTGTGTTTTTTTGCCTTTTATTCTTGTTTGTTTTATTTTTTTATCTGAATGTTACAGTAAGTTACAGTATAAAGACCCTCTTTATTCCTTTTTCTTCTTTCTTTCATTACTTTCATTTACTTTTAAAATTTGTTGATCAAATTACAATTTTACGTCTTTCTGACGAAATTACAATCTTTTTTCTTTGTTTCTTTGTCTCTTTTCTTCTAAGCCTGTCTTATCTTTTCCTTTTTTATTCTTTGCCTCTTTTCTTGTCTTTTTTTTCATCCTTTCGTTCCATTTTATTTCTTGCACAAAATCTTGTCGAAATCGGCGTCTTGCTTTCTTCATTCTTTCTTTTCTTATACTTCATTTTCTGTATTTTTCTTTCTTGCTGTCTTTATTTATCTATCTGTCTTTCTTTTTTCTTCTGTCTTTGTTTTTCGTTCTTTCTTTTTTTCTGTTTCTATTTTTCTTTTTCTCTGTTTTTCTTTTTTTCGCTGTTTTTCTTTCTTTATTTCTCTCTTTTTATTTCTTTTTTTCTCTCTTTATTTTTCTACCTTTCGGTCTTTTTCTGTCTTTCTTCTTCCCTTTGTTTCTTTTTTCTTTATTTTCTCTGTCATTCTTTCTTTCTTTAATTCTTTTTCCTGTCATTTCTTTTTCTTTCTTTCTTTTTTCTGTCTCTTCTTTCTTTCTTTTTTCTTTCTTTCTTTCTTTCTTTCTTTCTTTCTTTCTTTCTTTCATTCTTTTTTCTGCCATTTCTTTTTCAATTTTTCTTTTTTTTTGTCTCTTCTTTCTTTCTTTCTTTTTTTCTTTCTTCTGTTTCTTTCTTCTGTTTCTTTCTTTTTTTCTTCCTTTATATATTTCTTTTGTACTGTTGCCTTTGGTTCTTTGTCCCATCTTTCTTTCTTTCTTTCTTTCTTTTTGCTGCCTTTCTTTTTTTTCTTTTTTCGATGTTTTTCTTTTTTTTTGTTTCTCTCTTTTCTTCTTTTTTTCTGTCTTTCTCTTTTTTCTGCATTTCGTTCTTTTTCTTCCTTCTTTTCTTTCTTTCGTTATTCTTTCTTTTTTCATTCTTTCTTTCTTGCATTTATTTTTTCTATCTTTCTTTTTTCTATTTTTTCCCTGTCTCTTCCGTTTTTCTTTCTTTCTTTCTTTCTTTCTTTCTTTCTTTCTTTCTTTCTTTCTTTCTTTCTTATTTATCCTGTTTTCTCTTTATTCTTCCTTTCATTATTTCTTTTGTACTTTAAATTCTTTTACTTAATCATAACTTTGATGTTTTTCTTCATTTCTTTCATTCTCTCTTCTATTCTTATTTAGTTCTTTTTTTCTTCTAAAATGTTCTGAGGAAGTCATAATAGAAGGTTTTCTTTCTTGATTTTTCATTCTTTCTTTTCTGCTGATTTTTAAGCAAATCACAAGTTATCACCTTCCTCACTTCTTTTCTTAACATCCTAACATCTTTCTTTCTAACTTTTCTATTCTTTCGCCAATTGGTCTCTTAATCTAAATTAATGAATCAGTAGATTATAGGTCAGTGGCGAACGCTTTCACACACCAGTAATAAAAAAAAGAAAAAAAAGAAAAGAAAAGAAAATAACAACATCCGTTATGTGTCTTCCTTTCAGAAATAGAACCTGATTGGATATCGATCTGAATCTTCACTGATTCATAGGGAACCTCGCAACAAATCATACCTCATTGCTGCATGAGTGTCAAGCGAGAATTCACATTGGGAGAGATCATTATTTTTTATTTTAAGATGGCGTATCAGGAAGGAGGCGTAGGGCGAGCGGCTGATTTTAAGACAGAAGACGTCCTAATCATCTGCGGTTATTAATTCTAACTCTTGGCAGGTAACTGCCAATTACAGTCAGCTTTAACTTAATCAATACTCAATCATCACCACCAACAAGAACACTGTAAATATCATCATCATCCTCATCATCATATGCCTAACACATTCCGAGCATCATCAATGTTCTAATTCAATAGGTTATTTGTAATAGTGATCAATACAGCAAATATTATCATTAATCATATAATTATTGAAGGTTGACGCATATATAATCGCTTTTAATCAGCAGACGAAGACCCGTTTGTATAAGTGTTTACAAAAGAAAACGAAGAGATCTTTGTCGGCAAACAAACATTATATATAACAATGGCTGTAAATGAACATGTAATCTCTGAACATTGGAATGATATGTAGCCTTTCGTGCTAGACTAGTGTTTCTCAACCAGTACATCCAGGCACACTAATGCGCTCTGAAAGGTAGCCAAGTATGCTCCAAATTACCAGACGGATAATTTATAGATTATCTTTATTTGAAAAAAAAAAATCTTTATTTTTAAAAAGCTAGAGGCACGAAGCAAGTGGCTTCCATGGCTAGGTCAGGTCTTTGTCATTTGATATTTTAAAATGGATAACAAATTCCTTAATCATCAACAAGGAGTCGATAATCCTTTCCCATTTTGCCTTTCTGGAGGGATTTAAATCTGTCGTTATCGGCCTAAGTTCATGAATTCGTTTAAAAGAAAATTGTACCGCTAATCATCCTCGGGCATGCTAAACCAAAATTTCCTATTTTCAAACTTCATGACTAATTTTTCATTATTAAGAATCTAAAGTTTGCCCCTGAGTTTTAGTTATTGTACCAATTCACCCTGAAGTAAAAAAAAACAAAACAAAACAAAATAAAATAAAAAAATAAACTTGAAAAACACCGTGTCAGACCAACACATGGTTAGGGTTAAGTTTCATCTGAAATCTCTCTAGTTATTTCTTTTTAATCATTTCACCCCAAGGCAACAAACCCACTAAGATGCAGGTTTGTTACAGAGTGTGAAAGAATATAAGAAAAATAAAGAGAAACATAATTACGGAGAGAAGACAATAAAAGAACAGGCATAGGAAAGTAGATAACGACTAGCAATGCATTTCAATTTTTCGAGATCAATCTTTGTAAGCCAGAATACGGAATAGAGACTTATTTATATTATTCGGACTATTGTCCTCAGCTTTGTCGACATATCACAACGCTCCGGGCGTTGTACGCTCTGGCCTTCTTCTGGCGGTTGGAATTTCGAACTGAACCCTTTATTTCACTCACAGGGGTAGACTGTTCTAGTTCCACGTGCCATGTTTGATGGATGTCAGTTACCAGTTATCTCCTGCTAATTTCTCTCTGAAAGTTCTCCACTGCCTTAACCGGGTATTGAACTCACTGGATTGGGTCCTGTCACTGGATCTAACCAACGCCTTTATCCACTGTGCCATGTGTCCTTGAGGACAAAGAGTGTGAGTTCAACACCCGGTTAAGTGGAGAACTTTCAGAGGGAAAATTAACAGGAGATAACTGATAACTGATATCCATTAGACATGGCACGTGGAACTAGAACAGTCTACCCCAGTGAGCGAAATAAAGGGTTCAGTTCGAAATTCCAACCACCAGAAGAAGGCCGGAGCGTACAACGGCCGAAGCGTTGTGATAAACATGGCGACAAAGATGAGGACAATAGTGCGAATAATGTAAAGAGTGTGCATAATACCTCATCTCAGAAATATAGACAGATACTGAAGAGCCGAAATTTTGTAATAAATATGGCGACAAAGGTGAGGACAATAGTGCGAATAATGTATATAATGTACATAATACTTCATCTCAGAAATATAGACAGACTCGGAATAGAGTCTATGCATTCTCTCGTTTCTCGACTAGTTATTTCTCGACTAGTTATTTCTCGACTAGTTATTTCTTTTCGATTTTTTTTTTTTACGCTCTTGTCTAATTCAGGATTTCTTTAATGATGTATCGTATATCCTCAGGATATGACCGATCAGGGCTTTCCACAACTTCCTTTTCTTTGTAGCTCTTAGTAATTGTTGTCTTTTTAATATCTTTACCGATATTTTTTCTGCCATCTATTTATCCAAACGCGTTTGGTAGGCTACACGCATGTTCCCTCTACCAGCTTTAGTATATTCAGTTTATACCAAATTCTCCAAATCCGTGTTCCTTATTATGTCTCTCAGAATTATTCTGATTCTAATTAAAAGTCTACTTCGGCTATTGTCCCGTTGAATAATCCTAAATCTATAATTTGGAAAGGAGATCCTAATATACTTCTTCTCACCTGGCTGCTGTTTGGTGTGTTGCTGTCACACTAGAGCGCCTTCGCCGTTGCTTCTTTTTTCGTGCTGCTGCTGCGAAGAAGAAGATTTGCTTCCATGTCTCTTTTTTCTTAGTATACGATATTTTGTTTTCTGCTCGCACTGTGAAGGCTATTTTATGCAAGGATACCTTCTTTAATATATATATATATATATATATATATATATATATATATATATATATATATATAGTTTATTTTCATTTTTTTTCCTTGTTGGATGCCGGAACATTTAATTTAATAATTGTATATTTGGACAACAATTCCTCTTTTATACAAGTTTCAGTAAAAAGGACTGAAAACAAGGAAAAACTTAAGCGCAGTACCTTATCAGTTGTTTTTAATGAACATTTTATAAAGGAGGGATTGGGGCCCAAATAAACAAAACACACACACGCACATACACACATTCCCACACGCACACACACAACACACACACACACACACACACACACACACACACACATATATATATATATATATATATATATATATATATATATATATATATATATATATGGGATACGTCAAACTTCATACCTTCGGCATAACATATAACATAACAAAAGTGCTAATAATTTTGACTCTCCTTCGTACATATATATATATATATATATATATATATATATATATATATATATATATATATATATATATAGCATTCTGCAGGTGCTGACGACTATCCTTTTCTGTCAATATGAGTTTAGCTGTAACTGATTCCATTGTGTCACGCCTATTTGCTACATTTCGACAGAATCCATACGTATGAGTTTCTTACGAAGACAGCAGAGTGAACTCATCGCAAACATTTTATCCATTGCTTCTATCTCATTAAATTCTTGATCGCTCAAAGAAAGCCGAAGTAATCGACTAAAGACGCCTTACACAGTGTATCGTGGTGTTTTGCATTCATCATTGTTCTGTGGTTATCAAACGTGAACAGCATTTTCATCAGGAAATAACTTAGGTTTCTGCATGCAACAATCTGATCAATCAACAGCACTGACGATTATATAAATTAATAAAGTATTGCCAAAAGCAAAACTGATGCGAATCGAAATGTGCTTAAGATACTCAATAAAAGAAAACCGATACAAGAATACACAAAGTGTTTCTGTATCCTGAACACACAAAATTTCATGTCCAGATATGCATTGACCGAAATATTCTGTCCCCATACCAAGTAATCCTTATTCAACATGCAGCTTAACGTTGTTGGAGAAAGATAGCTCAATATCGTAAGAACTAGGGGTCAACTTGCAAAGATAATTATGCTGCTGAAAAAAACCTTGTTCCATATCAGGAAATTGCAGGTAAAAGCAGAAAAAAAGTTCAGCAAGCACTTCTGAGGCCAAAAAGATTTGGTTCTGCTAATACGGACACTATTTACATTATTCGGACGGTTGTCCTAATCTTTGTCGCCATATTTATTACAAGGTTTCGGCCGTTGTACGCTCCGGCCTTCTTCAGGTGGTTGTAATGTCGAACTGAACCCTTTATTCCGCTCACTAGGGTAGACTGTTCTAATTCCATGTGACATGTTTAATGGATGTCAGTTATCAGTGATCTCCTGTTAATTCCCCTCTCCAAGTTCTCAACTGTGTGCGTGTGTGTATGTGTGTCTGTAGGTTTGCTGCCAGAGAATTTTTCTCGCCGGAATCCAACTTATAAATCTACCATTCGTCCTCGCATTCATTAATTCTGGTATATCTTGTATGCTGCTCCGCTTATATATCCCGATATTGTTGAAAAAAAAAATAATCCAAAAACAGGTTTTTGATCCTTATCTGGCATCTCGGCTTTAGTCACTTTCTCACCACCGTAAAGTATTTTCCCTTTTTCTCTCTCTCTTTTTAATCGGAATCACTCCAAGCAAGGGAGTAGTGCCACTAAAATGGCAGGGTGTGGAAGAATTAGGAACAAAAACATTAATGAGGAACAGAAAGAGAAGATAGTAATCAGAGGAACAGAGGATAGCGATTGACATTGCATTTAAATATTTGCGTATAAAGTTGGTTAGAATGCATGGAGCCAGAACGGAGTTGCACAAGTGAGATGTGCGAGAAAAGAAACTCTTAGCATAGAACTAACGGCTACATCTAGCCAGCTGAAGTGTAAATTGATGAGATCTCGATACTAGTCTAGTGCTGCGCCTAAATTTAAAAAAAAAATCTAGGTACGATAGCGAAGAGCTTATCCGAAGAATTATCATGAAATTATTTATAGAAAAGACAGAGAGAAGACTAATGCCGAGCCGCCAGATGAGGACCAATAATATTGAAAATCTTCTTGAGATCTTATAAAGGAGCTCAAGGTAAGTGGCAGGAACACCGGACCATATGTGACAGCAATATTCTAAGCATGGATGAATATATACATATATATTAGATATGTAAGATAGATTATTGAGAGAAAAATTGTCCCGCCTGACACAGTGAAGCAAGATTCTTAGCAGCTGACCTAGTAATGGATTCAATATCGTCTTTCCAATTTCATATCAGCAGAAAATGTGAGCCCGAGAAGGCGCCATAAGTCACTTTCCTGGAGGATAGCATCAGACACGCTGATGGAAGGCAGCGAGAAGTCTCTATAAATATTTTCATAATAAATGTTATAATGGACCTCCCTCTTTGGTACAATTAATTTAAGAGAAGTATTAGACTGGGAACTAGTTTTCATCGTTTTACTGTTGAAATAGCTACCAGGTCATCCCATAAGTTCTGTCCGAATTTTGAATAGAGAAAACAAGTGACCAAATGTTACATTTAATTACAGATTCAATCAACAATGTATTTTCCCTGATTATCTATGACTTCCTTCCATCTATTAACAAGCTTACTAATTCCATTACTGTAAAATTCTTTTGGCTTTGATTCGAAGAACTCACAAATGTCAGTTTGAACTTCTTCCTGTGTTGCAAAAGCTGTTTGTTCCAAATGATTCTGTAAGCTACGAAACAAATGTAGTCTGAAGGAGCAAGATCGGTAGAATAAGGTGGATGAAGAATTTTCTCCCAACCAAGTTCTTCGATCTTTTGTGATGTGATTCTTGCTGTGTGGGGTTGTGCATTGTCCTGATGAAACATCACCTCTTTTCGATTCACTAGAGCAGGTCTTTTTTTCCTCAAAGCTTGGTTCAAACGCTCTAATTGCTGACAGTATATTTGAGCATTAATTGTTGCATTAAGTGGTAAGAATTCAAAGTGGATTATTCCTTGGCGATCCCACCAGATTGAAAGAAGGACCTTTTGCCCATGAAGTTCTCTTCTCGGCTGTGGCTGGGGTCTTTCCCCTTTACCAAGCCACTGTCTACGACGCTTAACATTTCGATAAAAGATCCATTTTTCGTCGCCAGTCACAAGTCTATCCAAAAAAGGTGAAACAAGTTGGCAAGAATGGAGAGAAGAGCAGATGTCAACTCGGGATTTGAGGTTGTTTTCAGACAATTCATGAGGCACCAATTTTCCAAGTTTAGGAACTTTTCCAAGTTGTTGAAGATGACGATGAACAGTTGTATGGTTTGCACTGACAACCATTGCCAATTCCTCAACTGATAAAGCAGGATTTTCTTCAAGGGCTCCTTCAAGAAGCTTTTCATCAAACTCAACTGGACGTCCGGTTCGATCATCATCTTCAAGGGTGAAATCTCCACCTCTGAATTTTTCAAACCATCTTCTGCAAGTTCTTTCATTCACACATTCCTCTCCATAAGATGAGTGAATGTTTCTAGCCGCTTCGGCTGCTGAGTTTCCTTTCTTGAACTCATAAAGCATTATGTGCCTCAAATGATTCTTGGGTACTTCCATGTTAGCAGGGTTTTAATCAAACTAAATTTAATTTTATTGTTCTCTGAAATAAAATTTGATCAGTTTAAATGCATCTAAACATAAAAATAATGTTCAGCACCATTAGACATTATAAAATACTCTTTAAATTTCGTTCCTTTTAACAAAATGTTAAAATTTAGACAGAACTTATGGGATGAACTGATAGATGTAACTGTAAGATTTTCTTTTCTAGCAGTTTTATCTTGTAGATATCTCTTCCAGCTTCTTTTTTCCTTGTCGCTTACGATCTTTAAAAATTAAAATCCAACGCCAGTCGCCATTTTCTCTCTTTCTGAAACCCGTTCTATTATTGTCCTTTTTTTTCTCGCTCTCAGTAACTAAATTTCGAGATCCATTCAAATATTATTAAATGAGGTTGTCGTAAGGGCGTAAACTGAGGAAGAAAAAAATACATAGACAGATATTTTTGGATAGATAAAGGTTGGCCTAGAAATGAAGTGGTTAAGAGTAACAGGTTCTAGAAAGAAGATGTCTGAGTGTAACTTCCTTATTTAATGGAAGACGAAAGGAAGTAGAATGATTCGAACCTTGCCCGTGACGTGGCGGGTCCTATTTGAACATTTGCCATAGAAATTTTGATAGACTATCGAGAGGCGAGCAACATTTCATTTGTGGGAAAAGAGTTTGTAGTACAGGCAATAAGATGTGAAATTAAAATGGAGAATAAGACGTTTAAAGGAATCCACGTATATGTTATATTCATAAGATCTACTGCGTTGACCAAATATAGATGAATACAGTATATAGAAAATAAAGTTTTTCATCCACCTGTTCTCCAGTGATAATGATAATCAAGAGGACAGGAGTCTAGAGAGTTGGGTGGCCAGATGTAAGGGATAATGGGGTCTCAGATATTGTCTGACAGCCATTAACTGGGTTCCACTGTTTAAGTGAAATAGTGCAGAGTCCTGTTGCCAGACATAGGGGATTCCAGAGCCACCCCCTTGCCCCATGGTAGCACTACTTCCTCAAGGCACTTGATGTGGGATAGGAGTCTAGATAGTTGGGTGGCCAGATGTAAGGGATAATGGGGTCTCAGATATTGTCTGACAGCCATTAACTGGGTTCCCCTGTTTAAGTGAAATAGTGCAGAGTCCTGTTGCCAGACATAGGGGATTCCAGCAGCCACCCTCTTGACCCAGGGTAGCACTACTTCCTCAAGGCACTTGATGTGGGATAGGAGTCTAGAGAGTTGGGTGGCCAGATGTAAGGGATGATGGGGTCTCAGATATTGTCTGACAGCCATTACTTGGTTTCCCCTTTTTAAGTGAAATAGTGCAGAGTCCTGTTGCCAGACATAGGGGATTCCAGCAGCCACCCTCTTGACCCAGGGTAGCACTACTTCCTCAAGGCACTTGATGTGGGATGAGGAGCGGAGGCATAACATCGCCATCCAACTATTCTCGAATCTTCTGGATTGACACCCCAAAACTCTGAAATGCTCCTCGCGCGAATGTCAAGTAGTAAAGCATACTGTTTACAAATTTCAGGTGGAATGAATTGCGTCACAGTGCTCTTTTTTTCTCACATACAGTGCACAACTAACCCTACTATAATGTGCAGTAGATAAAATCAAGAACAAACAATGCCCATGCGCGAAAGTGGAAATATAAAATGGCGACAATTTACACATTGTGCCATGCTTGTAAATAATTTCTAGGTTAAATAATGAAGAAATGATCGACATCGTCACTTTGAAATAGAAGAAAAAGAAGGAATTTCTAAGCTATATAATAAGGAAAGCGGGCGTGGAAAAACTGATACTCACAGAACAGACTGAAGGCAAGGGGAACAGATGAAAACAACGCATAACCTACCTAGCGAGCTTGAGTAAATGGATGGCGGAACAAATTTTAGTGGAGCTTACAAAAAGACAACGTTTATTAAGGTCTAGAAAAGACAAGAAACTGTGTCGAGCCATGATCACCTACGTCTTGCTAAGACTCGACACATAGAAGAAGAATCCAGAAATATTTTGTGATGTCAACGAATACTCGTTGCCAGTTTTGTAGTGCCGACGAATATAGTTGTCACTTTCGTAATGCTCGTTGTAGTAGAGACTTTGTAATCTCAGATACAACTATAGTAACGCCGTTGAACAATACTGGTGTCAGACGCCTTCGAATATCACTCGCACTAATAGTACATACTGGATAATACTCACTTGAATAGTAATCCGTATAGTGATCCAAACAAAGAAATAGAGAATAGCCGTATAGTAATAGAGGATAGAGTAGAAATAGCGGTTCGAATAGTAATAGAGGATAGACTAAGGATAACGATCCGTATAATATAGAGAACACAAGAAATTGCGATCAATCTAGACGTCACGCGACTTCCTATATTTGCGTTTCCTCTATGGTCACGTGGTCTACTTAATTCAATAGTGGGATCACCTGTGTTTGCTCACTGGCGATCTATGTTCAACTTCAAGTGAGGGCAGCGACACCTCAACCCTATATAAAATCACACACACACACACACACACACACACGCACACACACACACACACACACGCACTACCTCGACTAGGAGTAAAACGCCAACCACTAGATGTTAATCATGATGGACCGGTACTTAAAATCCATAGTCTGCAATTTGGCGATTTATTAAAGATGATATTTTAGTTTCTTTATATTATAACATGTCACGCGCCGAAATTGTAACTTTAAAATCCGCTCTTGCCACGTATAAAGATTAGAAATAAGGAAATAATGCTAAAAGACAAATAATAATAATAATAAAAAAAATATCACATCTTCCTGTTAAACTGACATTCTGCTTTAACAAGCTTGGATTTATACATTTCAGGAATCGTGTTTCTACATGTTTTTTCTTTCTTGTTTGTTAACTTCGACTGTCTCTCAAAGACATTCTCCGATCAAGAGGAACTTTCAAGACACATTTTCTTCAAAATAATTCTTCCCCAAACTGTTATCTTTATTTGTAACTGCCTCATCTCTCAGATACTTGATCTTTTGTGAGTAAATACGTTGGCGATTAAGTTTCGTTCTTTCTTTTTCTTTTTTTTAATTCACCGGTTTTCTTTCTATCTATCTCTGTTTCCTTTCTTTCCGCCATTTCCATCTGCGTAATTCGTTCGCTTCGAATGGCTTGGGGTCGACGCCATTTGCAATTTCTTTCAATGTTTAAGCGTTGTGTTAATAATAAGAATAACAGCTCACTGAGAATGATCTCGGATAAATTTGCAGATAAGATGTCTACGAATTACCGTCTCCCTTAAGGACGTGGACGATCATAGCTCTCTCAATTGCCTCACATTTGTAACAGTTAATAAATGTTGTATATATATATCTCCTAATCCATGTTCTTGAAACATCCACACAGGCTTGTTTGGTATGTGACGCGCTGCTTCCCTCCCTTCACTCTTGCCTTCAATATGGTAACATTCGGAGCTTAGCTTAGATATGACACAAGGCAGAAACTATGGGGCACTCAGCGAGGATCACAATCACTACTTAGTGGTAATTGTTCTAGCGAAAAAAGTCTGCTAATCATTACACCACATCGAGATGCTCAAAATGATTTTGTAAGCCTAGCTTAGATGTGAAGCATGGCTGAAAGTACGGGCCTCCAGTGAAGGTCTAATTCCCTGTGCTATCGTAAACAAACTTATTAACCATTGCACCACGTCTAAATGACCCTCTACTCGTCATGCCTTCAATATATCCTGTGAGTGTCACTTTTTCTAAGCCATCTTTCTTCATTATGTGCTCTAGAAATTTCAACAGTCTCTGTTGTTAAGGACGGTTCTATTTGGCTAAAGTTTCTGTTTGGTACGTGTTATTCCCACAATCGTTCTGTAGAACCAAATTTCTGTTGACTCAAGACTCTTCTTCATCTGTGACGAAAGAGTCCAGCATGGATACTATTGTGACTCAGCATGTTATCTATATATATAGAGGATATAGACAGAAGCATTAGTAACTGCTATATTCATGGCTCGTGGGATCTTCACACCACCATCGTTGATGAAGTTTTGATTCGTATTTTTACATTCATAGAGAATGTAAAATTACGAATCAAAACTTATGGTATGAATAGACTATCGAAAATATTAAGGTATGAATAGAATATCGAAAATATTGAGTCCATTTTCATATTCGTTGTTGGAAGTTTTAACTGATGATCCTGAATCCTTAAAAAAGGATTTAGGTGAAATAAATTATCGTAATGGTACCTTAAAGTGGTTTGTTTTTCATTACATATTAGCTCTGTCCTCACATTGAGCTCTCAGGATTTCATCCTCTTTGGATTTACCAATTCGGTTTACCAAGTTCCTTATAACTTAAATATATATATATATATATATATATATATATATATATATATATATAATTATTTATTTAAAAAAAAATTATAACATAAATATGTTATAAAATCACTACAAATATAGCCATTTTGTTTCAACACCCTCGGTGTCTTATCAAGTGATGACGTTGAATGTAAAATAAATGGTTTTAAAAGTTTCAAATTAATTAACAATCCTACGCAAGGGGAAAACGTTGTTACAAAGGCTAGATGGACCAATCAAAACACAAGTATAGGAAAATTCAAAAAGCTTGATAACGAAGTCATGTTATAATATCTATTCAGATGTTTAAAATATGGGTAGTATTAAAAAAGAATTTATTCCAACGAATAATTACTAAATTATACGATAAAGTAATTATTAGTAATTATTCGTAGTGATTTTATAACATATTTATGTTAGAATTTTTTTTTTTTTTAAATAAATAATTATATCTGCTCTACTTTGTATTGAGCACTCTTTTAAGAATAGTAATTGTTGGCTATTGGAATTCATTCCATATACACCAATCATATACTTGGGTTTATATATATATATATATATATATATATATATATATATATATATATAGAATAGTATCTAGCTAAGTTGAATTCTTCTTCTTTAATTTGCCGTGTCCTTTCAGGGTGTTGACGATAATAGCCCTTCCTCTTCTCCTCTCCCTTGCAGCATTAAATAAGTTTTATCTTTTCGTTATTTCTCCCAAACTGTTTTCTACCATCTATTTGCTCAAGTTCATCAAGTACGTTACGTGCTGCTTTCTTCTGTCCCTCAATCTGTCCTGTGAGAAGCAGGTTTACCAAGCCCACTTTCTTCATTAAAAGCCTCTCCTTGTGTTAAGTATAATTCTCCTTTTTGTTTCTATCTTCTCCAAAACCTCATCTTTGCTCGCATGTTCGATCCGTGGTATCCTCAGCATTTTTCTGCAGATCTAGATTTCTGTTGCTTCACGGTTCTTAGAATTTCAAATAAGATTAAAAGATGTCCAGATCACGGCGTTGGGGGCCTACGGAGTTACTGCAGAAGATTTGAGGAGGTTTGCTGCCACAGAGTCTTTCGCAACCATTAACGGACATCTGGTATGAACATGTAAATAACAATACTACTACTACTACTACCACTACTACTACTACTACTACTACTACTACTACTACTACTACTAATAATAATAATAATAATAAGAAGAAGAATAACAAAAAATTCTTCCGAAATTTCAATATTCTCTAAGGAAACAGATCTCAGCGTCATAATGTTTATATTGCAAGTCTTTTCGATTTCTTTCCAATCTTCAAATTAAAAACAAAATCAGAAGTCATAAAGATAATCGAACATTCTGATGCTTTTCATCTAGAGAGAGAGAGAGCGAGAGAGAGAGAAAGAGAGAGAGAGAGAGAGAGAGAGAGCGGGAACTGTTTTAAATCCCAAGGTTAGGGGATGTGAGATTTTTTTTTATTCTTTGTTAAAGTGGCATGTCGATTCAATATCTGAATATTCTTTCCCTTCCAAACATGGAATTGTATTTTTTTTAGTTATTTTGCGTTATTTTTCTCTATTTAAAAATTTGAATCTCTAACCTGCAGCATTATTTCTTCTTCTTCTTCCTCTTCTTCTTCTTCTTCTTTTTATTATTATTATTATTATTTTCTTCCCCTTCTACTACTACTTATACTTCTTCTTATTCTAATTCCTCCTTTACTTCTTCACTTTTTCTATTTCTGCTTCTATTCTTCTCCTCCTTCTACTTAATCTACTTTTACATCTTCTCCTTCTGCTACTGTCGCTTTTTTTTCTTCTTCTACTTTTTCTTCTGCTTTTTCTACTTCTTTCCCTGTTCCTCTCTTTTATTTAATCATCATTTTCTTTTTCTTCTTGTCTTCTTTTTTTAAAATGTACCTTCTATTTACTTTTTTTCTTCCTTTCCGTTCCCCTTTTTCATTTTTAAACTTAGGTTTCTCCTTCTTATTACTTTGTCTCTCTCCTTTCCATATTTCTCTTCCATTTCTTCTTTTGATTTCTTACTCTTTAAAATGTTCGTTTTCAACCTGATCTGCTTCCTCCTCATTTTCCTTTGTCTTCTAATTCTTTATCCTCTTCTTCTTCTTCTTCTTCTTCTTCTTCTTCTTCTTCTTCTTCTTCTTCTTCTTCTATAATATTGTTATTAATACTTTCTTAGTTGCGACCAAAAATCAAAATGGTGTTGAATCTCACTTCTTAGCATCGGGAACATAACTGCTTTAAAAATCGGCATTCTTAGGTTTTTCGCTGGATTCGAACACCGAGAACTGTGGCCGGTGGAATATATTCGAAATGTTTGGACACAATCGCTCATGCTGAATTTACATGAAATGGTAAACCCACCTACAATGTTTTCGTTCTTTCTTCCTTCTTTTCTTTCTTATATTACACCTATTGCTTTTCAACCATTTCACCCCAAGCAAGGGGGGAGTGCCACTAGGACGCAAGGGGTTACAGTGTTTGGCACCAAGAGTAAAGAAGCGTGACTGAGGAAAGGATGAAGCGAAGGACGGGGAATTAGATCAAGTCATTTGATAATGTCGATTGACATTGCATTTGAGTAATTGAAGATTATAGCTATCAGGGAAGCAAGTAAGAGGAAGGGAGTTTCACACACGGGAAGTGCGAGACATGAAGCTATTGGAGTAGAAAAGACGGCTATATTTAACCGTTTCGACATCGAAAGTGTTGGACTGAGATGCCAAACTAGTAGCACGCTTAAATTCATGCAGTGTGGGAACCAGCGAACGTAGGACGTTGGAGAAGTAACCGTGAAAGTATTTGTAGAAAAGACAGAGGAAAGCGAGGACACGTCTGTGAGAAAGTGATTGTAGACGAGATGCCAGATCAGGACCAATCACATTGCATATCCGTCTCTGGATTTTGTCGAGAACCTTGAGACGAACAGCGGGGGCTCCAGACCATATATGGCAGTCGTATTCCATGCAAGGGTGAATGGTTGATTTATAGAATTGAAGGATGTATCTATTCTTTATTTTTGTGTTTGTACTGAGCTTTTTATTTTTTTTTCAACTTTTTTTCGTTTTTTTTTTTCCAGTTTTTCTTTTTTTTTTTTCGCACTCCTTTCTTACCTAATCTTTATTCGCACCTGATTTTCATTCATTCATTCGTTCGTTCGTTCTTTCATTCGTTCTTTGCGTTTATTCGCTTTATTTTCTCTTTCTGTCTTTCCTAAGCATTTCTTTTCTTTTATCGCTCTTCCTCTTTGACTTTCTTTCCGCCTCTTTATTTCGGGGTGGATGGTATTTCTTTACAAACTACCCTACACTCGTTTCTTCACAATGCCACGTGCTTTTTTTAAATTCAAACTGTCTTTTTTCCCCCTTACCACTTAGATTTCTCCTTCTACTTCACCTCTAAACCGAACCCTAACCTTAACTCCAGTCTCTCTATTACATTTTACCCCTCACTGTTGTCTCCGTTCCTTTACCATATATATATATATATATATATATATTGCAAAGTGAACCAAATTTATTTCCATGTTGAATCTCGAAAGACCAAGTTGAGAGCAAGTCATTGTTTTTAAACTTTTCTATCTCGCAACTAAAAGGATTTTTTTTTTCTTGCTCATCTCCGCTTTAAGTTTAATGGCAAATAAGAAGAACGATAATAAATAAATGTTTATTTTTTGCTGCAGATAACAACTATATTTTGCCTATGCAAACAACAGCAGTAAAATGTCGTTTAAAAACGTCTCAGATTTTCCGCAAGTTTCATTCGCCTAAAAAGCAGAGAATCGTCACAGTCCCAAGGTGAGGAAGCAACAACAACAGCAGCAACAACAACAACAGCCACAATAATAATAATAATAATAATAATAATAATAATAATAATAATAATGATAATAATATTAAAAAATTAGAAATTACCATATGCTGGTTCTTTTAGCAAATTCACACATAATATCGAAGCGCCTACCATAGAGTGATATTTAGCAAAAGATCGCCTCGAAAGGAAATTTCACAAAGTCTAGGGCTTTAGATTCATACTGGTGCCGTAAGGGTTAGAGGCTTGAGTAAAAAAGGAATCGGTGAGTCGAGTTCGAATTTCAACGAGTTTATTACATTCACTTTCGTTTGGGCACGTTGTGAATCTGCACCCCCAGCTTGTAGCGTAAACAGCACTTTCGAGTATTGGTCCTCAACCAGTTCTTACTTGATAAAAAAAAGGACCCATTCCCCAACGGAAAAAGTTACTCCTGAGAATATATCTAAAATTGGAAAATGACTAAAAATTCTTGATTTGTGTGACCTGCAGCAAGCGGAGATAGCATATAAATGTTAGGAATTTCCACTAAGACAATCTAAGCTTAATAGTATAGAGATTAGACTGATTCAGTTTTTACGGTTTACCAACCTTTTGCATGTTATTTAAAGCCAGAAAATATTTTAAAATTCTGAGATGTTTTTGAGAAAATTATAATTTAGAGATAATGTTCTTAATAATTAACCCATAGTTTGGGGGAGAAGCGCTGGATTCATACTTTTTCCAAGGGTATTTCAGCGTAAATAAATATAACGAACCCAACTAGAATTTGAATTCGACACTCTGATTAACAATTCTGAGTTATTATCCATTACACCACCCGCACATCAAAACTGAGAGCAACCAACTGTTCCCAAAGTAGGTATTGACCAGGTTCAATGTTATTTAATTTCGGTGATCGGCCGTGGTATGACCGCAAACATATAGTGTTTTGGCAGCCTATCGATTATCGTTTCGGAAAGAAAAAATCCGGTCTAGTCCGTAGCATATACTTTCACACTAACGGCCTTGGAAAATGCATGGATTTACCGTATCTCCAATCAGCAATCTGTAGGCTACATAAGAGTTTAAACTTCCCTCACTAGTCTAGGAGAAGGAAAACATTGAAACGGGGAAATAGTACCCTAACCTTTCTAAACTGGTTGCGTGTTGTCTCTCGTATCACGTGTTTTATCGGCATTTCTTCCGGACCCAACGCTGCATCACTGTGTGAATGAACGCCGGACTATTTCCTGTATATATCTTTCCACTCTGTTTATTTCACGGGGAACAGTAGTAGTAGAATCGTTTTTTGACAATTCGTGTTGGTTGACTGATTTTGTTTCAACTACAGCTAATTTGTACATAATTTTATACTTTCATGGTAAAGGCATAATTATTAGATAATAATTCATTCAAAAATACGCTTTTAAGTAGGCGCCCGAGGTGGTCGTCAGTGATGTTTTTGACTTGGTTCATCAGGTTGTTTCGGGTCTTTTAACATCATACTCCCCATCACCAAATCGACTAAATCAGGGGAGATCAATCCCTGATTCCCCCTCTCAATCAAACGCTACCAGCTACTCTGGCCTTTTTAAAGAATTAGACGTAGACCGATCACATATTTCGCACATCCGATTGGATCTATTCTGATGTGATGGTTAACAACTTCTTCTGATAGGATTTTAGCTATGAAAGAGTTATCCTCCACTTTCCCGTATGACCTAGTGTGTTACTAATATAATCTTAGTAAAAGAAATAGTCTGTGGTTTGTTTTATGGTTGGTACGGTCGTCTCATAGGATAAATAAAAACAAAAATAACACAACAAAATAAAATCTGAAAGAAATGAAAAATAACCCGGACTTTGTAGATAGCAAAATCGAACAATTGATTTGGACAAATTAAATGTCACGATAAAATCTGATTCTTCGTCCATGTTAACGAGTTGGAATCTGTTTTAAAATCGGGAGAACTTTCGTTGGGCATTTCTTTAACGAGACTATCGTGATGTATTAGCAATTCCTCCGGCTCCCAACACTGCATCACAAACTGAATGAACTGCATACAATCGTTTCTTGGCGGAAGCGAGAGGAAGTGTGATATAAAGAAAATGGGTTCTCATCAATTTGACCAGACACTTGCCGTGATTACGTGCTTGTCTGTCTCATTAAAGAATCTGCAATTGGCGAAGCGTCTTCAGGTTTCTATTCTCGCAACCGTGCTGATTGTATTTTCGGTCCCATATTCAATTTAAAAAAATACAATCCAATATTGTGAGAATTCCACGCCGACGGTGTTCAACACCCAAGTTCAGGACATCAAATTTCTGAGTAGTACGCAATTTTGGGAGTAACCTACGCGTTCTGCAACAAGCTTCCCAGCATTAATGTTTGGATAGCGTGTAAGAGAGTCTATCTACAGCGATTAAATCTGCGGTTCTAATCAGTAACCACAGTGTTGCAGAAACATGAGCAAGCACTCGGATTTAAAGACAATGATGTTAATGCTTGCAAAACATTCTTGTTAATCGATGATTCAAGGATGTAACAAACCAATTTTTTCTTTCAGAACGTGTTTATAGTTACTGTTCCTGGGTTTCGTTCTTTAGCCAAAAGGCATTAAACGGATTTTATTTGATCGATATTTACTTCACTGAAAAGTCAAGGTCACACGCGCTCTTCCCTTCCGGTATTGTAGAAATGAAAACGCTTGTGGGATGATGAGAAATATAGAAATATAAAAGTAAAACGAATGATAAAATGAAAAAAAAAATCATTTGAATTCAAATGGTCTTCATAGATTTCATTGAAGGATCTAAAAGTAAAAAAATTGTATTTCATGTGATATATGGGAAACGAGAATAAAAGAGAAAACCAATATTGAAAGAAGGGCCACTAGTTGTCCAAATATAGCCGGAGCGTTGAAGACCTTAAACAAGGTGTTACAAAGATTCATTATTGCTAAACAGACACCTTTGAATAAAATGTTTTCACTAAGTAAGAAACAATGTTTGCATATCATACTTTCGAGGTTGGGCGGGAGAGATCATGGACTAATTATGAAGGAGTGATGCTAGAGCTGAGAAATCTTGCATGCCTTAATTTCAATATTTCATATTAAAAGCTGCAATGTTTCTTTCTACGTACAAGAGTGGGCTGAAATGTTTATGGACTGGCTATGAGGGAGTGATATTAGAGCTGTGAAATCTTGCATGACTTGATTTCAATTCTTCATATTAAGAGCTGCGGAGTTTCTTTCCATGTACGAGGGTCGGCTGAAAAGTTTATGGACTGGCTATGAAGGAGGGATGCTAGAGCTGAGAAATCTTGCATGCCTTAATTTCAATATTTCATATTAAGAGTTGCCTTGCTTCTTTCTATATACAAGTGTGGGGCGAAAAGTTTATGGATAGGCTATGAAGGTGTGATGCGAGAACTGTGAAATCTTGCATGCTTTAATTTCAATAATTCATATTGAGAGCTGCCTTGTTTCTAGCCATGTACGAGGATGGGCTGCAAAGATTATGGACTGGCTATGAAGGTGTGATGCGAGAGCTGTGAAATCTTGCATGCCTTAAATTCGATTCTTCATATTAAGAGCTGCGTTGTTTCTTTCCATGTACAAGTAGGGGTAAAAAGTTTATGGACTGGCAATGAAGGAGTGATGCTAGAGCTGTGAAATCTTGCATGCCTTAATTTCAATACTTCATATTAAGATCTGCGTTGTTTCTTTCCATGTATAAGTAGGGGCTGAAAAGTTTATGGGCTGGCTATGAAGGTGTGATGCTAGAGCTGAGAAATCTTGCATGCTTTAAATTCAGTACTTCATATTAAGAGCTGCAATGTTTCTTTCTACGTACAAGTGTGGGCTGAAATGTTTATGGACTGGCTATGAAGGAGTGATGCTAGAGCTATGAAATCTTGCATGCCTTAATTTCAATATATCATATTAAGATCTGCTTTGTTTCTTTCTATGTATAAGTCTGAGCGGAAAAGTTTATAGATTGGCTATGAAGGTTTGATGCGTGAGCTGTGAAATCTTGCATGCCTTTATTTCAATCCTTCATATTAAGAGCTGCGTCGTTACTTTCCATGTACAAGTATGGACTGGAAAGTTTACGGGCTGGTTATGAAGGAGTGATTTTAGAGCTGTGAAATCTTGCATGCCTTAATTTGAATTCTTCATATTAAGATCTGCGTTGTTTCTTTCCATGTACGATGATTGGCTGAAAGGTTATGGAATGCCTATGAAGGTGTAATGCTAGAGCTGTGAAATCTTGCATGCCTTAATTTCTATTCTTCATATTTCCAGATCTGCGTTGTTACTTTCCATGTACGAGCGTGGGCTGAAATGTTTATAGAATTGCTATAAAAGAATGATGCTAGAGCTGTGAAATCTTACATGCCTTAATTTGAATTATTCCTATTAAGAGCTACGTTGTTTCTTTTCATGTACCAGGGTGGGTTAAATAATTTATGGAATGGCTATGAAGGTGTGATGCAAGAGCTGTGAAATATTGCATGCCTTAATTTCAATATATCATATTACGAGTTGCCTTGTTTCTTTTATATACAAGTATGGGCTGAAAAGTTTATGGACTGGCTAAGAAAGAACAATACCAGAACTATGAAAACTTGCATGCCTTAATTTCAATATTTCATATTAAGTGCTGCGTTGTTTCTTTGAAAGTACAAGTGTGGGCTGAAAAGTTGATGGACTGGCTATGAATGAATGATGCTAGTGTTGTGAACCTTGCATGCTTTAATTTCAATACTTCATATTAAAAGCTGCATTATTTCTTTCCAAGTAGAAGTGTGTGTTTAAAAGTTTATGCACTGGCTATGAATTAGTGATTCTAGACCTATGAAATCTTGCATGACTTAATTTCCATACTTTATATTAAGAGCTGCCTTGTTGCTTTCCATGTACGAGGGTGGGCTGAAAAGTTTATGGAATGGCTATGAAGGAGTGATGCTAGAGCTCTGAAATCTACCATGCCTTAATTTCAATTCCTTATATTAAGAGTTGCATCTTTTCTTCCATGAACAAGTGTGGGTTGAAAAGTTTATGGACTGCAATTTAAGATTGTTACCAGAACTATGATTTCTTGCATGCCTTAATTTCAATATTTCATATTAAGAGCTTCCCTCGTTTCTTTCTATGTACCAGTGTGGGCTGAAAAGTTTATAGATTGGTTGTTAAGGTGTGATGCTAGAGCTGTGAAATCTTTCATGCCTTAATTTCAATACTTCATATTAAGAGTTGCATGGTTTCTTTCCATGTACAGCTGTGTGATTCTAGAACTGTGAAATCTTGCATGTCTTAGTTTCAATACTTCACATTTATAGCTGCATGGTTTCTTTCGATGTCTAAGTATGGCATGGAAAGTTTATGGACTGGCTATGAAGGAGTGATGCTAGAACTGTGAAATCTTGCATATCTTAATTTCTATACTTCGTATTAAGATCTGCCTTGTTTCTTTCCATGTACGAGGGTGGTCTGAAAAGCTTATGGACTGGCTATGAAGGACTTATGTTTGAGCTGTGGAATCTTGCATGCCTTAAATTCAGTACTTCATATTAAGAGCTGCGTTGTTTCTTTCCATGTACGAGACTGTGCTGAGACGTTTATGACCGTCTATAAAGGAGTGATACTAGAGCTATGAAATTTTGCATGCGTTAATTTCAACTTTTCTCATTAACAACTGCATTGTTTCATTCTAGGCAAACTGACATCTGAACGTTCTAAGAAGACTCTTCATCCTGTCGGTCATAAAAACCCATCAACGATAGATATGACAACCTCATCACTGTGATATTTGTTTCCAACCAAGTGATTTTTCACATGTTAGAGAACAGATGGTCGTCAAATCATTAGAATCAGGTGAGTGATCAACCAGAATCCTTCCTCGTGCAAGTTTATTGTGATGAATATTTTGAACTCTCTCACTGGATATATTAATAGCAGAGCCTATTTGATTTATGTTAAATCGCCTGCCATCCATCGCCATGTGGTGAACCAAATCAATGTTTTCTTCGTTGTTGGCAGTTTCAGCAGGCCCAAACCATGGGTCATCTTGCAGACTCTTCTTTACTCTCCTAAAGTCAGCTGTCCACTTTTGCACTGTTGATAATCCTCGAACGTCACTGCCTAATGTAAGAAACTTATTAGCATAAATATCCTTGTGGCGTTTACCCTTTTTCTGCAGGCATTTGATAACATGACAGTGCTAAATTTTGTTCATTTTCAAGAGAAATTGCTGCTTACTTTTGAAGAATTCTTTGAACAGTCAGATGTCAGTTTATCTGGAACTAAACGATGCAGTTATTAATTAGAACTGAAATTAATGGATGAAACATTTCACAGCTGTAGTGTCATTCCTTCATAGTCAACCTATAAATATTTCTGTCCACCCAGGTAGGTCAATTATAATGTTGCCCAACTAGTATCGGAAGAGAATCTGGCAAAGTTCGATAAAACTTTGGTACCTTGGTTAAGGTACTTTTCGGCAAAGCTTGTCTGTTTGACCATTAACGTTGAATAGGAAATTCAATCAACATGGGCTTTTGCAAAGGATCAGGGTATAGATAGATTTCTAAACCTAAGGTTACATAATATTAAGGATTCTTTCTTTAGTCTGTAATAAAGTATTTAAGAAAGTCGCAACTCTCTGCTCAAGGATTCTAGCATCCGTAATCATCCTGTTTTATGAAGCGAAGGGTACTGCCAAATTGCTATCTATATTATACTAGCAGCATGACCTGGTGTTGCCCGTGCTTAATTCAAAAAACGTACGACTCATACAGTAATCGCTATCACTTGACTTAAAATATTTTTGCCCTTCCTTGACTTTAAAGGAGTGCCCTTTGCCGTGCTAATGTTGCTACATGCCTTACTTCTTTCCTATCTCACACTGCGAATGTTTTCTAAGCTCTATACTAAATATTAAATCTGTTATGAAAAAATAACTAAACAAAATGAACACAAAACGATCAGCTTTAAAAAAGGACTCGTAACTGGAAAAACCGAATGAAAAAAGAATGTTAACAACACATACTTTTTCACACCCTACCCAATTCTGCGGAATCAGAATCATCGTTGAGTTTAAGCAAGCGAATGAGCCAATTGGAGTAAAGTGCCATGCAGATTTAACTTTTTCCCACCAAAAAATCCGTTAGATGCATTCGTCGCATCTAACGATTTTTGTTCACATGCTAGCATGCTAGTTAACATTCGTGTCAGTCAGCTGTTGGCTCTCACGCTGGTCAATACAATCTTCCTGCTTATTCGTGCTAGCCAGCTATAGGCTCTCACTCTGGTCAGTAGAAAATGGCCGCAAACTACATGAAAATTGCCGTAGAAGCATGAAAAAATCGATTATTTCCACTATCGATGGGAGTTGGGAAATGCAAAGTCGGTCTTGGCCTTCTCGCTAACTTGGAGCATGTGCATGTAAATTTTGATGCAAATCCGTCTAAAGTTGCGGCCGCGCATTCGTTACACACACACACACACACACACACACACACACACACAAACACACACACATATATCCTGTCTTTTATAAATAGAGATAAATTCCTTAAGAAATAATACCCCAACTCTTATAGCAAAATATGAAGAAAAAAGCAGACATCAAGAGACTAAATATTTCTCGTTACCTATTAATTAATTGATTTCTGATTAGAGATACTATGAATTTTATTTATTTAGTAGAATTCATCCAACCCAAGGATCGAGAGATTCAAGGGAGAAGGTTAGTGAATGAATTGATTTATTGGTTGGTTGTTTGATTTTTACAGTACATGGAACCCTTTGCAGGTTTTTAAAGCCAGAAAATATTTTTTAGAGATAATCATTGCCTGTTGCAAATCATACTATTTAACCCATAACTTGAAAAGGAGATGGGGATTAAGACCTTTAGCAAGGGTACCTCGGCTTAAATGATTATAACGAACAAAACTGAGATTTGAACTTACCTCACATTAAAAATTCCGTTACACCAACCACACATCCAAGCTAACACCACCCGGCATTTCCAAACAGTCAAGCATGTAGGTACGCAACAGGCACGACATTGCTTAACTTCAGTGATCGTACGAGAACTGATGTTTCAACGTGATATGGCCGTAATCACTGAATGAAGCGAGTGTGTGACTAAGTGTTTAGAACTGAAGATGATGGGGATAAGCTGGGCAGATAAGCATTGAGAGGTTAACATTCACGTGGAAGTTTGTCCCTAAAAGCGGGAATAAAAGATGTATCAGAGGAACGTTTTGCTTTCAATTGGAATATAGATAAAACGAGGCTGATTCGGTTCCGTGGATGTGGCATGCTGTGAAGATTGGTGGAAATAAAGAATGAATCTCATGAAAATAGCGATACATTTGCGATGCTACATCCGAGCTGACCCTTGAATGTTTAAGAACGGATATCATGAGATTATTTGACATGTAAACATCGATAGATAAACGACAGGCTTTTAATGTTTCGTCTCTTCGAAAGAGACTACAGCGTGTGGAAAACACGTCTTCCTCCACAAGAACAAGGAAAACGATTTTGGACTATCGAGGATTGAGCAGCTCCAGTCCAGACCTCGCTAGATAATTACAACTGAGTAGTGAGTTCGATCCTCACTGGATGTCCCTATATTCTGCCTTGTGCCACAGCTAAGCTGCGTCAGTATTGTTAAAAGGATACTCTCGCATCAATACTCCATGTTTGGTTTAATTCTACTCTTGGAAAGATAAAAAGCGTTAAAAGGTACTTTCCAAACTGATAGATTGCACTGGCCATTTTCCCAACGATTCATTGTATATGTGTGAGCTCAACGATTCTAAGACAGTATGCAATTTGCCTAGGGACGCATTTGTCTAGGGACGCAAATGTCCAGGGAGGCAATTGTCTAGGGACGCAAATGTCCAGGGAGGCAATTGTCTGGTACACAATTATCCGGGACGGAAATGTCCAGTATGCAACTGCCCGTCCACCAAACTCGACTTAAGGTCTGGATTGAACTTGAGACCATGTAGACGTTCAAAATATGGAAGCTCATAACTGTAACGTGACGTAACTCGCAGCTTTTTCGGCGATGATGAAATGAAGTTACATTGGTCCTTTGAAGGATTGACTGTTACAAGCTGTTTTTGATCCATTAAACTGTTACATATTCGTCAGAGGAGAGATCTGTTTAGAGAATTATATTAAAAAAAATATAGGAGACTCGCCGTGTGGTACTGACTAAAGTATTAGTCTCGTATGCCATTAGCATTGTTAAGCGACACCTCGACGTGCTTACCTCGCTTAACGGTGTGTTCGATACTGGCTAGGTGCCCATTAATTTCGGCCTTATGCCACATCTAAGCTACACTTAGTAAATCTTTGGGAATCTCGAAATTATGTAATGGTTAGCAAGCTAATCTCGCTAAACAGATAGTCGTCATTTCAATTCAAACTAGGTAACCCATACTTTCTATCTTGTGCCACATCTAAGCTGATCTTAGAAAATCCCCATCAGTATCGTTTACAGGATGCTCTCGCAGTTTATTATTACATTAAACTTAGCAAATAACTACACATTTTTCAACGTCCCTGCCAAGATTTGCCTTTGGTCCGTTTTATCCGCGGATGTCACATCATCGGATTACATTAACCGCGACTGTCAAATTTTGAAAGAGACTTCTATTAAAAGTTGCCATATAACAAAATATGGATTCTGTATTCACACTGATCTTCGAAGGGTCCACATAGATAAAATGAATTATAGAAATTCCCTTTTTTAACCTCCCATCATTTCACGAAACCAAAATCTTATTTCGGAAATTGTTATTTGAGTAAGGTTCGCGTCGTTTCTTTGTTATGTATGTCAATTTAAATTTTGACATGCAATTTCTTTAAATTCAAACAAACAAAATCTAATCATTTTTGTTAATGGAAGTGGCCAAAATTTAATCAAATCCCAATAATAAATTGATTTGGGGTAGTTTTCAAATCGAACTGTACATTCGTCTGAAAAATAGAAGTTATTTCATCTAAAATTTCCTAATGTAAATTAATCCATTTTTTAATTAAAATTATTAATCTCTTTTCGCACTCTTACTTTTGACAAATATACCTAGCCCTACACAGTATACATAAATTAATTTATATAAGAATTTTTCTTAACTTTCTTCTTACTTATAGCGAAAATATATTAATAAGATGTTATATACCGTAACTATGATCACTAATAGGTATATGCCAATCCTAATAAATACGTTGGACACTATTGTAAGTCGGGAATAATATGCTGTATAAGTAGTCCACCACTAGCAGGGGTTTACCTGCTTGACGTCGCTGTATTCTGTTGATGTTATAAAGAATTACCATTTCATTTCCAACCTCCCTTTTGGTTATTCCTCTTTCAGTAACCTTTTCTCGGTTACAACAATTTAAAAAAATGAGTTCATTCTGTGATATTGATAAGCCACCTCACTGGTGCTTTTATAAAGTGAAAAACCTTACATCAGAGATAGAGTGTGTGTAAATATAAAAGTGAACATAATCAACACTTAGAGGCGACAGTCTGTTTCATGCTAGATATAATCGTCAGGCCGGACGATTGCATCTAGCATGAAACAGACTGTCGCCTCTAAGTGTGGACTTCTATGTTCACTTATATATATATATATATATATATATATATATATATATATATATATATATATATATCGATGTTACTGTTATATACGGTACCTATGAACACTAATGAGTATGTCGCAATCATCATAAATAGCGTTGGACACTATTGTAAGTCGGGGTAATATGCTGTATAAGTAGTCCACTACTAGCAGTGATTTACCTACTAACGCCGCCGGCGAGTATCGTATTTTGTTGATGTTATGAAGATGAACATTTCTTTTCCAAACTCCGTTTTGGTTATTGCTCATTCAGTAACACTTTCCTGGCTACAACACAAGATAATTACTTTTACACCAGTTCGGGATTTTTTCTTCTTTAAATTAGTCGTGGGTATGACGATAATCTACATCCAACAGCAGGATTTCTGATCGAGAAACTGGGGTTTATGAGGAGGGTGGGACCACTCCTTAATTGCTGTTGTTCCCAGGTTCACCATGAGCCGTGTTGGTAGCTTCTGTTGGGCTCCAGCTATGGGCAAATAGTAAGTACATTTTTGTAGTAAATATACCAGCAATACATATTTATATAAAATAATTTCCAACGATACATATTTATAAAAAAAATGAAAAATAAACTTACCAACAATATATTTTATCTGTAGTTGACCGTATAAAATTGCATTCGTAATATATTTAGTTAGGGCCATAAAATTATGTTAATAATATTTAGATTTTAACATTGAATAACCCGTAGAGCTTGATTTGCCGCCAACAAAATCAACCAAATCAGCTAACAAACCAAATAACCAATATGGAAGAATTCATTCAGGACGTTGATCCATATAATATCGTACAATTTCTTAAAGAAATCAAACTGCATTCCAAAATATAACTTCACGAAAACTACAACATAAAACACATATATCCCAACCTCTAGTAGTGCTGCCTTTGACAAACATGTATATGAACAAAATCTACGTATCAACTACCATTTATTCAACTGTGAAAGCAGAATAACATATTTTATATTAATTCAAAGCTCTTAAGAAAATTAAATTCCGGCATTGAAATGACCATAGGGTGTTGATATGCCGTTATACAAACAAATCGAATCAAATCATCTTTAGACATCAATTTAACCTCCGGGATATTTCGTTCATACGCACAGTATAAAACAAGACTTAGGCATTAGAGATAATCTAGTGTTTAATGTATAGTGAAGAATAAACTTAAAAGCTAGAACAATTACAACTGAGTGGTGAGTTCGATCCCCAGCGGGTACCCTATACATTCGGCCTTGTGCACAATCTAAGCGATGCGTATAAAATCAGCATTGGGCACCATATTCTGGTGTAATGGTTATATGGGGACTATTTAGGATTTTCATAGAGACAATGAGGTATTACGGTGGATGTAGTAAGAAAGGTAAGTAAGAGTGTGTTGTTTTGGTGTTAGGAATATTCTTTGTATATTTGGGTCAGTGTTTGCGGCTAGATAAATTTAAAGTTAAGACAGATGAGGACCGTCCTGTTTCCCATCCCTCTTTTTTAGGCCTTGTGCCACATTTTCTGTGTTTTTAACAGAAATAAATATCGTAATGGTTATCAGAGTTGTCTCACTAGAAAAATTATGACTGAGTATTGAGTTCGATCTTCACTGGGTACTATATACTTTTAACTTGCCATGTCATAGATATATACAGCATATTAAGACAAAAAAACTGTATATTCGCCAGTTCCCCTAAGGTTACCGAATGCGATAGACGTTTAAAGCAAAAGGTCACAGATGCTGTAAAGTTGTGAACAAAACTTGAGTAAACTGATCCCAAAGAATCTTTTTTTTAACAAATACTTATTCTTGAAAGCTATTAATAGTAAGTCCACAAGTTGTGAACAAATCTCCATTAAACCGATCACAAAGAATCTTTTTAACAAATATTTATTCTTGAAAACTAGTAATAATAAGTCGACAAGTTGCGAACAAAACTCGAGTAAACTGGCCCCAAAGAATCTTTTCTAACAAATAATTATTCTTGAAAGCTATCAATAGTAAGCCCACACTCTCTGGATATATAGCTTTTAGGGTTTGTGAGGATTTCAAGCCATTCCTTTCTAAGTCTTTGATAAATAGATTCCTCCTTATTTAAAAAATAAAGGAATGACATTTTTTCTTTCTAAGCTGCGATATTTGTGCATATGCTGATTATAGACTTATTGCAATCTATCGATTCTAAGAAAAAAAAAACATTATCTGTTTTCTACATTCGTATCTATCGATCCACCAAAGTATTTTTTAAGTCAATAAGTAAGAAAAATGTTTTCTAAAATATTGTTTATTCTGGAAGTTAGCTCAACAAATCCAACTTTAATTTCAAGGGAAAAGATGTCCTTCAAATACCCGAAGAAAGAGAAACGAAAACAAAATGATTAAAATATGAAAATATTTTTTCTTTCTTTTTTTTTTGTTTCATAACTAGCAAACTTACCTGACTTAAACCGGGATTTCATTTTGAAAAAAAAAAAAATGTTTCGCTTTCAAATATCAGAATAAAAAAGGTCCGTAGATGCTCATTTTTGTTCTGTAAGATGGAGCAGTATTTGTATATAGTTTCCGCACATCCTACAATAAATTTTATATTCTTTTATGATATTTATTAAAATGCGTGCTATATATCATTACTTTGATTGTGTATTTGTGCAGTTCTTTAAGGCGAATCTTATTAAAAACGACATTTTGCGTAGATTAATTTTTATTGACTTTTCAGGCAAAGAATACATTTACACAGAAACAGTGGGGCACCTCGAGGTGGTGTAATAGTTAGCAGGCTTGTCTCGCTAGAACAATTACGACTGAGTAATGAGTTCGATCCTCATTGGGTGCCCCATACTTTCGGCCTTGTGCCACATCCGAGCTACGCTTGGAGAATCACTACACAGAAACAGTCAAAAGTGTATTTCGGAAGAAAACTACAAGAAATATGGTGCAAGATTTGCAGTTTCTTCAATCACGATTAGGGTAGATAGAGAAATTAGTGACTTTAGTAACATTTTGAAACTAATGAGTATTGTAAGATAAGCAAAGAAGGTTGTAACGTCAGTTAGATGTGTGTTTTATTTTTTTTTTTGTTTTTACAGGGTGGTCTGAAAGACTTGTCACCTGTTACCGAAAAGTAACGAGAACAATAGAACAAGTAATACAGTAATATAAAGCACGTGTGCTGGATTGAGTTTATTCCTTTACACTGGCGCTGTTACACATCGAGAAAGTGAGTACGATCACCATCATTTTCGTGTCAGTCATCTGAAATAGAAAATTATATTATCTAGGGTTGACAAGACTTTTGGAGCACCCTGTACATTTAAGGATATAGGTTCTTAAGCTATAATTATTTTTCTTTATCGATTGTTGTTTTTTGTTGTATGACTATAGCGTCAAAGAACATAATCCGCTTTGACTAATTGTTCTTCTAGTAATCTTGTACAGTGCTGTTCGATAAAAGTGACTCACCTGAATTTTTTTACTAAAAATATTTTTGTCTATTGCTTTTGGGGTTAATTTTTAATCTTACTAATATAAAGACGCCTTCCCGACCACCTAGGAAAAAAGTTTATTCACCCTAAGGTATTATATTGTTATTAGGTTGGTGCAAAAATAATGACGTAATAATGTCGTTTTTTGACGTTAAAAATACGTCAAAAAACGACATTATTAAGTCATTACTTTTGCACCAACCTAATAATTATAAATTTGGATATAAATTAGACTCTGTGCCAAAAAAATGACTTAGATATCGCATTCTAATGATTAAACTGGCAAATTTAAAGCCCTTTTGACAAAATATTGAAAACTATTTTACAATACACTCTGAACAATATTCTAGAGAATTCGAGAACAGCTTAAATTAAATCTAGAGTATTCCAGAATATTCCAGAAAGCCTCATACAGTATGAACACAGCTTGAAATAGGCTCTCAAGTCACTAACCAGATGAAAGGGTACAAACACGCATCAGAACCACTTAAGGCATCTATTATTGCCCTCTCAAAAGCAGGCAAGTCTACGAGAGAAATTGCAGAAATTGATATAGACTCGCAGTCAACTGTCTCTCTAGTGCTTAGGGCACATAATGATGCCACTCCTGCTCCAAGGAAGGAAACAAGGGGACGAAAGAAAAAGATTGATGATAGAACTGGCAGGGCAATCAAGAGAGAAGTTGCGTAGAATAGGACTATAACTAGCAATGGATTGCAGCCAGTCTAAGCGAAGAGCAAGGTGTTAGTCCTGTCTCCTCAACAGTCCGTTAGAACAAGGTTACAAATCTTATTAGAACAAGGCTACAAATCTACAAGTCTACGAAGGTTTACGCCGCTAATAAGCAAAGTCAACAAAGCCAAGAAGACTGGAAGAATGTTCTCTTCTCCGATGAAACGAAAGTTGAGCTAAATTCAAAGGATAAGGTGAGTCACTTTTATCGAACAGCACTATTTGCGAGTAGCTTTGTGATGTTACTCCAATAACTTTTGCATCGATATAATGTGGCTTCCCTCCGTTTGTTCTACAAATATTTTTATGACAATATCTCTAAGGTCTTTCCTCTCTATGCACCGGCGATATAAACTAAGCTTACTACGAGATTGGTAACTAAGTCATACAGTTATACTACAGAAACAGTGAGATACAACCACCATTTCCACTGTAAGTGTTTTTTTAATTCGCACTTCAAACCTGTGGAACTCCATGCCAATTTCTCACTTCATTATAACTACCACCTTCAAAAATTTAAATGCGGTGTCAATCTCCATCTTCTGTTTTCTTGAACAGTATTCATTTTTTTGTCATTTCTTTAATCTCTACATTTTCATTTTTTTCATTCTCTTTCACCTTCTCTCTCTGTAACGCCGTGTGATGTAGAGGCATCAGTTCAGCATTGTTTTATTTACTTCTGTTGTGGGGATCTCCTCTTTTTACATAAGATGGACTCGTCCAAAGTATACTTTTACTGACAGAGAGAATACCTGCAGTTGAGATACGTTGAGATTCTGTCTCTGACTGTCTGCGACGTCTGTCGAACACTCTGCTTTGGCAGAGAGGAACCCGGGCGAAGCTTTGCCGAAGGGCAAGGTTTCGTCCGGGGAGGTAGACAGGCCCTGAACCCGTCTAGGCGGGTTCAAAGGGTATATTTTTGGCCGAGCCTACGGGCTCGGATAAACCCATTTTAAACTCGGCCTTGTGCCACATATATTCCTCGTCGGTGGAATGTTAAATAACGAGATACGTTGAGACAGGTTGAGAGGTAGGGAGACAGACACAGGGTGTTCTCAGAGAGTTATACAAGAGTCTAGAGAGGGAGAGATGATTACGGCTTTACTTACTGAGACTTGTACATATACTTTCTACTAACCCGCATTCCTACACTACTAATCTTCATTTCAAGTCTGTATTCTTACGTTTAATACACTTATTTTTCTATCTCAATTACTGGCGTTGTTTATTTATTTGTGCAGGATTCCTTTCACGGAATCCACAACAACTTCAGTCTTTGGAATTGTCTGAATCCATCTATGCCCTCCACACGTATGAGTTAAATAGTAGGGAAGGTTGGATTTTAGCTTTTGTTGGCAACCGGCATAGCAGAATGTCAACTCGGGATTCAAAACCGTATGTCTCCCTAGTAGGAAACGAACATGAACTCTAACTAAAGTCCGCTCAGCCTAGTTGCACTATTGTTATATAGGAATAAATTGTCGCTGGCGATACTTGAGTTTGAACATAGATCGCCAGTGAGCAAACGCAGCCGATCCCATTTTTGGATTAAGTAGACCACGTGACTATAGAGAAAACGCATATATGCGAGGTTTCGTGCATCTAATTGATCACTATTTCTATTCTATCCTCTGTAAGCTTACCGACCGCTATGTGGATGGAGCTGGCCGAGTATTCAGCTGCGCAGTAAACATACGTCCACACCCGATCATGGGTCTATGGATGATGATGGTGACTGCAATTTTCTTGTCAAATATTAAATTGCAATTATCTATTCGTCGTTCTCCGTCGTTTCTGCCGACCTGGGTATGGCGATAAACTACATCCGCGTCCTTGAGGCTTGCTATTCTCTACTCTATTCACTATACTGTTTCTCTATTCAAATCACTATAGGGGTTGCTTGTAGAGCGAGTATTATCGAGCAAGTACTATTAGCGCGAGTGCTATTCGAAGGCGTCTGACACCAGTATTGTTCGACGGCGTTACTATAGTTGTAATCTGAGATTATAAAGTCTCTACTAAAACGAGCATGACGAAAGAGACAACGAGTATTCGTTGACATCACAAAAAATATAAACCACAGATTGTCTATGTGAGTGTTAAAAAACATAAATTGGTCTGAGCATGTGGGAGTGGCTGAAGATGAGAATTCATATTGCTTGTGCATTCGAAACAATCCTGATGATGATTTTGCACTTTGTTTCTAATCATAATATTTCGGTAACCAGGGTTAATTCTATTTTATTCTTTCTTTTTTCCTTTCTTTTAACTTTAATTCTATTCATCGACTTCCTCTTTTTCTCTCCCTCTCATTTTTTCTCTTTTTCTCTATTTCCTATTTTTTTTTTTTAATTTCATCTTCTTCCATCATCTTTGCTCTCCCACTCTGTTTCCCTTATATTTTCCTTCTTGTCGTTTTCCCACCTCCCCTCTTTTTTTTTCTTTTGATTATCTTCGCTTTCTTTTCACTCGCTATTCTTATGCTGCATTAGCATTTCCCTTTTGCTTTCTTTCTTGTCGCTTCCTTCATTTCCAATCAGACTCTCTTTCACTCATCCTTTATTTCTCTTTTTCCCAAGCCGTCTTTGCAAAACCCTTTTCTCTCCCTCTCTCCCTCTCTCACCTTCTTTCTCTCTGTCTTCCCTCACTCTCACTCTCCGCCTATCTTCCCCTCTTCCTCTCTCTCTCTTTCACTCTCTTTACTTTCTCAAATTCCTGTCAGTGATTACGATCACCTCAACGACGAACCAACCAAAATTGCCAACTGGAAGATGATTTTGGGAATCATCAAAACATGTTCAATGCAAACACACAGTCAATAGATCTGTGAAACGAAGATGAAAATGAAAAATAAAATAATACTAAATTAATACTGTCAGTTATGTGATACACGCTTAGGCGATCATGTATCTTTTGATACATGACTGACGATGGAAATTTTTTCCCGCAGTAGGTTGCCATCTCCCTCTGCAGTAGATCATTTGCCATGCAAGGCTACAGAACCCGGTCTGTCCTTCTATTTGCCCACAGCTGAGGGAAGAAAAAGTGGATTCATACCCCTCCAAAGGGTAGTCAGTCAGTTATGTGCCATGCGTGATACACGATTAGGAGCTCATGTATCTTTTGATACATGACTGACGAGGAAGATTTTTTACCTGCAGTAGGAGGGCATTCTTTCTGCGGTAGACTAGTTGCTATGCAATGCTACAGAACACGGTCTATCATGCTATTTGCTCATATTTACCTATAGCTTGTGGAAGAGGAAGAGTATTCATACCTCTCACAAGGGTATTCAGTCAGTTAAGTGCTATGCTTAGGCGATTATGTATCTTTCGAGATATTACGGACAAGGCCGATTTTTAACCCGCAATAGGTTAGCATCTCCCTCTGCAGTAGACCAGTTGCCATGCAAGGCTGGAGAACCCGGTCTGTTCTGCTATTTACTCATAGCAGGGTGGGGAGAAGAAAAGGATTCGTACCTTTCCCAAGGGTATTCAGTCAGTTCTGTGCCATGCGTGATACACGCTTAGACGATCATGTATCTTTCGATACATAACTGACGTGGCAGATTTTTCTCCCGTAGTAGGTTGCCATTTCTATCTGCGGTAGACAAGTTGCCATCTAAGGCAAACACTGTCTATCATGCTATTTACCCATAGCTGAGGAAAGAAAAGAAGAAGAAGAAGAAGAAGAAGAAGAAGAAGAAGAAGAAGAAGAAGAAGAAGAAGAGGATTTATACCTTTCCCAGTTATGTGCCATGGGTATTAGCACGTAAATGAATGTAATGAATTCGACTGGAATTCGAACTCGGCTTTCCGATTACTCTATCCGAGTCGCTGTTCATTACTCCACCGTGCTTCCTATGAAATACTACTACTACTACTACTACTACTACTACTACTAACAATAATAATAATTCGCCGTAATTAAGCTTCACTGTGTCTTTTCTTTAACTAGTTTCATGATAAATGTTCTGATAAACTCACCTCTTAGATTCTATGAATTCAAGCGCAGTACTAGATTGGCAACTAGGTCTCATCATTTTACAGTTGAAATGGCGAACCGTAAGTTCTATTTTAACAGTTTCTTCTCTTGTACTTCTTGCTTGTGGAACTCTCTTCTGGTTTCTTGCTTCCCTGTCAACTTTGCTGTTCACAAATTTAAGTGCAATGTCAATCTTCTTAATGCATGTTACTTTATTATTATCTCTCCGTTATAGTATTTTTTCATATTCTCCAACACCCAGCAACCTCTTGCATCTTAGTGGCGTTATTGCCTTACATTAGAGTGAAATTATATATAAAAAAAAAAAGAAATAATGTCAAATTTTTCCTCGGTGATTTAAACGATCATGACAGATTGGTTTCAGACGAAACCTGATAATTCTAATCACATTTATTTCTCGCCAAACCTTTGCCCAGAGCAACTAAAAGAGAAAGAAACGGGCATTTTAATCTTCGTTGGTCATCCAACAATACTTTTTTTCGTATGTAATATCGGTTAAACTGAATAGAGCATAGAGAACGAAAACATTTGATCTTCCCTGGGGATGTTCGATTTTTTTGATATTAGGAAATTGCTTTCTAAAATGGAAAGGAATTGGTAAGCAAAGGTTAAGAACTTTAAAAAAAATAATTATCATTATTCATATTATTTTTATTGTTATCATTAATTAAGATAATATTATTAGAACCAAAAAAAAATTTGCTCATATTACATATACACTCTTCCCTGGTCTTTTGAACAAGGGCAGAGTGTTATCCCTAGTTTCATATTTAGGATTGGGTATCCGGTTCCTTCTCTTACACTTCTTACTTTTCCGCATAAACTTTGAAATTTTAATTACTGTTTAGTTTTCTACACTATTTACATTATTCAGACTATTGTCCTCATCTTTGTCGCCATATTCATTACAACGTTTCGGCCGTTGTACGCTCCGGCATTCTTCCGGTGGTTGGAATGTCGGACTTAACCCTTTATTTCGCTCACTGGGGTAAACTTTTCTAGTTCCACGTGCCATGTTTAATGGATATCAATCATCAGTTATCTCCTGCTAATTCCCCTCTCCAAGTTCTCCACTGCCGTTGCTTGGTATTGAACTCAAAATCCTCGTGGACACATGGCACAGTGGATAAAGGCGTTGGTTAGATCCAGTGACAGGACCCAAAGAGTGCAAGATACATGATCGTCTAAGCGTGTATCAGGCATCACACATTACTGACTGAATACCTTTGGGAAAGGTATGAATCCTCTTCTTCTCACTCCCAGCTATGGTTAAATAGCATGACAGACCGAGTTCTATAGCCTTAGATGCCAACTGGTCTACTGTAGAAAGAAATGGCAACCTACCGCGGGAAAAAATCCGTCCCGTCAGAAGTGTAACAAAAGATACATGATCGCCTACGTGTGTATCACACAAGGCACATAACTGACTGAATACCCTTGGGAAAGGTATGAATCCTCTTCTTATCGCCCAAGCTATAGATAAATAGCACGACAGACCGGGTTCTCAGGCTTTGGACGGCAACTCGTCTAACGCAGAAGATACATGATCGCCTAAGCGTATATCACACATGGCACACAACTGACTGAACTGATTTGTGATTATTATGTATTTCTGTATTTTATCTGTTGTTCTTTCCCTTGTACATGTTTGTTATTTGTTGTTTTTCGTTCAGTCCGGATTTATTTCTGTACTTCCGACTCGGTGATTTGTTTTCTCTGAAAATGTAGTTCTTATTTTTTCTTCTGTTGTTATATGTATTTTCTTTGTGGTTGTTTTTCCTTGGCCCGGAATTGTTTATATACATGCGATGTTTGGTTGTATTATCTCCCCTTATTGATCTATTTATGTCGTAAATGACGGTGGTTGTCAAGGAGAATTTCTGATTCGCCTATTGTCAAATGTTTGGGCGGAATTCTGCCTATTGTAGCATTTCCTGTGATTACTTAAATATTGAGGTAGCGTGGTGTCGGCGTGGTTTTTCATCTATCTATCTATCTATCTATCTATCTATCTATCTATCTATCTATCTATCTATCTATCTATCTCAGCCTGTTCGTATCTATCTATCTATCTATCTAAACCTGTTCGTATCTATCTATCTATCTATCTATCTATCTATCTATCTATCTATCTATATATCTATCAATCTCAGCCTGTCCGTATCTATCTATCTATCTATCTATCTATCTATCTATCTATCTATCTCAGCCTGTTCGTATCTATCTATCTATCTATCTATCTATCTATCTATCTATCTATCTGAGCCTGTTCGTATCTATCTATCTATCTATCTATCTATCTATCTATCTATCTATCTATCTGAGCCTGTTCGTATCTATCTATCTATCTATCTATCTATCTATCTATCTACCTCAGCCTGTTCGTATCTATCTATCTAAACCTGTTCGTATCTATCTATCTATCTATCTATCTATCTATCTATCTATCTATCTATCTATCTAAACCTGTTCGTATCTATCTATCTATCTATCTATCTATCTATCTATCTATCTATCTATCTATCTATCTATCTATCTATCTATCTATCTATCTCAGCCTGTTCGTATCTATCTATCTATCTATCTATCTATCTATCTATCTATCTATCTATCTATTAGGTTGGTGCAAAATCAATGACGTAATAATGTCGTTTTTGACGTATTTTTTAACGTCAAAAAACGACTTTATTACGTCATTATTTTTGCACCAACCTAATATCTATAGATAGTATCATTGCGATGTCATTTTATGTCTCTTTATTAAACGAAATGCAATATTATAGTATTGAAGGAATTATAAACATTATAGTGTCCAATCTTATTAGATAGCGCGTGGCACGAAAGATATAAATGAATAAATGCACAACGGTAATTATTATATAGTTTTGATGGAAATTTGTGATTGAGGTTAACTGCATCTCATTTACTTACCAAGTCAATTTGATATAATGGAAATGCTTTCTCTAATATATAAAAGCAATACAAGTAAGAGAAACTGGATTGTCAATGGTCAAGAAAAAATTATGTGCCCTCTCTCATCATATAATTATTTTATGGAAAATTTAAATGCATTGCAAATGATTTTATGATAGAAACACATGGAAATCTAGTGTCAGATATGGATCCATGGGAAACACAGAGATTGCAAATACATTACTTAACTTTTGATACACGAATCTATTATAATAGGTTTTACGATAGACATGATGTTAGAACGGATGGATGGTCAGTGGTCAGGAATTAAATTGAGTTTCACTGTCAGTATATGTGTAATGAAAATAAAAATAGGGACAAATGCTGTTTTGAGAAACCTGTCATCTATAGCAAGCGGAAGCCAATGTACGTTATCTATATCTAGCAATCTGATCTCTGAAAAGTAAAACAACGAACTCATCAGCTTGTATTGTTTTCACTGCAAACTGCAATTTCAACGACTGGCGTCTCATTATCGATAGATGACGTGTCGCTCTGTGCGCAATTCGAGTAGATAAACATGATCCTTGTAAGTTGACCGCAGCTGAACAAACACCAACGTGTGAATCGAGTCTCCCGGTTGAAATCGTCGGGAAATGGTAAGAGTCTCCGTCAGACTGACTTTAAACGAGTTATAAATTGAAAGTCGCCTTTTTATCAGATGAACAACGTCAATGCACAGGGAGGAATCAACTGAAGCTCAGATAGAGGCGAGTGACGAAATTTCGATAAGAATGTCGCTAAAACTGTCACGGCTTTGGTCAATGTTTGCATAAAATCACATTAAAAAAAAAAAAGAGGACATGCCGCACATACTTGTGTATAAGTCGATATAAGACGCACAGCTGGAACGTTCGCTTTCCGATCGTGAGAAAAGGGATCGAATGTCACTACAGTCAATTTGTTAGGGAGGTGATCCCAGCGTGCGTCTCCGGAAAAAAAAAAAACAAAAAACAGACAACGGGTTGACCAAATCTATGTTATTGCAATTGGATACATGTAGCTCTTCGGAAAGATAATGCACTCTCTTCCGGAAACTGAACAAAATTCCTCCCATCATAGTAAATCACAGACCGAAGAAACAAATATCTACCTGAGCAGGCATTTGCAACAGCGATTGGTTAACTGACCAGTGTGTTCGCAAACGATTAGCCGGCTATTACTATTATAATATGTCATTCCGATTATAAGCGAATACCCAATATATGGGAGCTACCAATTAAGAAAAAAGACATATGGAATCAAGCCTTCAACTGGAAGCAGCATCAGAAACATGGGCAACATAGACAACATGGCAGCCAGCAGCAGCAGCAACAGCAGTTGCAGCTTAATCAGCTAGGTTAATTTTAAAACTCCAAGCTCACTAGAACGATTTTATTTCATGGCCTAGTGGGTAAAATTGTTGGCTTGCGATCTTGGTAGATTGTGAGTTCAATTCCTGGTTCGGGCAGTGTGTATGGTATTGAACTGTACTAAATAAAATAAAAACTAGACATGAGCATTGGAACAAAAACAAACTACCGAACGGGTTCAGTTCACAATTCCCAGCAGGTTAACCAGTTCGATATACACTTGAGGAAGGCAGGAGAACCCAACGACTGAAACGTTGTGGTAACAACGACAAAGATATATGTTCTGACAATATTCACTATTTTATGTGTGAGAAACCAAACTTCGTCCGTGTATATGTCGAAGCTGCCAATGAAGATATTAGGTTGGTGCAAGAATAATGTCGTTTTCTCACATATGTTACTATGTGAAAAAACGACATTATTTTTGCACCAACCTAATATTATGCTCAGATGGCGCGATTTTATAAATACTCACGAGCAAAGAACACTTTTATGAAGTTTTAATATGTAGTGTTTTTAAATGTTATTTAGAGTAGAGTTTTTGTTTCAGAGCTCCGTTGCAAAATAATTTTTCTTCTGTTTAATAAAATTTCAACAAGTTTCTCAAATGGGTCAATAGAGCCATCTTCCAAATGCTTCAGGATTTTCCCGAATGTAGCTGATGGAATGAAACGCCAGATTAAACAGTTGACGTCCATTTAAGTAGATCTGTTTTTTTGCGAAAGTTATTCAACTTAAAATAGGCGACTTTGAAACATGCGAAATAAATGTCAATGTATTGATCTCGAATTTTAGCCTTCCCATGATTTTATCATCGATATTTTTAGCTACCTAAATGCGCCTTCAGTATCGCATTTTCCGCACTCTGCAAGATATTTCATTTTTAGTTTATTCGTTTGATTTTCGCATCTCCGATTTGTAATTTGCATTCCGGTCTCGTCCTTTTGCGAACAACCAATGTATTCTGTCTTCATGCAATTGATATTGAATTCTTTCTTCTCGCTCTCATTCACTGCCTTCTGTAGGGGTTTTCTTTTCTACTTTTCTTTCCGTGTCTGCCATCAAAACTATGTCATCTCTTGTTTAGATTGTGGCTGCTAATAATGAAACCCAATAGCACTTCTAATTTTCTCATAATCGTCTCGCTGTATAGGCTAAATAAGAAGTCACATCCTCGTCTCATAACCCTTTCGATTTTTGTATATCCACTAAACTTATTTTCTATTCACCTGCAGGCAGTTTGCCGCCGGTATATGTTCTTGATTATATCAATATCCTTCCTAAATATGTTAATTTTGCTAAGCAGTTCTAACAGATCTTTTCGTAATATTAGGTTGGTTCAAAAATAATGACGTAATAATGTCGTTTTTTGAAGTATTTTTTCACGTGAAAAAACGACATTATTACGTCATTATTTTTGCACCAACCTAATATATTAGACAGGTACACGTTAGGTACATTTTTATTCTCTTTCTGATAACATCCTGAGTTTGGATGTGTGAAAAAATAACATGTTTCATTTTGGTCGAGTGAATTTCCCGTTAGTAGCACGGATTTTCTTGACTGTTCTTGGACCTTAAACAAATGGGTTTAGGGTTTGATCTACTGTAAATGCCTGTTCATGAGTGAGAACAGTCGGAAAAAAAAACATCAGGCCCGGGTGCCGAGAGGGCTTTTAAAAAATTGAATTGTGATATAGTTAAGAGGACAAGGGTTCAGAATTAGATACTTAGGAAAACACTCAGTGTTATTCAAAGAAGACAGTTGGGGGTTTAACCTGAAGGATATACACCTAGCGTACCCCAGAAAAAGAAGTCAAACAGACTAATGTCTGACGAACGAGGAATCCATTCTTCACGGCCACGTCTTCCAATCCAATGCGTTAATCCTATATCGTAATGAGATGGAGTTCAGTCTTGATAGAACCACTCAACGTCTGGGGGACCATCACCTAAACTTTCAAGTTGGGCATTAGCTGATTTCTCAGTCGTAAACTGTTTGAACGGGCTAGATTACTCGACCATAAGTTATTTCTAAAGTTGGAAGCTTATGCACTCTTATTTGGCTGTGATGCATGTACCTGGTATACACTTAGCAAACATGATGTTAGTTACATTTGACTTCGTGTATATTTTTAACTAAACGTTGTTTGTTGTACTGATGCTTCCTTCATTTAATTATGTGCCATGTCTATTCATACCGTGGGCGATTGTGTTATAAATTCATGACCGTCGTCTTCGAGTATAGAATCCAGGGGTTGGCAGTGAATATTTCGGAGACAGTAGGAAAGCGTAGTTCAGGTTCGCAGTGGATATTTCGTAGCAAAGTAGCAGAGCGTAGTTCTTCCTTTTATCATCTTCGCCCGTCAAGTTGGCACTGGTCCTTCTGTAGGGTAAACAAAGTTGGCCGCCTTTATACACGACGGATACAATGTTCTGCGGCTTCTGATTGGTTAACCTTCTATTGGTAGACTATAAAGGAAGTTAAGTCATTTGAATTGTCTCACTAGTTTGCAGTCAGTTGCCGAGTCTCTGTTGGGACCTGAGCAGACTTGTTCTGTGAGGGGCCGAACAATTCAGAGCAACCTGCATCTGATCCGCACGATCATAGAGGGTGTAAAAGACGACGAGCAAGCCGCGCTGATCAATTTGGATCAGTCCAAGGCATTTGATGGGGTCGACCATCGCTACCTTGCTACGGTCCTGCAGGCCGCTGGATTCGCACCAAACTTCTGCCGCTGGATTAGCCTCCTGTATCGCTCCCCCAGTGCTGTGGTACAGGTGAACGGAAGGTTGTCGGACGCGTTCGTGCTGTCTAGGTCGGTTCGTCAGGGTTGTCCGCTGTCGCCTCTCCTTTATGCTTTGGCGTTGGAGCCTCTCCTTCGCCGGCTGAAGGACGAGACCGGCAGTCCGGCCCTACGCGGAATCGCCGTTCCTGGAGGGGCTCGAGCCAGGGTTTCCGCGTACGCCGATGACGTATCTGCTTTCGTTTCGTCCCGGGACGATATCGAGGCGGTACAGAAGGCGCTTGACCGGTACGAGAAGGTGACAGGGGCCAAGATAAACCGCGACAAGTCTTCCGGCTTGCGGTTAGGTGCCTGGAAGGGGGTCGCTCTTCCGGGCCGCTTCGGTTGGACGGATGGACCTGTCCGCATTCTTGGAGTGTGGTTTGGACCGGACCTCCAGCTGGAGAAGAATTGGTCTGAAGTACTTGCAAAGGTCGATTCTGCCGGCAAGACTTGGAATCGACGGCGGTTGTCCGTGAAGGGCAGGGCGGAGGTGTGTGCTATATACATTTTCCCCCTGATTCTTTATCGATTGTCTGTACTTCCTCTCTGTGAGACCCATTGGAAGGCGCTCGAGCGATCGCTATCCTCCATTTTATGGAGGGGACGCGTGAACAGGGTCGACAGACGAGTCTGCACTAAACGTCCGTGTCATGGGGGGCTGGGAATGCCGCACCTCTTGAGTCACGTCCGTGCCTCTAGGTTGGCTTTCCTACGCCGCGCATTGACTGGGAGAGATCCGATTCTGGAGGGGATTGTTAGGGACGCCTTCCCTAGCCTTACCATCAGTCCCCCCATCTCGAGGGTTGAGCGCCGTCGTAAACCCCGGGACGAGTCGGATTTCATCCGCGAGTGTCGGTCGGCCTTGAAGGCCATTCCCCGGTCCAGTGACCTGTCACGGCCTAGGAAGGTCTTCTATCGTGGATTAGTGGAGGGGCCCGCGAAGGATTCCCTACGTGATACGCTCGGCTTGTCGGAGGAGGAGTATCGCTCCTACTGGTCTTGGGCGCCAGCGGCGGATTACCTCAGTAACCCTGAGTTTTCGCTTACCTGGCGATTGGCTCGGAATCGGCTGCCTCTCAACGACAAGGCTTTCATATGGGGTTTGGCGGATTTGCCAGACTGTGAACGGTGTGGTCTTGGCTTAGAAGAAACGGCTCCGCACGCCTTCTACCATTGCCCCCGGGTCCGCCCCTTATGGGACCATGTCGGCGAGCTGACGGCTCGTCTCGCTCCCGAACAGCTTGTGTCCATTGATCGCGCATACGCGTGTGACAATGTGTCGCCCCCGTATTCCGGGGTGAAACGAATGGTGTTTCTGACGCTGCTGGCCACGGCTCGAATGGTGATTTGGACGACGCGAAAGGAGGAAGTCTTGCGGGGCAACCGTCTTTCTCATCAGCATCTAATCCAATTCTTTGAGCATCAGCTCAAGATGAAGATTAGATCTGATAGAAAACGATTGCATTCGACAGTCTTTAGCGAAAGGTGGGTAAAAGAGGCGAGCTTGGTTCGTGTGACCGGGGCTAGCCTTGATTTTCTCTTCTAGGTCAACCTATTGCACATCGGGGTGGCTTCCTGTGGAACCCTCCCCTTGGTTAGGTTAGACAAGCTTCAGTGTACCTAGTTAATGTGAGTAAGTGTTGTTCCTGGCCTGTAACCCGGCTACTCTTTGGTTATGGTCCAAGTCGAGATTCCCAACCTCCCCAGTTTGTTTCGGCCCCCTTTTATCTCGACTGGGTCAGCTTTATATTTTCCCATTCCCGCATAATATTTTAGCCTTCTTCCCACTCCCTTAGCGAGAGTTGCCTCTTGATTTTGTCCCCTGGGCAGAATACAGCGGCCTCTCTATTTTGAGGGATGGACGGTCCCCTACTAACATCTGTTATGTTTAGTTTGTATTTTGTGTTTATATTTATTTGATTATTGGGTTCATCTCCCTCCCCTCTCATTCTATCATTATTAAAATTTTACGTATTTTATGTATTATCATCAAATTTTTATGGTGTGGGGCGCGTTTTTGCTAGGTTCCCCTTGAGAGGATGCGGTATTATGGTGGTTGGAGGATTGTTTGGTGACGGACGAGTTCTTGTGGTGAATGGGTAAATTGTAATGTATGAATGGGTCGTGAATCTGATTAGCTAGGTATAGGATAGTTAGTTTGGACCAGCCTCTACCCCTCCCCTTTTTTGGCCTTGTGCCGCAATTCTGTACATAGTACTGAATAAATCTCCTAGTTTGCAGTCAGTTGCCGAGTCTCTGTTGGGACCTGAGCAGACTTGTTCTGTGAGGGGCCGAACAATTCAGAGCAACCTGCATCTGATCCGCACGATCATAGAGGGTGTAAAAGACGACGAGCAAGCCGCGCTGATCAATTTGGATCAGTCCAAGGCATTTGATGGGGTCGACCATCGCTACCTTGCTACGGTCCTGCAGGCCGCTGGATTCGCACCAAACTTCTGCCGCTGGATTAGCCTCCTGTATCGCTCCCCCAGTGCTGTGGTACAGGTGAACGGAAGGTTGTCGGACGCGTTCGTGCTGTCTAGGTCGGTTCGTCAGGGTTGTCCGCTGTCGCCTCTCCTTTATGCTTTGGCGTTGGAGCCTCTCCTTCGCCGGCTGAAGGACGAGACCGGCAGTCCGGCCCTACGCGGAATCGCCGTTCCTGGAGGGGCTCGAGCCAGGGTTTCCGCGTACGCCGATGACGTATCTGCTTTCGTTTCGTCCCGGGACGATATCGAGGCGGTACAGAAGGCGCTTGACCGGTACGAGAAGGTGACAGGGGCCAAGATAAACCGCGACAAGTCTTCCGGCTTGCGGTTAGGTGCCTGGAAGGGGGTCGCTCTTCCGGGCCGCTTCGGTTGGACGGATGGACCTGTCCGCATTCTTGGAGTGTGGTTTGGACCGGACCTCCAGCTGGAGAAGAATTGGTCTGAAGTACTTGCAAAGGTCGATTCTGCCGGCAAGACTTGGAATCGACGGCGGTTGTCCGTGAAGGGCAGGGCGGAGGTGTGTGCTATATACATTTTCCCCCTGATTCTTTATCGATTGTCTGTACTTCCTCTCTGTGAGACCCATTGGAAGGCGCTCGAGCGATCGCTATCCTCCATTTTATGGAGGGGACGCGTGAACAGGGTCGACAGACGAGTCTGCACTAAACGTCCGTGTCATGGGGGGCTGGGAATGCCGCACCTCTTGAGTCACGTCCGTGCCTCTAGGTTGGCTTTCCTACGCCGCGCATTGACTGGGAGAGATCCGATTCTGGAGGGGATTGTTAGGGACGCCTTCCCTAGCCTTACCATCAGTCCCCCCATCTCGAGGGTTGAGCGCCGTCGTAAACCCCGGGACGAGTCGGATTTCATCCGCGAGTGTCGGTCGGCCTTGAAGGCCATTCCCCGGTCCAGTGACCTGTCACGGCCTAGGAAGGTCTTCTATCGTGGATTAGTGGAGGGGCCCGCGAAGGATTCCCTACGTGATACGCTCGGCTTGTCGGAGGAGGAGTATCGCTCCTACTGGTCTTGGGCGCCAGCGGCGGATTACCTCAGTAACCCTGAGTTTTCGCTTACCTGGCGATTGGCTCGGAATCGGCTGCCTCTCAACGACAAGGCTTTCATATGGGGTTTGGCGGATTTGCCAGACTGTGAACGGTGTGGTCTTGGCTTAGAAGAAACGGCTCCGCACGCCTTCTACCATTGCCCCCGGGTCCGCCCCTTATGGGACCATGTCGGCGAGCTGACGGCTCGTCTCGCTCCCGAACAGCTTGTGTCCATTGATCGCGCATACGCGTGTGACAATGTGTCGCCCCCGTATTCCGGGGTGAAACGAATGGTGTTTCTGACGCTGCTGGCCACGGCTCGAATGGTGATTTGGACGACGCGAAAGGAGGAAGTCTTGCGGGGCAACCGTCTTTCTCATCAGCATCTAATCCAATTCTTTGAGCATCAGCTCAAGATGAAGATTAGATCTGATAGAAAACGATTGCATTCGACAGTCTTTAGCGAAAGGTGGGTAAAAGAGGCGAGCTTGGTTCGTGTGACCGGGGCTAGCCTTGATTTTCTCTTCTAGGTCAACCTATTGCACATCGGGGTGGCTTCCTGTGGAATCCTCCCCTTGGTTAGGATTAGACAAGCTTCAGTGTACCTAGTTAATGTGAGTAAGTGTTGTTCCTGGTCTGTAACCCGGCTACTCTTTGGTTATGATCCAAGTCGAGATTCCCAACCTCCCCAGTTTGTTTCGGCCCCCTTTTATCTCGACTGGGTCAGCTTTATATTTTTCCCATTCCCGCATAATATTTTAGCCTTCTTCCCTCTCCCTTAGCGAGAGTTGCCTCTTGATTTTGTCCCCTGGGCAGAATACAGCGGCCTCTCTATTTTGAGGGTTGGACGGTCCCCTACTAACATCTGTTATGTTTAGTTTGTATTTTGTGTTTATATTTATTTGATTATTGGGTTCATCTCCCTCCCCTCTCATTCTATCATTATTAAAATTTTATGTATTTTATGTATTATCATCAAATTTTTATGGTGTGGGGCGCGTTTTTGCTAGGTTCCCCTTGAGAGGATGCGGTATTATGGTGGTTGGAGGATTGTTTGGTGACGGACGAGTTCTTGTGGTGAATGGGTAAATTGTAATGTATGAATGGGTCGTGAATCTGATTAGCTAGGTATAGGATAGTTAGTTTGGACCAGCCTTTATCCCTTCCCTTCATCGGCCACGTGCCACAATTGTAAATCTTTTACAATAAATCATCTAGTTTGCAGTCAGTTGCCGAGTCTCTGTTGGGACCTGAGCAGACTTGTTCTGTGAGGGGCCGAACAATTCAGAGCAACCTGCATCTGATCCGCACGATCATAGAGGGTGTAAAAGACGACGAGCAAGCCGCGCTGATCAATTTGGATCAGTCCAAGGCATTTGATGGGGTCGACCATCGCTACCTTGCTACGGTCCTGCAGGCCGCTGGATTCGCACCAAACTTCTGCCGCTGGATTAGCCTCCTGTATCGCTCCCCCAGTGCTGTGGTACAGGTGAACGGAAGGTTGTCGGACGCGTTCGTGCTGTCTAGGTCGGTTCGTCAGGGTTGTCCGCTGTCGCCTCTCCTTTATGCTTTGGCGTTGGAGCCTCTCCTTCGTCGGCTGAAGGACGAGACCGGCAGTCCGGCCCTACGCGGAATCGCCGTTCCTGGAGGGGCTCGAGCCAGGGTTTCCGCGTACGCCGATGACGTATCTGCTTTCGTTTCGTCCCGGGACGATATCGAGGCGGTACAGAAGGCGCTTGACCGGTACGAGAAGGTGACAGGGGCCAAGATAAACCGCGACAAGTCTTCCGGCTTGCGGTTAGGTGCCTGGAAGGGGGTCGCTCTTCCGGGCCGCTTCGGTTGGACGGATGGACCTGTCCGCATTCTTGGAGTGTGGTTTGGACCGGACCTCCAGCTGGAGAAGAATTGGTCTGAAGTACTTGCAAAGGTCGATTCTGCCGGCAAGACTTGGAATCGACGGCGGTTGTCCGTGAAGGGCAGGGCGGAGGTGTGTGCTATATACATTTTCCCCCTGATTCTTTATCGATTGTCTGTACTTCCTCTCTGTGAGACCCATTGGAAGGCGCTCGAGCGATCGCTATCCTCCATTTTATGGAGGGGACGCGTGAACAGGGTCGACAGACGAGTCTGCACTAAACGTCCGTGTCATGGGGGGCTGGGAATGCCGCACCTCTTGAGTCACGTCCGTGCCTCTAGGTTGGCTTTCCTACGCCGCGCATTGACTGGGAGAGATCCGATCCTGGAGGGGATTGTTAGGGACGCCTTCCCTAGCCTTACCATCAGACCCCCCATCTCGTGGGTTGAGCGCCGTCGTAAACCCCGGGACGAGTCGGATTTCATCCGCGAGTGTCGGTCGGCCTTGAGGGCCATTCCCCGGTCCAGTGACCTTTCACGGCCTAGGAAGGTCTTCTATCGTGGATTAGTGGAGGGGCCCGCGAAGGATTCCCTACGTGATACGCTCGGCTTGTCGGAGGAGGAGTATCGCTCCTACTGGTCTTGGGCGCCAGCGGCGGATTACCTCAGTAACCCTGAGTTTTCGCTTACCTGGCGATTGGCTCGGAATCGGCTGCCTCTCAACGACAAGGCTTTCATATGGGGTTTGGCGGATTTGCCAGACTGTGAACGGTGTGGTCTTGGCTTAGAAGAAACGGCTCCGCACGCCTTCTACCATTGCCCCCGGGTCCGCCCCTTATGGGACCATGTCGGCGAGCTGACGGCTCGTCTCGCTCCCGAACAGCTTGTGTCCATTGATCGCGCATACGCGTGTGACAATGTGTCGCCCCCGTATTCCGGGGTGAAACGAATGGTGTTTCTGACGCTGCTGGCCACGGCTCGAATGGTGATTTGGACGACGCGAAAGGAGGAAGTCTTGCGGGGCAACCATCTTTCTCATCAGCATCTAATCCTATTCTTTGAGCATCAGCTCAAGATGAAGATTAGATCTGATAGAAAACGATTGCATTCGACAGTCTTTAGCGAAAGGTGGGTAAAAGAGGCGAGCTTGGTTCGTGTGACCGGGGCTAGCCTTGATTTTCTCTTCTAGGTCAACCTATTGCACATCGGGGTGGCTTCCTGTGGAACCCTCCCCTTGGTTAGGATTAGACAAGCTTCAGTGTACCTAGTTAATGTGAGTAAGTGTTGTTCCTGGCCTGTAACCCGGCTACTCTTTGGTTATGATCCAAGTCGAGATTCCCAACCTCCCCAGTTTGTTTTTAACCCTCCTTTTCATCTCGACTGGGTCAGCTGTATATTTCCCAATTCCCGCATAATATTTTATCCCTTTTCCCCACTCCCTTAGCGAGAGAGCTTCTTGATTCTGTCCCCTGGGCAGAATACAGCGGCCTCTCTATTTTGAGGGTTGGACGGTCCCCTACTAACATCTGTTATGTTTAGTTGATATTTTGTGTTTATATTTATTTGATTATTGGGTTCATCTCCCCTCCCCTCTCATTCTATCATTATTAGAATTTTAATGTATAGCATGTATTTCATCATCAAATTTTTATGGTGTGGGGCGCGTTTTTTGTAGGACCCCCTGGTAAGAATGTGGTATTATGGTGCATGAGAGAACGATTGGTGATGGATGAGTTCTTGTGGTGAATGGGTAAATTGTAATGTATGAATGGGTCGTGAATCTGATTAGCTAGGTATAGGATAGTTAGTTTGGACCAGCCTTTACCCCTCCCCTTCATCGGCCACGTGCCACAATTGTAAATTTTTACAATAAATACCCTAGTTTGCAGTCAGTTGCCGAGTCTCTGTTGGGACCTGAGCAGACTTGTTCTGTGAGGGGCCGAACAATTCAGAGCAACCTGCATCTGATCCGCACGATCATAGAGGGTGTAAAAGACGACGAGCAAGCCGCGCTGATCAATTTGGATCAGTCCAAGGCATTTGATAGGGTCGACCATCGCTACCTTGCTACTGTCCTGCAGGCCGCTGGATTCGCACCCAACTTCTGCCGCTGGATTAGCCTCCTGTATCGCTCCCCCAGTGCTGTGGTACAGGTGAACGGAAGGTTGTCGGACGCGTTCGTGCTGTCTAGGTCGGTTCGTCAGGGTTGTCCGCTGTCGCCTCTCCTTTATGCTTTGGCGTTGGAGCCTCTCCTTCGCCGGCTGAAGGACGAGACCGGCAGTCCGGCCCTACGCGGAATCGCCGTTCCTGGAGGGGCTCGAGCCAGGGTTTCCGCGTACGCCGATGACGTATCTGCTTTCGTGTCGTCCCGGGACGACATCGAGGCGGTACAGAAGGCGCTTGACCGGTACGAGAAGGTGACAGGGGCCAAGATAAACCGCGACAAGTCTTCCGGCTTGCGGTTAGGTGCCTGGAAGGGGGTCGCTCTTCCGGGCCGCTTCGGTTGGACGGATGGACCTGTCCGCATTCTTGGAGTGTGGTTTGGACCGGACCTCCAGCTGGAGAAGAATTGGTCTGAAGTACTTGCAAAGGTCGATTCTGCCGGCAAGACTTGGAATCGACGGCGGTTGTCCGTGAAGGGCAGGGCGGAGGTGTGTGCTACATACATTTTCCCCCTGATTCTTTATCGATTGTCTGTACTTCCTCTCTGTGAGACCCATTGGAAGGCGCTCGAGCGATCGCTATCCTCCATTTTATGGAGGGGACGCGTGAACAGGGTCGACAGACGAGTCTGCACTAAACGTCCGTGTCATGGGGGGCTGGGAATGCCGCACCTCTTGAGTCACGTCCGTGCCTCTAGGTTGGCTTTCCTACGCCGCGCATTGACTGGGAGAGATCCGATCCTGGAGGGGATTGTTAGGGACGCCTTCCCTAGCCTTACCATCAGACCCCCCATCTCGTGGGTTGAGCGCCGTCGTAAACCCCGGGACGAGTCGGATTTCATCCGCGAGTGTCGGTCGGCCTTGAGGGCCATTCCCCGGTCCAGTGACCTTTCACGGCCTAGGAAGGTCTTCTATCGTGGATTAGTGGAGGGGCCCGCGAAGGATTCCCTACGTGATACGCTCGGCTTGTCGGAGGAGGAGTATCGCTCCTACTGGTCTTGGGCGCCAGCGGCGGATTACCTCAGTAACCCTGAGTTTTCGCTTACCTGGCGATTGGCTCGGAATCGGCTGCCTCTCAACGACAAGGCTTTCATATGGGGTTTGGCGGATTTGCCAGACTGTGAACGGTGTGGTCTTGGCTTAGAAGAAACGGCTCCGCACGCCTTCTACCATTGCCCCCGGGTCCGCCCCTTATGGGACCATGTCGGCGAGCTGACGGCTCGTCTCGCTCCCGAACAGCTTGTGTCCATTGATCGCGCATACGCGTGTGACAATGTGTCGCCCCCGTATTCCGGGGTGAAACGAATGGTGTTTCTGACGCTGCTGGCCACGGCTCGAATGGTGATTTGGACGACGCGAAAGGAGGAAGTCTTGCGGGGCAACCATCTTTCTCATCAGCATCTAATCCTATTCTTTGAGCATCAGCTCAAGATGAAGATTAGATCTGATAGAAAACGATTGCATTCGACAGTCTTTAGCGAAAGGTGGGTAAAAGAGGCGAGCTTGGTTCGTGTGACCGGGGCTAGCCTTGATTTTCTCTTCTAGGTCAACCTATTGCACATCGGGGTGGCTTCCTGTGGAACCCTCCCCTTGGTTAGGATTAGACAAGCTTCAGTGTACCTAGTTAATGTGAGTAAGTGTTGTTCCTGGCCTGTAACCCGGCTACTCTTTGGTTATGATCCAAGTCGAGATTCCCAACCTCCCCAGTTTGTTTTTAACCCTCCTTTTCATCTCGACTGGGTCAGCTGTATATTTCCCAATTCCCGCATAATATTTTATCCCTTTTCCCCACTCCCTTAGCGAGAGAGCTTCTTGATTCTGTCCCCTGGGCAGAATACAGCCGCCTCTCTATTTTGAGGGTTGGACGGTCCCCTACTAACATCTGTTATGTTTAGTTGATATTTTGTGTTTATATTTATTTGATTATTGGGTTCATCTCCCCTCCCCTCTCATTCTATCATTATTAGAATTTTAATGTATAGCATGTATTTCATCATCAAATTTTTATGGTGTGGGGCGCGTTTTTTGTAGGACCCCCTGGTAAGAATGTGGTATTATGGTGCATGAGAGAACGATTGGTGATGGATGAGTTCTTGTGGTGAATGGGTAAATTGTAATGTATGAATGGGTCGTGAATCTGATTAGCTAGGTATAGGATAGTTAGTTTGGACCAGCCTTTACCCCTCCCCTTCATCGGCCACGTGCCACAATTGTAAATTTTTACAATAAATACCCTAGTTTGCAGTCAGTTGCCGAGTCTCTGTTGGGACCTGAGCAGACTTGTTCTGTGAGGGGCCGAACAATTCAGAGCAACCTGCATCTGATCCGCACGATCATAGAGGGTGTAAAAGACGACGAGCAAGCCGCGCTGATCAATTTGGATCAGTCCAAGGCATTTGATAGGGTCGACCATCGCTACCTTGCTACTGTCCTGCAGGCCGCTGGATTCGCACCCAACTTCTGCCGCTGGATTAGCCTCCTGTATCGCTCCCCCAGTGCTGTGGTACAGGTGAACGGAAGGTTGTCGGACGCGTTCGTGCTGTCTAGGTCGGTTCGTCAGGGTTGTCCGCTGTCGCCTCTCCTTTATGCTTTGGCGTTGGAGCCTCTCCTTCGCCGGCTGAAGGACGAGACCGGCAGTCCGGCCCTACGCGGAATCGCCGTTCCTGGAGGGGCTCGAGCCAGGGTTTCCGCGTACGCCGATGACGTATCTGCTTTCGTGTCGTCCCGGGACGACATCGAGGCGGTACAGAAGGCGCTTGACCGGTACGAGAAGGTGACAGGGGCCAAGATAAACCGCGACAAGTCTTCCGGCTTGCGGTTAGGTGCCTGGAAGGGGGTCGCTCTTCCGGGCCGCTTCGGTTGGACGGATGGACCTGTCCGCATTCTTGGAGTGTGGTTTGGACCGGACCTCCAGCTGGAGAAGAATTGGTCTGAAGTACTTGCAAAGGTCGATTCTGCCGGCAAGACTTGGAATCGACGGCGGTTGTCCGTGAAGGGCAGGGCGGAGGTGTGTGCTACATACATTTTCCCCCTGATTCTTTATCGATTGTCTGTACTTCCTCTCTGTGAGACCCATTGGAAGGCGCTCGAGCGATCGCTATCCTCCATTTTATGGAGGGGACGCGTGAACAGGGTCGACAGACGAGTCTGCACTAAACGTCCGTGTCATGGGGGGCTGGGAATGCCGCACCTCTTGAGTCACGTCCGTGCCTCTAGGTTGGCTTTCCTACGCCGCGCATTGACTGGGTGAGATCCGATTCTGGAGGGGATTGTTAGGGACGCCTTCCCTAGCCTTACCATCAGTCCCCCCATCTCGAGGGTTGAGCGCCGTCGTAAACCCCGGGACGAGTCGGATTTCATCCGCGAGTGTCGGTCGGCCTTGAAGGCCATTCCCCGGTCCAGTGACCTGTCACGGCCTAGGAAGGTCTTCTATCGTGGATTAGTGGAGGGGCCCGCGAAGGATTCCCTACGTGATACGCTCGGCTTGTCGGAGGAGGAGTATCGCTGCTACTGGTCTTGGGCGCCAGCGGCGGATTACCTCAGTAACCCTGAGTTTTCGCTTACCTGGCGATTGGCTCGGAATCGGCTGCCTCTCAACGACAAGGCTTTCATATGGGGTTTGGCGGATTTGCCAGACTGTGAATGGTGTGGTCTTGGCTTAGAAGAAACGGCTCCGCACGCCTTCTACCATTGCCCCCGGGTCCGCCCCTTATGGGACCATGTCGGCGAGCTGACGGCTCGTCTCGCTCCCGAACAGCTTGTGTCCATTGATCGCGCATACGCGTGTGACAATGTGTCGCCCCCGTATTCCGGGGTGAAACGAATGGTGTTTCTGACGCTGCTGGCCACGGCTCGAATGGTGATTTGGACGACGCGAAAGGAGGAAGTCTTGCGGGGCAACCGTCTTTCTCATCAGCATCTAATCCAATTCTTTGAGCATCAGCTCAAGATGAAGATTAGATCTGATAGAAAACGATTGCATTCGACAGTCTTTAGCGAAAGGTGGGTAAAAGAGGCGAGCTTGGTTCGTGTGACCGGGGCTAGCCTTGATTTTCTCTTCTAGGTCAACCTATTGCACATCGGGGTGGCTTCCTGTGGAACCCTCCCCTTGGTTAGGATTAGACAAGCTTCAGTGTACCTAGTTAATGTGAGTAAGTGTTGTTCCTGGTCTGTAACCCGGCTACTCTTTGGTTATGATCCAAGTCGAGATTCCCAACCTCCCCAGTTTGTTTCGGCCCCCTTTTATCTCGACTGGGTCAGCTTTATATTTTTCCCATTCCCGCATAATATTTTAGCCTTCTTCCCACTCCCTTAGCGAGAGTTGCCTCTTGATTTTGTCCCCTCGGCAGAATACAGCGGCCTCTCTATTTTGAGGGTTGGACGGTCCCCTACTAACATCTGTTATGTTTAGTTTGTATTTTGTGTTTATATTTATTTGATTATTGGGTTCATCTCCCTCCCCTCTCATTCTATCATTATTAAAATTTTATGTATTTTATGTATTATCATCAAATTTTTATGGTGTGGGGCGCGTTTTTGCTAGGTTCCCCTTGAGAGGATGCGGTATTATGGTGGTTGGAGGATTGTTTGGTGACGGACGAGTTCTTGTGGTGAATGGGTAAATTGTAATGTATGAATGGGTCGTGAATCTGATTAGCTAGGTATAGGATAGTTAGTTTGGACCAGCCTTTACCCCTCCCCTTCATCGGCCACGTGCCACAATTATGTATAAAAACATAATAAATCATCTAGTTTGCAGTCAGTTGCCGAGTCTCTGTTGGGACCTGAGCAGACTTGTTCTGTGAGGGGCCGAACAATTCAGAGCAACCTGCATCTGATCCGCACGATCATAGAGGGTGTAAAAGACGACGAGCAAGCCGCGCTGATCAATTTGGATCAGTCCAAGGCCTTTGATAGGGTCGACCATCGCTACCTTGCTACTGTCCTGCAGGCCGCTGGATTCGCACCCAACTTCTGCAGCTGGATTAGCCTCCTGTATCGCTCCCCCAGTGCTGTGGTACAGGTGAACGGAAGGTTGTCGGACGCGTTCGTGCTGTCTAGGTCGGTTCGTCAGGGTTGTCCGCTGTCGCCTCTCCTTTATGCTTTGGCGTTGGAGCCTCTCCTTCGCCGGCTGAAGGACGAGACCGGCAGTCCGGCCCTACGCGGAATCGCCGTTCCTGTAGGGGCTCGAGCCAGGGTTTCCGCGTACGCCGATGACGTATCTGCTTTCGTGTCGTCCCGGGACGACATCGAGGCGGTACAGAAGGCGCTTGATCGGTACGAGTAGGTGACAGGGGCCAAGATAAACCGCGACAAGTCTTCCGGCTTGCGGTTAGGTGCCTGGAAGGGGGTCGCTCTTCCGGGCCGCTTCGGTTGGACGGATGGACCTGTCCGCATTCTTGGAGTGTGGTTTGGACCGGACCTCCAGCTGGAGAAGAATTGGTCTGAAGTACTTGCAAAGGTCGATTCTGCCGGCAAGACTTGGAATCGACGGCGGTTGTCCGTGAAGGGCAGGGCGGAGGTGTGTGCTACATACATTTTCCCCCTGATTCTTTATCGATTGTCTGTACTTCCTCTCTGTGAGACCCATTGGAAGGCGCTCGAGCGATCGCTATCCTCCATTTTATGGAGGGGACGCGTGAACAGGGTCGACAGACGAGTCTGCACTAAACGTCCGTCTCATGGGGGGCTGGGAATGCCGCACCTCTTGAGTCACGTCCGTGCCTCTAGGTTGGCTTTCCTACGCCGCGCATTGACTGGGAGAGATCCGATTCTGGAGGGGATTGTTAGGGACGCCTTCCCTAGCCTTACCATCAGTCCCCCCATCTCGAGGGTTGAGCGCCGTCGTAAACCCCGGGACGAGTCGGATTTCATCCGCGAGTGTCGGTCGGCCTTGAAGGCCATTCCCCGGTCCAGTGACCTGTCACGGCCTAGGAAGGTCTTCTATCGTGGATTAGTGGAGCGGCCCGCGAAGGATTCCCTACGTGATACGCTCGGCTTGTCGGAGGAGGAGTATCGCTCCTACTGGTCTTGGGCGCCAGCGGCGGATTACCTCAGTAACCCTGAGTTTTCGCTTACCTGGCGATTGGCTCGGAATCGGCTGCCTCTCAACGACAAGGCTTTCATATGGGGTTTGGCGGATTTGCCAGACTGTGAACGGTGTGGTCTTGGCTTAGAAGAAACGGCTCCGCACGCCTTCTACCATTGCCCCCGGGTCCGCCCCTTATGGGACCATGTCGGCGAGCTGACGGCTCGTCTCGCTCCCGAACAGCTTGTGTCCATTGATCGCGCATACGCGTGTGACAATGTGTCGCCCCCGTATTCCGGGGTGAAAAGAATGGTGTTTCTGACGCTGCTGGCCACGGCTCGAATGGTGATTTGGACGTCGCGAAGGGAGGAAGTCTTGCGGGGCAACCGTCTTTCTCATCAGCATCTAATCCTATTCTTTGAGCATCAGCTCAGGATGAAGATTAGATCTGATAGAAAACGATTGCATTCGACAGTCTTTGGCGAAAGGTGGGTAAAAGAGGCGAGCTTGGTTCGTGTGACCGGGGCTAGCCTTGATTTTCTCTTCTAGGTCAACCTATTGCACATCGGGGTGGCTTCCTGTGGAACCCTCCCCTTGGTTAGGTTAGACAAGCTTCAGTGTACCTAGTTAATGTGAGTAAGTGTTGTTCCTGGCCTGTAACCCGGCTACTCTTTGGTTATGATCCAAGTCGAGATTCCCAACCTCCCCAGTTTGTTTTGGCCTCCTTTTATCTCGACTGGGTCAGCTTTATATTTTCCCATTCCCGAATAATATTTTATCCTTTTTCCCACTCCCTTAGCGAGAGTTGCCTCTTGATTTTGTCACTTTGGGCAGAATACAGCGGCCTCTCTATTTTGAGGGTTGGACGGTCCCCTACTAACATATATTATGTTTAAGTTTGCATTTGTGTTACTTTTTAGTTATTTGTGGGTTCATCTCCCTCTCCTCTCATTCTATCATTATTAAAATTTTATGTATTTTATGTATCATCATCAAATTTTTATGGTGTGGGGCGCGTTTTGGTAGGTTCCCCTAGAGAGGATGGGGTATTATTGTGATTGAAGGATTGTTTGGTGATGGACGAGTTCTTGTGGTGAATGGGTAAATTGTAATGTATGAATGGGTCGTGAGTCAGATTAGCTAGGTATAAGATAGTTAGTGTTGACCCGCCTCTACCCCTCCCCTTTTTAGGCCTTGTGCCACAATTTGTATTTCGATACAATAAATCTCCTAGTTATATATATACACCCAAAAAACCGTAACCGATTGTGTCTCTGAACGCCTTTCCATAACGTGGGTAAGGACTATTCCCTGTCTTTTTTTGCTGTTAGTCTTTTTGCTATCACTCCTAGTACCAGTTCTGACGACCATTTACTCTCGCTTGTTAGGTAGGTGATGTGTTAGCTAATCCGTGTTCCAGGTTCTTACACAACCTCATTTTTGTTGCTTCCATACCCACAGAGCCAAGCTCTGGTTTATTTTCCAACTATGCTGAACGGAACTTAGTTACAGTTTCTAAAGGTGAGGGCCTTATCTCGTTTGCTGACCATTTTGAACAAGACCAGTATGCTCAAACCGTAGTTCACGATGGCTTGCGACCGTGTTTGGATTGAAAGCGACGCCTTCTAAACAATTTCCACTATACAATTCAAATCTCAATTTTGGGGTCTGATATGGTTTTCAAAGAAATTATCTCTTTGAAATATCGAACGTTGTGAGATAAAAATCCACGTTTCATCTCACCATTATTGACTTTTTTTTTATACAATAGTAAACAAACCAGAAATTAAAGAAGTCATAATTACTGCCCAGGAACAGTTTCCTTGCAACCGGAAACTACAAATATAATCTCCTGAAATTTGCTAACCACCTATTTTGCTGCGCATGTATAGATCATGCGGCGAGAAATGCCCACATAATACTAGGGCGTGACCAACTGTTCCGAAGAGAGTACATGCAAAGATATAATTTGTCGTATATTTGTCGTTCAACCTCCCTCGCAAGTAGAATTGGTAGGAACATAAGTCATTACAAGTTGTACAGAATGAAAAGTTTACTATCCTTTAAAATTTCAGCGTTCATACTGATGGGAAAGGCCAGGCAAATCAACGAGATATAATTATGAAAAAGAATCATGCTGGAAACACGTCTTTTGATACATGTTGCAGCTCCAGCCGACTAAAACACATCTCTGAAGATGTTTGAGAAACTAAGTAAAAACAAGGACAAGTAGATGGAAAGCATTCGCTTGTGGTATATGAATGCAACGATATCAACTGCTGTTATTGGATCTATGGGAAAGATATCAAATCGAGGAAACGAATATGTGGATGAAATTCCTGCTATTCTCAAAGTATATGAATTTCAAAACAAATAAAATCGTAATCATGGGTATTTACATTATTTGCAATGTTTGAGCTGTTCTCCTCATATTTATTTTCATATCCAGGACGTTTCGGCCATTGTACGCTCCGGTCTTCTTCAGGAAATATACGAAGGAATTCTGAATCGAACCCTTTAGGGTAGATTGTTCTAGTTCCGCGTGCCATGGCTTTTCTGGAACTCAGTTTCAGTTATTTATTAACTCAACTCTCCACTTCTTTTTCACCTCTGCTGTTGTCAGGTATTGAACTCACAACTCTTTTGGTCAAGTCACTGGTTCACTTCAACCAACGCTTTTATCTATTGGGCCATGTATCCTTGGGTATTTCTCACATCTTGAGTAGATTTCTCTTCATGCAGTGAACATATTTCCTCCCTGATCGAATGCCACGTCATTAATTTGCATCTTTTGAAAAAAAAAAAAAAAAAAAAAAAAAAAAAAAACAACAACAAAAACAACAACAACAAAAACAAAACAAAAAAAACAACAAAAACAACAACAACAAAAACAAAACAAAAAAACAACGAAGTAAACGTGTTGTCGCCCGGTGGAAATATAGGGCCACCTCGTAATGCACATTAAAAATGAAAAAAGAACATCCACAACAACAACAACAATAAAAATAATAATAATCATCGACATGTTAAAATGCACTCTCCTCTGTATTAGTGCCTATTTATAAGAAGTACTACTACTACTACGACTACAAATAATAATACTGCTCTTACTACTACTATGAATAATAAGAGAAGATATTAAAGCAGAAACGGTGAAGTAATGGTTAGCGTCTCGATTTGATGAATCAGAATGGCGAATGCGAATTCCAGTCGATTTCATTACATTTACCTATACGCTAATACTCTTGGGGAAGATATGAATCGATCTCTTCTCTCCACAACTATGGGTAAAATAGCAAAACATACTGGATGTAACCAAGCATGGAAGCCACTCGAGAAGAAATAAACTCTTAATTCAAATCAGATCGCGCTATATTAGAACTGTATATACCTTTGCCTGGGAACCGCTTGTATATACAGTGAAACCCGGATATAAGAGAGTTGTCGGGACCGGAGAATAAGTCTCTTATATCCAGGTTTCTCTTATATCCGGGTTTGGTCTATTTTATATACATTAACACAGGCTCTAATTTGGGACCAGAGAAAATATCTCTTATATCCGGGTTTCTCTTATATCAGGGTCTCTTATATCCGGGTTAAACTATATATATATATCTCCTACAACACCTCTTTTACGCATAGACTAAGACGGTAATTTGCCAATTAAAATTACTCTCTGACAAGATGATACCCCTATTAATAATAATAATAATAATAATAATAATAATAATAATAATAATAATAATGAAGACGGAGACTGGGCCTTATGACAAAAAGAATGGGCAGTTTTACTAACAGTTTCCCAGGTAACTTCATAATACAAGTTGCTCAGAAGATTGCTCTACTAGGGACATCCCATATACTAAGAAAAGTGCTATCAGTTAAATGACAATTCTCTTATAGGGCCTAAGGAACATAGTTTGGAGCCGTCTCTACAGGATACATAGCAGGGAACATAACATACACAAATAATAATAGTAATGTATCTTTGAAGGTCTTCAAAAAGGTATAAAAATACAAGGATCTTGAAGTGGAAATCTAAAAAAAAGTGTGGTACATTAATTCCAGTTGTAGTTGGAACCCTGGGATTGAGTGGAAAATGTTTCGATAGACTCACTGAGGGGATTCTTGGCAGGCCAAGTCTTAAAGAAATACAAAAAAATGTACGCACATATACAGTTCACACATTAAGAACTTTATAAAATATGTGCGTTCTAAGTTTTTGTTTTTTTACAACAATGATCAGGGAAAATTTCATGAAGCTGTTTGTGACCTTGGATCACTGGGTGGGACCCCGAAAGAAAATGTGTATACAACAAAAAAAGGAAATATAATAATAATAATAATAATAATAATAATAATAATAATATAAATGAAAAAGTATGTAAAAACAAAACAAAAAAAAAGTGCCGCCTTATTGATATGGCAGTCCCTGCTGACTGCAATGTATCTTTTTGAAGATATTGAAGAAGCTGTCAAAATACAAGAACCTTGAAACAGAAATCTCAAAAATGTGGCACATGGGAGCATCAACAATCCCTGTTGTAGTTGGAGCCCTAGGATTGGTTAGAAAATATTCCAGTATACTAATTGAAGTGATTCCTGGAAGGCCATGCCTCAAAGAGATACTAAAAATTGTTCTGACAAGTACAGCTCACAATTTACGAAGGGCCTTATCTATGTAAATTTTTTTTTTGTCAGTGAAAAGTGTCATGATGGCGGGACCCGGAAAGAAATATGTAAACGCCAGAAATCAAAGGAAATAATAATAATAATAATAATAATAATAATAATAATAATAATAATAATAATAATATAAATGAAAAAGTATGTAAAGATTAAAAAGAATTTAACGCATTTTAGTCGAGCAGGACTTTTGCAAAAAGCACTCAAGATAATGCAATAAATCAAGAAAAATACAGTACTTAATCGACTTAAGAATTTCACATCGAAACGCTCCTCATAGCTAATTGTGTGATAAATTTATTGATTTTATTATAAGATCCCATATTTACACTCTTCGGAACAAGCTAACGGTTATTATAACTTTCAATATTGAAATTATTAACACGCTAGAATTTAGCAAGAAACGTTATAATATTTCTTTTTAAAACCTTTTGAAGTTTGAATATTATGAGATAATAGTTTTCCCGAGTGTCATATTAAGTTTATAGATATTCCTCACCCAAAATTCTTTTTTACACTTCATGTTCAAGCTTATTCTGCATCAAGCGATTTTACATAATATAAAGGAAAACCATTTTTAAAAAAATATCTTACAGATTGAGAGACACAATGATTATCCTGAGGTACATTTTGGATTTGTAACATGATTAAATTCGTCAATATAAGGTTATAAAGTCGAAACTACAGATAGATTCCTTACCTATAGATAATAAACAATATGGCTTTCGTTTCACTTAGTCGACCGCTGACGTATTAATTTTTATTAGTGCATTTTTCTATCTGCCTTTAGACAAGAACAGCGAGGCGCGGGTTGTGTCTTGAGATATCACGAAAGTGTTTGACAGGGTTTGGTATAATGACCTCCTCAAACCGGTCTTTAAAGAGAAGATTGAAAGATGGCTGGCGTTCAAGTCGTTTCAGCTGCTGCTGAGAGGATGGGTATTTTGCCGGAGATGGAGATTACTACTGTAGTTAGCTTTTTGGACTAGCAACAATTGAGGTTTCTAATGTGGTGTTGTTTACATTCTGTTGCCGGAGTTAGTTTTTCTTTTTATAACTATTATTGTATAGAGTAATCCATTGATTAATGTCCCGTACAATGAGCTGGGCATTTTCTGTATTAAAATTGTTCAACATTGTCACAACATTAATTATACAAGTTTTTAGTCAAGTTTTAGGATACAAGTTATGTTTTTGTGTTTAAGTCTTAGTCTTCTTCAAATGCTATAACCAGCTCATCAAGATCCATACACTGTTCACTGGTTAAATTTTACCCTGACATAGTCACAACAACAGAAGTGGTTAAGTATGTGGTCCGAACCGGTGTTTTGGTGACTACGGGTCTTGTTCCTTAGTGGCTAAATCAGTTGTGTTCTTATTTTATCTCCATAGCTGTCTTCATGCAAATACACCCAAATCAAGGCGACGGTCACCACATATGGTATGTATGTGCTACCTTTATTATCCCTACTGAGATCATTTGACCGACTACTTATCAGTGACGGAGAGGAAGAAGTGAGGGAGAAATTTCGGAATTTTAAAAAATTGCAGACTCAGGTTTCTACGAGGTAGAAGTTTTCACTGAATAATTTTGGAGTGAAAATTTTCTGTTTTCGATAATTCACGAACCAATGAAAATCACCTACATGTCCTTATTCTTCCTTTTTTGTGCGACTGTATTTGACTGCATCAAATATATCGTATTTTTATTAGAATCCTTTTTTTCCCTAATCCTTGAACTTATGTTATTCTCCTCCATCTTACGCACACACATTTACATTTCGGAATGAGGGCGGAGGTTCAATGTCTCTATTATTTTAGTTTGCTCGAGTTTCGCGACAAATTGGATTTTTGTCTTTGTTTTAATCATTGTCTGCGATTGCTTCAAAATAAGCCCCTTGCATTTTTGAAAAATAATTTTCGCTTTGTATTTTTTTCAAGATGAATTAGTCGAGTGCCCTTCAGTCTTCTTCAATTCTGAGGAAAATCGTCGAATATGAGAGCAAAAGCAAAGTTCAGCGAGTAACTTGGAAGGTCACGGGCGTATCGCAAATGTCAGAAGAAGATAATCCCAAAAGCACATAGACGCTGATACCGAATATGCTGTACTGGGTAGCGAGAGAGCGCGCGTCCTCCGAGAAAACGATTCCACGACACAGAAAACCCCCAAGGAAAGCAAGTGAGTGCATTGCCAATTATCTTTTTGGCGACAGTTTAAGCTGATGCCAACCTTTTTTCTTTTTTTTTTTTTTTTCAAAATTTCACTTTAATGTGTTGGAACGAGTTTAAATTTTCATTTGAAATCTAGAAAATAAGATTAAACGTACCTATCCGGCTATTTGAAACGCAGAAATATAAGGATTGTGGATTCAATGAAAATTATAACACTGATGAACCATACTCATGAAATAGTGTTAATCATTTTTTTTTTTTTTTTTTTTTTTAGTCACGGACATCTTGAGTTACAGGCTCCTATATGAAATAACCCTTCATAGACAGTAGATATTCACACTCTGTTCTTTTCACAAAACTCAGCGTCCTGGGTATCACGATAAACTACGTCCAACAATAAGGCTTCAGATAATGTTTTCGGAAAAATAATGTTGCCAGCTATACGTTTTTTGGAATGAATAATGTTGCCAGCTATACGTTTTTTGGAAAAAATAATGTTGTCAGCTATGCGTTTTTGAAACAACAATGTTGCCAGCTATAGGTTTTGAAAAAAAATTGCGAGGTATACTTTTTTTGAAAAAATAATGTTGCCAGCTATACGCTTTTGAAAAAATAATGTTGTCAGCTATGCGTTTAATAGTACTGTATATTTAATATATGTATAGGTATATATATATATATATATATATATATATATATATATATATATATATATATATATATATATATATATATCTTAACTTGTCATTAAATGACCCACAGTGGTTGATATGCCATAAAAGTCAACCAACCAACAACACTTGTACGTGCATTTCTCTAAACTGCACTATCATCCACAGATGTCATTTTTAGCCAGGAACGCTTGAAATAAATTGTGGTTTATTAATCCTCATCAATATAGTAATTTTCCAAGCGTAGCTTAGATGTGGCACAAGGCCGAAAGAAGTGGCCGCCCAGTGAGGATCGAACTCACTACTCAGTCGTAATTGTTCTAGCGAGACAAGCTTGCTAACCATTACACCACCTCGAGGTGCCCTTAACGCTCATCAATATATGAGAAGATAAATAATCCGTGTAAAATGAGAATTATCACTTGTTCTTATGGAGTGGCAAAAGATAGCGGCCATGCAGAGAATGATTATATATGTTTATATGGTAAATATCAGACCAACAGCAATTCAAGAGACGCCTAGCGGTCGGCATTTTAACTAAGCGCTGGGTTCGTTTTATTTCATGCAGTAGTCGAAAGTATTTTCTTTTATTTCTTTCAATGGAAAACTATTGATAAATCCAACAGATGTATACCGGATATAGAGGGTATGCTGGGTAAAATTTTGCAATTTTATATTTTTACTTTCGTTCATGCTTGTTTTTTTTTTATTTTGTCAAGTCAGTTGGGCAACGGCTGTGAGAAAAAGAGCACCATGACACAATACACTCCGTCAGAAATTTGGAAACGGTATGCAGTACTGCTTGGCATTCGTGCCGGAAGCTTCAATACGAACATTTCAGAGTATTAGGGTGGCAATAGAGAACAGAGGCTTCGGAAAGAGTGGGATGAGTCTAATGGTGATTACGAAGGTACGGCAGCTCGTTGTTCGAGAAATGGTAAAAGAACTGTGTTTATAAACACAAATTCGGATTTGCTAACCAGACACTTCTTGTAGCTTGATGGTTTCCATAAACGGTTACAGGTTCGATTCCTGTCGGAGAAGCGCGTATTATCTACAAAATTTCTCTAACATTCAGATCGGTAAATATAATGAATACTGTAAAAAGTAAAAAAGAGCATTTAATTAAATAAATTATAACTATAAAAATAACGTATAAACGTAAAATGAATCCATTTCCTAATATCTATATCTCTCTCTCTCTCTCTCTCTCTCTCTCTCTCTCTCTCTCTCTCTCTATATATATATATATATATATATATATATATATATATATATATATATTATGAAATGGATTAATTCCGACAATATTTTAATTTATGTATTTGTTAAGGCAAAAATAAAATATCGTACCTATAGTGTATTTTTCATTTATTTTTCAGTCTCTCTCTCGCTCTCCAGGCTCCTCTTACCATCAAAAAGTTCAAATTTGGATTCGTCTTTGCGGTGGTTTTATTTACGAATAGAAAATATGATGCTGTTGTATGATATTTTTTATTATTAGGTGCTTATTTTTTGTCAAAATATTGTAGTTACTAGACATTTTTCTCATACTTTAAAAGAATATTAAAAGGTCTCATGTACGTTCTTTAAAAGAAATTCCGGGTGGCCCCAAAATTTTGGTCTGCAGTCTCTCTGTCCCTCTCTCTCTGTCTTTCTTTCTCTCTCTCTCTCTCTCTCTATATATATATATATATATATATATATATATATATATATATCGGATAGGATAAGGAATAAATAAGAAAAGTTAATAAGTTTAAATTTAACATATTTTACTTTTATTAAAGCTTCAGAAGAAAAGGAAATAGGGAGGAGAAAAGGAAATTCTGTTATTTTAATTTTTGTCTTGTTTGTTTTTCATTGGTTAAGCAGACTTCACGTTCATTTGTCTTGTCAAGTAGCGTTCGTGTGTATAATTCATGTGCATATGTGTATCATAATTTTAGTTTTTCTATGCGTGACTATAATTTATCTTCTTCTTTACGACCCCGTCACTACTTAGGTGATAATGGCTCTCCACAACCTTATGTCACGTGCAGCTCTTAATAAAATTCATCTTTTGTCACCTCTCCTAAATCTTGTTCTGCCATTCATTTACCCAAGCCCATCGAGTATGTTACATGACGTTTTACTCGCTCCCTCTTTGTCTCTATCTGCCCTGTGAGTATTAAAATTTCCAAGCCATCCTTCCTCTTTAAATGTCCAGTAATTTCTGATGTAAAGATCTAGTTTCCTTTTTGTTTCAATTTTCTACAAAACATCATCGTCAGTCATATGTTCGTCAGTATCCTTCTGTAGAAACACATTTCTGTTGCTCTGAATCTCCTGTTCATTTTGAGGAGATCGTCCAGCACACACTGCCATGCAGGAGGACAGATATCCTTTACTTTTCTATGTTTCTAGCGAATATTCTTGGATTTCTTCGTATTCTGCTTAGTTTTTGAAATGCTTCATTGTACACTTTAACATTTCATTGCCAGACTTTTCTTTGCTATAACACTTCCTGGGGATTTAAAGTTCTCTGATTCGCACTTTGGACTCATTCTTTGATAGTCATGCTAACAATCACGCATTCTGTTTTCTTGCAGTTCATGTTTTATTCTTTCTTCTTGCCACTATTTACTAACTTCTTTATGTGTAGTTTTCTTTATGTGTCTGCTATCAGCATTGTGTCATCTGCATACCTTATGCTGTTCGAAGTGTTGTCGCCAATAATGAATCCTGTTACGACTATTAGTTCTCTCAGAATCGCCTAGCTGTAAAGATTAAATGTTAGGTTGGTGCAAAAATAATGACATAATAATGTCGTTTTTTGACGTGTTTTTTAACGTCAAAAAACGACATTATCACGTCATTATTTTTGCACCAACCTAATGAGTCCGGTGAAAAGACACATACCTGTATATATACAGAAATCAATCTCTATCCATATGTGGGTAGTTTGTTGCTAGTAAAGTTTCTTGGTGATTCTAACATCCTTCCCAAGTAAGGTCGCTGAGCAGCTCCAACAGATCTTTGCCGCGTACTTTAACGAGCGCCTTTGCGTAATCTATAAAACACAGCTACACATATTTCTATTGCTCTTCCTGATAGCATTTTGAGCATTAGTATCGCGTTCCTTTTTCCACTGTCTTCGACGAACCCGTACTGCTCCTTTTCCGTGTCTGGTCTGATTCTGCTGTTTTCTACCATTCCTTCGAATTCGGGGTGATAAGTTAATTAATCTACTTAATCTTTCATTAAGTAGATTGTCCGATATTCATTTGAAAAGGAGAAATAACCAAGATATTTGACACATATGAGCATACACACATGCACCCGCTCACACATACACATGCACACACACCGACTCACAAACGAACACACACACACACACACGTAAGCAATGACACACATACACATGTGTACACACAGAAAAAATCAAACTAACTAGAATAATATTAGCATCGATATTAGAGCATAAATTAAGTATATCAAATTTAGCGTAAAAATAACGAAAAAAATAAACAAAACAAAACTAAGAAAAGCGGAGTCATTTGCTGAAACCTTCTGCCGAGTGGACTGAACAATGCCAAAAAGTTCGTCTAGCAAACTCTGGGGATGAGATGGTGAATATATCATCTATTAGCTATGTTGCAAATTTTCTCTCTCTCTCTCTCTCTCTCTCTATATATATATATATATATATATATATATATGTGTGTGTGTGTGTGTGTGTGTGTGTGTGTGTGTGAGTGTGATAGAAATTAAGAGGATTTGAGATAATCATTTTTAAGTAATTCATCGAGTCTAGAAGAAACCTTCGTCCAGTACTTTCTGCATTTTGTTGAGGTTTCTTCTAGACTCAATGAATTACTTATGATTATCTCCAATCCTCCTAATAATTTCTATCACTTATATATCCTTGCTTGAACCAGCTTTAAATGCTCCGGATTGAGCGGCTTAGTGATAGTAGTCGTGGCTCTCGGAGTCACAGTCCTGTGGGTAAAAGAGAAACTGTGATGAGTTCCACAACGGGTTATGTGATCAAGCGGCGCTCTATCAAGTCTAATTCGCTCAGCTACCTCTTCGCCATCGAGGCCCGTTTGTGCAGTTGGTATGACGTTTGCCAGGATGACGTAACTGTCCGGGTTTCAATTCTCGGTGGTGGATGCGCACTGCTGATGAGTCCCAAATATAAGATGACACTATTGTCCAGTGCTTTCGGCTGTGCTTACTTCTAGACTCGATGTATTACTTTACATACACAGACGTTCGTAGTACAATTTAAAGTTTCGTGGTTTTGTTAAGTCATTGGGCACGAACTGTTGAATGAAGGCCTCCATTCACCAGTTCGTGCCTGACAAGTTGGTAAAGCTATGAAACATTAAGTTGCACTACGAACGTCGGTATATGTATATGTATATGTATTAATATATACTTCTTAGCTCTGTCTAAGGGTATTCATCATGTTTTTTTTTAGACATTAAATTAAAGAAAATATTTATTCACCTGTGCATGCTGATATCTAATTATCTTTTTTATGCCAGAACACATATATATAATAGTCTCAGTTACAGTGGACTGGTCATGTTATGAGAATGCCTGATGACAGGATACCCAATATCAGTTAGATCAGGGCTACAGGAATGTAGGACGTCCATAGGTAAGATACAAAGACAAATTGAAAAGCAACTTGTCAGCAGTCAATATACCACATAACGCCCTTGAGCCTCAGAGCCTGGTATAATGGAGATCAACCGGTTTTAGTGGAGTCAGCAATATTCAATCTGCTTGTCTGAATCATCTTCAAGAAGCGAGAGCAAGATCTAAAAGGTCAGCCAATCTAAGAGTGATCTCATCTCACAATCCCCACACTTGCTCCATATGTGGTCTCCTTTGTAAATCACTAGCGGTCTTAAATGCTTAAGATTATCGCACAAACTTTCATAAGTGAATCAATAAGCTGTTAGATCCTCATAGGGTGAAATTCATGGGAGTGTCCATTATATATATATATATATATATATATATATATATATATATATATATACATGCAATAATAAAAAGAAAGAACAGTAAGATATATAATCCGATGTTCTTATTAATATTTTTATTTTTACAAAACTGTGTTCAATGCATATCTACAGAGCATAGATATTAAAAATTTACTAATTTAAGAATAAAATAACGATGAAACCATACTTTTAAATTATCAAATTTATAACATATATATATATATATATATATATATATATATATATATTCAGGGAGAAAATAAAATGAAAGAAATACAAAAAATGAGAAATATTTCAGAGGTTTTAACCTGAACTCATTGAACTGACGAATACAATGTCGTTCCTATCAGCTTCCAGCCCTGTTCGAAAAACAAATAAAAGCGGATGGAGACTAGCGAACGAATAAAGACTTCTAATCTGTATAAGAATGGCGCTTAATAGGATTTACTAAAGCGCGGAACTGAAGTGTTCAAGCCGGGGATTCAAGGAAGGACTTCTATCCATGTGGAAACTCTTTGTTAGGCTCACCCTCGCTGATACAAACGTATTATCTCGCTAAACCAAACGACAAGTGGAGACAATGTTTTCTACCATACAGTAAAGTCGAGAGAGAGGCGTTCGAGTTGACGCCACAATGATATATCTTTGCTTGCACATTTATATTGTACAGGTAGTTTGCCTAAATTTTGGTTGTATTAAGTTCAGCTTATGTACACCACAATATAAATGTTCCTATGCCTGGGTAAGACAAGTATTTCCGAATACCGTGTTAACTCTTACTCTAGAACAAACAGCAACATTGATATTTACCTATTTTAACAGTTTAGACTCGGAAGAGAACAGTGGGATTTCGTTTGAGTATAGAACACACCATGTTAGATATCTTGGAAATAAGGTAGGCGTTGTCGTTACTGATAAAAACAACGAAAGAACCGATATCATGCAAAATAGACTGCCAAATGGTTACTATACTGAATACTGAAGTCTAGTCTCCTTGCTCTCACAATAATCCCTACTTCCAAATTTTACGTATTCTATCCTACAACTCATTCATTAGTTTTTTTGTTTTTGTTTTTGTTTTACGGCATATCAACCCGAATGGGTTATTTAATGCCGTCAAAAGTTTCATTGCTTATAATATTTTGTTTTTTCAAAAATCTATTTCTGGTAATAATTTTGTTTTTAAAATGTGTTGCTGTAATATTTTTTCAAAAAACTATCGCTAGTATTATTTCTTTTCCTCAAAGATGTACACCTGGTAATAGTTTTTTTTTTCTTCAAAAATGTATTACTGGAAACAATTTCTTTAAAAAGTATTTCTGTTATTAAAACCGGTTTTTACACTTTCCTAGTGTGTTTATCCCATTTTCGGGGTTAACTATTTGCCCATGGATTTGACACTAATAGGTGCTACCACCCAGGGTCAGGGTGGACCTAGGAACACCAGTAATTAAGAGGTGGTTCCACGCTCCTCAAAACCTCCTGATCAGAGGCCTTGCTGCTGGACGTAGTTTAACGTCTTACCGAGGACGCGGATGTAGTCTATCATCATACCCATGACGGTCTCATTCATTAACCTCCAACCGAAAGCGACTATTGGATCTTGTCATAGTTGAATATTAATATACATTAAAAAAAATCTTTAAATAAATACCTTTGAGACAAGTTAGGAGCCACCACTTTCAGGAACATATTGAGAATACCATAAACAGATTTGTGAGCAAATACGCAATTTTGGAGAGCACTGCAAAAGAGGAAACTTATACTTGATATCAGGAAGCGGCAGTTGAAATTTCTGGGGCATGTAATGAGGAAGGAGAGCTTGGGAAATCCGATACTCACGGGACAGATTAAGGAAAAGAGAGACAGATGAACCAGAGCGTAATATACTTGATGCGCATTATTTATATTATTCGGACTATTGTCCTCATCTTTGTCGCCATATTTATTACAACGTTTCGACCGTTGTACGCTCCGACATTCTTCAGGTGGTTGGATTGTCGAACTGAACCCTTTATTTCGCTCACTGGGGTAGACTGTTCTAGATTCACGTGTCATGTTTAATGGATGTCAGTTATCAGTTATCACCTGTTAATTCGCAGATATCTCTCCCGAGTAAGAACCCCCATGACTAAAGACTGTGTGTACGCAATCCCGTGCAGCTGCTGAAAGAAATATAAAGGGGAGACAGTCCTCTCCCATGAGGTAAAGCTTCAAGAACACTAGAAAGCTGTAACACGAGGGAAAGTGGAAGGATCAGGCGTGGCTGACCACATATGGAGAGAGAAGGGAGATCACCGCTCTCTGTGGTATCAGGTTGAGATCATAGATAGGGAACACCATTGGAAAATTCGTAAACTTAAGGAATCAGCACATATGCTAGGCCACAAAAATCTCCTGAGCCGACCAAGCATAGAAATGAATACAATATGGGAAGCAGTAATAAGGAGTGCCAGAAAAAGCGATAATAACAACAAAGCTCTGGTAAAAAAAAGTGTAATGATAATAGCAAAAATTGCAATATCAGCACTGGTAAAAAAGGGTTGCTGAAGACATTAAGTTTATAATACCGAGAAATTCATACACAGATGTCCTTTAGGACACATCGTAAAGTGGATAAAGGCGTTAGTTAGATCCAGTGAGTTCAATACCCGGCTAAGGCAGTGGAGAAGTTTTAGAAGGAAATTAACAGGAGATAACTGATAACATGGCACGTGAGCGAAATAAAGGATTCAGTTCGACATTCCAACCATCTGAAGAAGGCCGGAGCGTAGATCGAGTGAAAATTTAAATAATGTACATAATACCACATCTCAGAAATATAGACGGATAATTGATGCGCTTGAGCAAATGGATGGCGGAACAGGGTTTGGGAGAAATAACAAAATTCATAAAGGGCTACAAAAGACAGGAGGGAAATTGCGGGTCATGATCGCCTACGTCCTGCAGGGACACGGCACATAAAATAAGATCGATCTTACTATGCAAGCAATCGATGAGATGATTTAGCGGCTGTCGTTTTAGAGCAAGTGACAAATAGATTCAAGATTATCAGATCGAAGCCACAATAACCCCCTCGAGTGCTAGGTGATGTGCATCATTCTAGCCCGAGCTTCTCAGCTATTTACATAATAATAACTTATATCCTGTAAGGGCTACTACAGAGTTATATCCGTCAAGGAGTGAGTCCATTTTGACAGTTTTATTAAGTTAAAGAGAAAATCTATGTCTCTTTAATTCTTTAATTGTATCCTTATCTCAGTTTACTTTGCTTTTCATCGAGATCAAAATTGTGGTTAAACTGCCCAAAGTTCATTATTTTCTGCATTTTGTCTTCGATAATCTGTGAACATCTTAGCAATTCCCAAGAACTAAATATTTTCAGTGTCGTGGATTAAACTTACGTGAAATATGTCATGACAATTTTGGTACGCTACATTTCATATGTAAGTGAGGAAGTATTTCCTACCCTACAAGACCTTTACTCACAGACGAAACGTAGAAAGTCTCTCGCTAGTCTATCTCAATTTCAAAGGTAGGTGTTCAGACGAAACACAGCCATTAGGCCCCTAGTTCTAACCTTTACGGCTAATGCAGGTCACGCCATGACACACACATTGTAGCGAACCCTCTTCATTCCATTGATATTCCGTTTTGGTGGTGCAAATTCCACTCGAGCAGATTCGATTCACGAACCGCTGCTTTGTCGAAACGCCTATGAAGAGGAAGCGGCCTCGATCACTACAATATCAACCTGTTCAAGTTCGCGTATCTTCCCCACATATCCCCATAAAATGTGTCTCCTGCTCTGTAACCTTATACTTTGAGTGGCTCTTGGGCCTTGAACAGGGTGAACTTCGTCGTTAGAAATATTATAAATGAACCAGGAAATTGATTATAATATATATTAATTTCTGGTTAAGGCACGTCAGGCTAAATGACGGTTCCGTATCGGATACAAGTTCGATTCCTGTCGGAGGATGAATATTTTCTATGAAAATTTCTCGGACATTCAGACCGGTAAATGTTATTATTATTGTTTATTATAAAACAGACCATTTACTTAAATATTTGTATCTATAAAAGTATGTATGAAAATAAAAATGTCTTTATATATATATATATATATATATATATATATATATATATATATATATATATATATATATATATATGTATGTATGTATATATAAAGCATGGTGGAGTAGTCAGTAGTGCCTCGGATTGAGGAATCGTAATTATAGTCGAATCCATTATATTCTCTTACGTGCTAATATCCTTAGGAAAAGTATTAATCCTCTTTTCTCCTGCTAGCTATGAGTAAGTAGCAGGACAGACTAGGTTATATAGCTTTGGATTGCAAATGGTCTAGGAGTGGGAAAACTCTGAATTCCAAACCTGCCGAGGGTCGTTTACGTTGTAGTGCATCAGGTCTTTGTATTCGGCCCTTCAAAAGGTGTGGTTGGTTATGCACTAAACCTTCACCACTATAACAAAATCATACGTGCTCCTCGGAACTGAGCCGCTTGACCCTCAAATACGACGGGAGAGTCCACCACACACACACACACACACACACACACACACACACACACACACACACACACACACACACACACACACACACACACACACACACCCATATATATATATATATATATATATATATATATATATACACACATTGGTTACAAATTGCTATATCACTGGGGAAAGATGCCCATTATCAGAAATAAAGTGTATGTTTCTTCCTCATCTGAAATAAACCCTATGTTGGTTCATGCCTCATGGTATCTTTAGAACATATGGAATGTTCTCATACTTAAGAGCAAACGTGAGACGATATATATATATATATATATATATATATATATATATATATATAAAGAGAGAGAGAGAAAGAGAAAGAGAGAATTTTTAAAGATTAACATGATTTGGGTTTATATATATATATATATATAGAAAGAGAGAGAGAGAGAAAGAGAAAGAGAGAATTTTTAAAGATTGACATGATTTGGGTTTACATCGGTGATCGAATCCTTTAAAATTGCTTTCTTCGATTCCGTTTTGTTATATATCCCTCAACGGTAAATAAATATAGTCTAAGATTAGCTGAATCATCCTCAAGCCTCTCCTGGCTGTTTACATTGAGAATCGAATTCTCTATTGGAGTGGTCTTCGATAACGCCTTGCTAACAATCAGGTCGGCCACATTCTGAAGATCGAACTCCGGATAAAAGTGATTGATCATCTTGAATAGCCTTTTGACCATCATTCTGCAACGGGTATCGAATTCAGTATCGACCAAGATAGGCTTTATTTTATGACTCGGTATCAATAAAAGGGCGGCGAGTCGGGGATTGACCTGTATGCAAGTGAGAAATCGTCGAGATAATTTTGTTGGTTAACGAATTCCAGTAGAGACCGAAATGAATTGTTGCGAGGATTATAATTTCGTCACAACTATTTCTTTCCGCGAATCGATCTTTACTTATTGTGTTGACCAAAATGTTATTTCTGTGCGGGTCGTTATATCGCTTTAAGGAAATGTCGGCCCGCTTATAACCAAAATGCTAGGTTTTGACTGCATCAGGGTGTAACTTATACTGACGTAATAATTTCTTTTATAATCATATCAAAATTTGTCTATTTTTTGTTTATTGATTCTAATACTGAATATGGAAGCAAATAGAAAACACTTCCGGCAATAGGAAAAGTTAAAAATATGGTTTTCCTTTTTTTCATCTTAATGTTCAGCCAATGCAAGGTCTGAACGTTACTAGAATGCCGTCCGGGGTATGACGATAAACTAAATCCGATAGCTAGGAATCTGATCAGAAGGTTTTGAGAGGCGTAGAATCACCTCTGAATTGCTGCTTTTTCCCAGGTCCACACTGACCCGGGGTCGTTGCACTTTTTATATCTCAGGCTATGGACAAACAGTGAACTCCCAAACTGGGGTCAAAACATTATGAAAGTTTAAAAATAGATTTTTATAGTTAAAATACGAGTAATACATTTTTGAAAACAATTATTACCAAGAAAAAGAAACATCACCAGCAATACATTTGACTCTTGACAAAAGAAAAAAAAAACTCTTTACCAAAATATGTCAATGTGACCTGATCTACAAATTGACTTTTTGCAAAGAATACATATTCTATTCCTAGCAAACTATTCTAAAAATCTTGCCGGCATATATAAATAACTCATTGAGGTTGATATGTCGTAAAACAAAATAAACCCAAATTCTGATCTACAAAATGATTTCTTACAAAGAATACATATTCTATTCATACGAACTAATCCTAAAAAATATTGTCAACATTAAATAACCCATTAAAGTTGATATGCCGTAAAACAAAATAAGCATGTTATTTGAAAGCACAATGTTTGTAGGATTTCACTTTACGCACTTTACTCAGGAAATGAGAATCGAGTTCGAATTCCTGTCGGGTTCGTTACGTTTGTTGCTGTAATCGATAATGGATCGAAATTGGCAAGCGGAAAGACGAGCGCCAGTTTTAATCGGTTTCCTTAGATTCACTTACACGTAAATACTGTTTGTCGAAATGTATGAATCCACTTCTCTAGCCAGCTTGGAAGTTAATTAGTAGGACTATCACTAAATCATTATTAGCTCCCAAAGAATTATAATCTAAAAATATTTTTTGGCTTTAAATAACCGGCAAATGGTTGATAAACCTTAAAAAACAAAACTTGATTCAAAAATTGATAATAAAGTGTTTTTATAAGTTTTGTTCCCAAAAGAAGAACTATTTTCGTTTATATCTGACTAAATATTTGATATCCTATTCCATCAAATCGGCAGACACTAAAATCCATGCGAATTTACTAGAACCATCAATTCTTATCTAATATGAAGCAAAGATGGCATTTCGTTTGCAATAATATCATATTACCATACAGAAAAAATTGAGAAAATATGAAGCATGCTTCTATTAGGTTGTTGCAAAATAATGACGTAATAATGTCGTTTTTTGACGTTAAAAATTCGTCAGAAAACGACATTATTACGTCATTACTTTTGCAACAACCTAATATAATTTTCATGAGCAATTTCCCGAAACGAAATGCAATGAATTAAGCGTTTGAAAATTCCAGAGAGAATAGTAAATGTGGAATCATGACACTTTATTAAATATCAGAACCTATTGCTGAAAATCGAAGATTTCTTAAGATATGCTTTTAAATGCTACATTGATTATCAAACATCAAGAAACATAAACTACCTATAAGCACTAACGAGTTTTAATCAGCTGATTGATAAAATGGTTACTGACAGTAAAAAAAAAAAGCAACTTGTATCTAAATTTCTATGACCCTAGTAGTTATAAGTAGACAAGTCACGGATAACAAAATTTTAGTATTGTCCACAATTGGTTATTTCGTACATAGCAACGTAATGACAAAAATAGGATTTTTTGCCAAACTGTTATCCATTATAGAAAAATCGCACTGATTTTTTCAGCGGTTAAATAATACTTTTAAATTTATAAATATTCTTACGCAACAGTTGTGATACCATCAATAGTTGGGCATTACGAACATATTTTAGCGTATTTAAGGAAATACAGGCTGACTGAAAAGTAACTCCCTATTTTATGTATGAGTGACCAACAAAGAGTTTCTCCTTAGCACCCTATAGCATTTTATTTTGGGGTTGGTTAAAGGAACAAGTCTACTTTGCCAAACCAAGAGTTTGGAAGTACTTGAAGGGCGAATACAAGAAGTTATATCTTCCATACCACAAGAGTTATTTGTGAAATCAGATGACGCTATTCCTGGTCGGCTCGAGAAGCTGGTATCGAAATCTGGTACCCATATTAAATTTTAAATTAAACGGCATTGTAAACGCTTTCCTTTCATATCCATTTCTTGTAAAAATTATAGTCATTAAATAAATTATATAAGTATTTTAAAATGGGGAGTTATTTTTCAATCATCATGTATATTATTGATATAGAAATCTTACATTGTACAGGGTGCTGTAATAGTATCTTCATCATATATCAGCTCCAACTACCTCCCATATAATGTAAGGCATGAGCTTGATGAAGATATTACTGCCACTAATCTTTTACCATTGTTTGCGAGGTATTTCTGGCGAACACTGTAGAATCCGTTAGCATCATAATTTACCCCCCACCAACAAAAATCAAACTATATATGTATTTATATTTTATAGCTGTATCAAATGCAAGTCAAAAGATCAATATAAAATATTGATCAAATATTCAAGCAGGTTTGTGAGGACTGTGATGTTTTATTGGCCGTCAAAAGCCCATTATTTGACACGTTTTGTCGAATTATATAACGCTTTCTTGCGTTTTATTTTTTTTAGATTGTCAAAGAACATTTGCGTCATAAATTAAAAACAAGAAAGAACGACTTCTTTTTTTTACTTTGCTGATATACGTAAAATAAAGTTAGTTTACATCTGGCGTCTGTAAATATTGCAATGCAGCGATTAAATGATAATAGATGACTTGGATGATCATTACTTAATATTTCATTTAATCCACTACTTCATCAGTTCCTCTCAACAAGTTGGTAGTCTAAAGCCGCTGTCGTTGACCACCGGTCCTATTAGCGGACGCCATATTTCCGTCTTCGGTGTGTAAGAAAGAGCCTAAATAATCGCTGCAGTTTTTTGTATATCCATCTATCGCACATTCTCGTTCTCATGCTTGCAATACCTTATTTGCGTGGCCACGTAAAGGGTGTTTCATTAAGACGGATCAAAGTCATCAGTAAACAAATCAGAGTTATTGGTGAAAATTTGTTTATTTCTCTATTGGACCAGATTATTTAAGTTATGGCATTTATTTGTGAAAAATAATATCCCCCAAATGTCCGCGAAGGCTTTTGGCGTCACACCTCCACTCGATGGTCAAAATATTTAATGACATCTCTGCATAGTTGCTCCTCGATCTCACCAATATGTCTTATTATCTCATCCTTCAGCTGTTGAATTCTTGTTGGCTTGTTGGCATAGACCTTATTTTTGAGATGACCTCAAAGGAAGAAATCTAAAGGCGTTAATTTGCAAGATCCAGGTCGTCAACTGATTCGAGAGATGATGCAGTCTCGGAAATTCACATTGTATTTGTGTTTCAACGTCCATTTTCGTAATAGTCTTCGATAACTTTGTTTGATTGTTAATCTTTCCATGTTTGAAATTGTCAAAGACTTAAGTTGTTAAATCTGA
>OZ010606.1:40570099-40677599 GCA_963932145.1 Acanthosepion lycidas
GGAGGTGCCTTGGCTGCTAAGGAACAGCCCTTCCATTTGTCCAGCATATGTATAATATCTTGATCCATGTCTGGCCAGTACACATAACTTCGCCACGTAACTTTGCATTAAGGATTCATCCTATTCTTTCCTGGGTGGCCCATATGAAAATCCTTGAAGGTTCGCCTTTGTAGCGTTTTGGAGGTTACTATTTCATTATATAGCAGAGCATTATCACATAACGAAAAAATGTCTGATATATGTTTATCTTTTCCTGCAATCTTTGTTTTCGTTTCCTTTATAAATTCGTCATTCCCTGCTTCGTTTCTTATTTCCTGTAATGTGACGGGGAGGTTTCGAATTGTACTACATAATGATGTTCTAATATCTTCCTCATGTCGTAGAGCTGCAATTACGGAATCTTTTAATGGCTACGTTTTCTTTGGTATTAGTCTCGAAAGACCGTCTGCATACTCAATTTTGTTTGATGGAAGATACTCCAATTTGAAATTATAATTTAATAAAATCGTTCCCCATCTTAATAATATATTAGCAGTGTAGACAGGTAGACCTTTCTTTGATCCAAATATTGTTAGTAACGGCTCGTGGTCGGTCTGCAAGGTGAAAAATCTAACGTAAATATATCTCTGGAATCTTGTAATCGCAAAAATAATCCCCAGCGCTTCTTTTTCGATTTGCGAGTAATTTTGTTTGGCTGGTAGTAAAGTTCTTGACGCATGCGCGATGGGTTTTAGTGTCACATCCGGCACTTTATGAAGTATACATGCCCCAACACCATAGGCAATCGCGTCACTGGCGACTATTATTTCCAATTTTCGATCATAATGCGCTAAAAATAAATCTGCTGTTAGAGTCTTAATGATTTTGTCGAAAGTTTTCTGACATTCATATCACCATTCCCAAACTTTCTCCTTCTTCAACAGTTCGTTTAGGGGTGCGCGTAATTTGTGCATGTTAGGAATAAATTCTTGATAATAATTTACTAAGCCCAAGAAGCTTTGTAACTCGGCTAAATTTTTTGGAGTCGGCATTTTTTTTTATTGCCGTGCTCTTTCTGGGTCTGGACTTCTTCCTTCTTAGTTTATAACAGGGCCCAGATATTTTATCTCCTTCATAAAAAAGTCACATTTATTTTCCTTTAACTTAAAACCGTAATTTTGTATCTGCCTGAAAACCTCTTGAAGGTGTTCCCAGTGTTGTTCAATATTTTTGCTATTTATCAGGATGTCATCAAGGTATTCGATCGTGAAATCCACTCCGCCTAGCATAGCGTCCATTATTTGCTGAAATATCGCCGGCGCGACCTTGATCTCGAATGGTAATCTCTGGAACTTATATAATCCTTTGTGTCTGTTTATGCACAACAACCTCGAGCTTTCCTCATCTAATGGTACTTGTAGGTATGCTTCCCTCGAGTCTATTTTTGAGAAAAATCTTCGTCCGTTCAACTTTGTGAAAACTTCCTCTAGACTAGGGAGAGGATAGTGATAATCCTTAATCGCTGCATTCAATCCCGTCGAGAAATCAGCGCAAACTCGTATCTTACCCGATTTCTTTTTCACGTAAACTGTAGGTGCGGCCCACTGACTATATTCCATCTTTGTCAATATACCGGTTTTCACGAGTCTATCCAACTCTTTGTATATCTTTTCTAATGATGCGAAAGATACATTTCTTTTCTTCTTGAAAATGGTTTGTACATTTTCTTTTAGTTCGATTTTGGCCATCAATTTTACACCACCCGAGGCCGGCTGTAAATACGTCGGGGAAACTCTCCTTTAATTTCTCCTTCAATTTCTCTGCCTCGGTCGATAACCTTTCCACTTTTTGGCAGAACGTATTTATCGGCAAATCTCAGAGGTGAAATTTCAGCATCCAGTCAGTTTCAAATAAATTTTCCGTATTTTTTAGAACACATCTTTAATTACTTGGCCATCCCGTTGAACGTCACATTTTTGATAATCTCCTCCTCAAATTTGATTTTTCTTCCTGTTGCCGAACTGGCTATTTTATCTGTTCTCAACATGGTCGGTTTGTTTAATTTCTTCCACGTCTATAAGTTAATAATGGTTAAATCTGATCCGGAATCTAATTGTAATCTGATTTTTTGTCTAACATTTCTACTTGAACGTATTTTCGTATATTTATCCCGTCCGCTTGATCAGTTCTAGTGACTCTTACTCAGCTTTTGTTTTCTTTCTTGGTTCTACAGTGTGAACTTTTATGTCCCACTTTATTGCACGACAGACAAGTCTTATAGCAGTATGAACAATATTTGTACCAATATAAAATCCCACAGCGATAGCATGGACTGGGTGGTGGTTTCTTCTGAGGTTTCATTTGATTTTTGTAATAAAATAATTGGTTTGGTTTGTTTTTGAGGAGGGAGAAAAACGTGTTTGTCGTTGTACTTTTCGTATGTGAGCGATGCCAGTGTCTTCGATATCTTTCGAGTCCTTTTTTACGCTTATACATCTCTGACAGTCCCCAGCCAATTTCTGTAGCGTCAGTTTAGGTTCACTCTCCAGTTTTGTTAGAATTGTCCACATCTTTAGTCGAAACCAGGCCATGGGCGAATATCAAACTTTTAAAATTGTCAGGGCTGAGTTCAGATAACTTAAAGTCATCGCAGTGTTTAATTGAAAGCGCGTATGTAAAAGAACTTTAAATTCATGAATACGCACGTGTACAAAACGGAATAAAAAAGCGGACTGAAAAGACGCGGAACAAACTGAAAAAAACGGAAAAAAACGTTTAAAATGACAACCCCTGAAAACTTGAAATTTTACCAAGAAACATCGACGTCGGGATAAAATTGGTATTCTTTTCATATAATATATATACATACATACATACATATATATATATATATATATATATATATATATATATATATATATATATATATATATATATATATATTATTGTCTTGTATTTGTGTAGATGTTCAATTGTAATGAATTTTTATTTTGTTTTTCTTTAAAATTATATTTTTGCTTTTTATCCGACCGCCCATTCTTTGTCATAATTTGCTTTTTTTTCTCCTCCAGGACAGCAGAATATATTGTGAATTATTTTAGCATTTCAAAGGCTAAGACTCTGGAATTTTGTATTAAAAGTTAATTAAAATTTACCACCACCGCTTGTTATTTGGATGGATTTCACAGCTGATCCATTCTGCATTGTTTGGGAGGAAACGCGATTCAGTGTAGTGTCGTCATGGTAATGTAAACAAGTTATAATGTCGATATTTAAACGTCATAGATTTTAATGTCTTTGTCGTGGAATAATGGATATCGGCTCGGATTGAGAACTCGGAGAGCTACGTTCGAATCACCGTCGAATTCGTTATATTCACTTACACACAAATACCTTTAGGGAAAGGTATGGATCCGTCTCATCACCCCCAGCTAGCTATGGTTTGAATGGCAGGACTAGGGTCATTAGCAGAAAGAAATAACAACCTACTGCCGGAAAAAATATTCTGCTTCTTCTGTCATCTATCGAAAGATACATGATCAAACAAGCGGCACTTCACTGAATGAGTCACGTGATGATTTTTCTGAAACTGATCATATTCTGGTTTGTATCTAAAATGTTACAGTTTCATGGTAGTAATATATATATAACAAGTATAGACTGTGATTTTTTTTTAGAAAGATAACTATTTGTTTATCGAATAATCTTTATGATTTGATTGAACTAGATTTGCTATAATTTTTAAAGTTAAACAAAAAATAAGTTTTTCTCACAAATTAAGTTAATTAAGATTGCAGTTTGTTAATTTCTATCGAAAGAGATCCCTATATCGTATTTTAAAATATTTATTTGCTTTGCTTACAAGTACGTCATCTACGACACATCCGGTGTTGTGAGAATGAAACAGGAAGTGATTGGAAGTTTCTTAAGCTAAGAGGGTCACATGCTAAACCAGCCTTTTAAAGGAAGATAAAGTAGGGGGCAATAAATTAGGTGGAGTAATACAGACTATATGTCAGAAACACCAGTGCTGAATACTTTTTGAAAATTTGAAAAAAAAAATGATTAAATGCCCCTCTGCCGGAAAATGTTCACTAATCAGCAAATGAAATAAAAAATCCGAGAGTCCCCATTCAAAATAAGAGAGTCCACAAGGGGTCGCTAGCCCCCCATGTTGGGAAACCCTGATCTAAATAAACAGCCGAAAGCATCGTATAAAAAAATGAACATTTTTTTGCATACCCTGACATTGTCACTTGTATGAAAAAGAAAATTTTTTAAATAATATTGAAAATATATTGTTTGCAGCTTTTAAGAAATGATCTATCTATCTATCTATCTATCTCGGCCTGTTCATGTCTATCTATCTATCTATCTATCTATCTATCTATCTATCTATCTATCTCGGCCTGTTCATGTCTATCTATCTATCTATCTATCTATCTATCTATCTAGCTCGGCCTGTTCATATCTATCTATCTATCTATCTATCTATCTATCTATCTATCTATCTATCTCACAGTATTCATATCCCCTCTCTATCATAGCATGTTAACTTTCCTTATCTATCTATCTATCTATCTATCTATCTATCTATCTATCTATCTATCTATATATCTATCTCGGCCTGTTCGTATCTATCTATCTATCTATCTATCTATCTATCTACTGTACACTTGTTTTCAAGTATGAAGACGGTCTTACAACAGTCTGGGATTAAACCTCTCTTCCAAATTGCTCATATATGATGAATAAACCATTATAGAAATATGACACATTTTGCGCCATATTTGTTATTATTCATTCAGTAAAGGGTTTACAATATACTGTGTTCCATATATGAAACATTAGGCATATCTATCTATCTATCTATCTATCTATCTATCTATCTATCTATCTTTTTTCCTTGGTTCCCTCTAATTCTATGGCGTTCTTGTATCTAATATTAATTGTTAAAAAATTATTGACAGTATATATCTTTTCTTTCCACAATTCTGTTTTTCTCTTTTCCGTTTTCTTTCTGGTTTCTTTGCATTTTCCCACTAATTTGCTTGGAGGCATTTGTTGTTCCGAATTAAAACATTACTTTCTTTCTAAACACTTAAACGTTTAAAAAAATTCCTTTTTTTTTTTTTTTTTACTATTTTCTTCCTTTTTCTAAATCTTTTAATATCGTACCGACTTTAGCTCCATTTTATTCGAAAATGGCGGTTAAATACAATTTGTCATCCTTCACACCAGTCTAGTATATTCCACATCTTAATAGGAGCCCATCTCAGATTTACAGTCGCCTTCTAGTCCAACAGTAAATACAAAAAAGAAAAAAAAAGACTACAGAAAAGACAAGGTAAAATGATTGACATTTTAAATTAAAACGTTTATAAAATAAATGACAAATTGTCGGCCATTTTGTTCCTTTGTCAATTCCTTCAAACGAGCGCAACATTTAATTTCTTGCTATGGAAAATAACACAATTAGACATCTATGCTCGCTGACGTTTATCGTCTGACTGTTGTTGCTCCTCATTGAAATTGTTGGAATTGTTCGCAATAAAACTGATCAGGAAATGTAATGACAGTTATAGAGGAGTAATCTATTGTCAGGGTTTCTGGCTTGAGTTCCTTTTTTTTTTAGTACATTGGGGACATGGATATGCTGACTCAGGTTATAATAGTCGGGCACAAGTTACAGTGTGAAATCTGATGAAGAGAGAAAGTAATGATAATCTACTAATCCACATGGTGCGATTAACTGAAGGTATTTACTAAGATTAACTCAAGCAGACATAAAGTCATATTTCTGAGCCCTTCGGGAAATATACTTCCTGGGTATGACCATAAATTCCATCCGGCAGCATTACATGTGATTGAAAGTTTTTGATGAGCCATGAACCGCTTCTTAATTGCTGTTGTTCCACCCTGACCCGGGGTGGTAACACCCGTTAGGGTTTTAGCTATGGGTTTCGTTTGGCTTGTTTTGCTTTATGGCACATCAACCTCAATGGGTTATTTCATGCCAACAAGATTTTTATTGCTGGCATTTTTTTTTCAAAAATGTATTGCTGGTAATATATTTTCCAAAAATATATTGCTGCTAATATTTTTTCCAAAAATGTATTGCTATTAATAATTTTTCTCCAAACATGTATTGCTAGAAATAATTTTTCCTTCAAAAATATATTGCTGGCATTTTTTTTTTCAAAAATTTATTGCTGGTAATAATTTTTTCTTCAAAAAATAATTGCTGGAAATAATTTTTTACAAAAATGTATTTATAGGAATATAAACTATTTTTACTTTCGTGCTTTGGCCCCAGTTTTAGAGTTAACTATTTGCCCATAGCTGGGACCCTAACAGGTGCTACCACCCCGAAACAGGCTGGATCCAGGAACACCATCAATTGAGAGCTGGTTATATGCTCCTCAAAAACTTCTGATTAGAGGCCTTGCTATTGGATGTAGTTTATCGTCTTACCCAGGAAGTATCTTTCGGTGGGTGGGTGTTCTCTGCAATAGGCATATTCTGAAACCCAAGCTGACAGGACGGTTCATCTATGGGCAAATAGTGAATCCACAAAATGGGGTCAAACAGGAAAATATGAAAGTACGTTAGAAAGATTTACCAGCAATAATTTTTTCGAAAAAAAAAAAAATACCAAAGGTGATAAGAGAATAAAATTTTGGTATTAAATGACCTATAAAGAGTTGATATGCCTTTAAACAAAAAAATCCAAACTGAACAGTTGAATATCTGTGGGATCAGGTTGAGATCATAGACAGGGAACACCATTGGAAAATTCGTAAACTTAAGGAATCAGCACGTATGCTAGGCCACAAAAATCTCCTGAGCCGACCAAGCATAGAAATGAATTTTATATGGGAACCAGTAATAAGGAGTGCCAGAGAAAAGCGATAATAACAAAACAGTTGCAATATGAGCTCTGGTAAAAACATGATTTGATAACAGCAAAAATTGCAATATGAGTACTAGTAAAAATGGTTGCTGAAGACATTAGATGTATAATACCGAGAAATTCATACACAGATGTCCTCAGGACACGTGGCGTTGGTTAGATCCAGGGACAGGACCCAGAGAGTTCAGAGGGGAAAATTAACAGGTAATAATTGATAAGTGACATCCATTAAACATGGCACGTGAAACTAGGACAGTCTACCCCAGTGAGCGAAATAAAGGGCCCAGTTCAACATTCCAACCACCTGAAGCGTACAACGGCCGAAATGTTGTAATAAATATGGCGACAAAGATGAGGACAATAGTTCGAATAATGTAAACAATGTAATTAAGTGAATGTAGGAATTTTGAAGCTGCTTGCAAGATTATTTAGGTAATCCGTTAAGCCACAATAACAGACCCTAAGGGAACAGTAGACGTTTCGTATGATTAATGGATAACTGGTCAGATTGAGGTATCGAGTAGCCGATTTCGAATTAGCTTCGAGTTAGTTACATTCACTTCTGTGCAAATACCCTATGGAATTGGCTGACTCGAAAGATATCGATAATTATAATATGGGTGACGTACATGTTTAGTTCGATTTCATGAATAGAAATGAAGATAATTTCGTCTTCTCCCCTACACACAACTGTGGGTTAATAACAGGACATATTGTGATCTCTAACTTTGGTTGATATCCAGTCTAACCGAAGGAAAACTCACAATGTCCAACTAGGTTTTAAATAGTCTCACCGACCCGCAGTTCGCCGGGTATTATGAGTACGGCTACACTCTTGAAGGCATGGCCAATTAGGTAGTGATTTCTCCAATGAAGCCACGGCATTTGAATTGGTAGGTATTAAATGCACTGTTTGTAAATTGTTATGGCCAAAAATATGCAATTTGAACCCGTATAAACGGGTTCAGGGTTGGTTTACCTCCCTGAAAGAGACTCCGCGCTTCGTCATAGCCTCATTTGAAGGCAGAGAGTTCAAACTATCAGCCGGTCAGCCTGTCGCACGACTTCGGACTGAACGGTATTTAGTCACCCTCCCCCCACGAAGGCATCATGTGGCACAAGGCCGGTTTAACGTGGGATCTCCGAGCCCGTGGGATCTCCGAGCCCGTGGGATCTCCGAGCCCGTGGGCTCGGGCAAAAATATGCCCTTCGAACCCGTATAAACGGGTTCAGGGTCGGTCTACCACCCCGAAAGAGACTCCGCCCTTCGGCGTAGCCTCGTTCGGGTTCCTCCCCGCCCGAAGGCAAAGAGATCAGCCGATCAGCCGGTCACCCGACTTCGGACTGAACTCCCTGCTTCCTCTTGAGGCGCAGTATTTATTACGTATGAAATAGTCTATTATGTTATTATGGGTAAGGTCCCATAACTGACAGTAATAAAAATATATTTATATATATACATTTTTTTTCAGTAAATAAATTTCAATTGCTCGATTATATCTTTTATCTGGGGTCCATTTTTAACTTCGCCCCAACCTTTGCTTTCTAAGGCATTTTCTATCAAAGCCCTCAGTGTTTCAGGCTCCAGTGCTTGGGTATCTGTTTGAATGTTGTGTTTCAGCTGTTAGAATGTCTGACGTTTGTTGACATAGATCTTCTCTTTGGGATAGACGCATAGGAAGAACTCGAAGCTCGTCAGCTCCGCGGGACTTTGTGGCCAGTTTATACTGCAACCGTAAGAAATTATTGTTTCCCTCAAAATTTGCCTACGAAGCTGGATTGTGGCACTTGTCGTATGAGCTGGTGACTCATATTATCCGAAATCAAATAAATGCATTTAAAAATAACGTTGGAGTGACGTCCGAGAGACCCAAACCTTTCGAGACCACCTTCGAGTTGGTGCGCTCCGATCATCTTCAATACTCTCTCTTGCTTACTCAAATACCCCTTCGTTCCTAACCAAACATGAGATGGGAATTCGTGGAAGGTTACTTACTGAGCCTATACTCTTGAATGTTTGATCTTTGTTTTGTAGAAGGATTTCACAACTTCTCTTTCCGTTTGTCTTTATAAGGGATTAAATTCCAAAACCTCTTTTGCAAAATATCAGTAAGAAAATTTTAAAAATTAAACAAAAAAAAAACTAATTAAACTTTTAGATCCGTTTGTGACAATTGGGACAGTCTGTACAAGCACAGATATGAAGCAATGGACACATCATTTAAACATTCCGTAGCACATCCCAAACGAATATATTAACAGAAAACAGCATTCCTGTTTTCTCTCTCAAATCAGAGTACTGATAAAGAGGAGAATATGCTGATGGCATAGGTATACATAGATGACTTAAACCGAGCTCAATATCACCTACAATGTGTCCCAAAAGGTATCACTGAAGATAAACTTATCTAAAAATGGAACTATGATTTGGAATTGAAATGAATGTTGTAATAGCACCTATACTGAATCAATCGTAAAAAAATTCAAATAACTCGGTTTATGGATCGGTTATTAAAAAAATTGGTATAGGGCCTTACGAAAGTGAACATAGAATAGCCTCCCCTAGGTGTAGCTTCGCGTGATACCCTAAATTATTATTTAACGAAAATATTAACCTGAAACTCGTGCCAGGTTCATAAATAGCCTCGGTATACTGAGACTTTAATGCGGATGCAATGCATGGTACCAAATTCGTTTAGGAATATCTAAATATTTAGCTTTATACAGCGGCTTTCTGTGAACAATGAGCGAATGAAATCCGCAAGTGTTAGTGTTGTGGCCCGGTCCCCTGTACCACGGCGATAGTCCAAGATAGAACCAATAAAGAACTCGAAAACGGATATGGAATAACACAGATATATTACAAACAGAAATATATACAGAGAAGTAGAAGTGTTAGGTTTAATAGAGAGAACAATGTAGTCTCGACCAGTATCACTATTCCAATGTCTTGCAGTAATTGTCTGAACGCGACTCTGTTTCGGACTGCCTCTGACTCGACTCTTGACTCGACTTGAACTACTGACTCGACTTGAACTACTGACTCCACTGGCTGACTTGAACTACTCCTGAGGCGCAGTATTTATTAATTATGGAATAGTCCATTATTATTATTATTATGGGTAAGATCCCATAACAGTTAGCAAGGCCCGTCCACTTAGAAACTTGCGCGACACTATCACAAGCAAAGGACTCTATCAAATAACAGAAATCGCGTAACTTGAAGACATTCAACAACTAAAATGGATAGCAAATTAACACGAAGAGAAAATAACGACGTAACCAAGATGTTGACGATCTTCGATATTTGCAACAAAAGGTTAGGAAGGACCCCTCCCCTATCAATACTGGAAATATCAATATGTAGTTTAGATGAGTCTTTATTTACTACGACGTCACTTGTACAATTTCAAGATACCGCTGGTTCAATCCACCGTTTTTGCTTTTCCAAACACTACAAAACGTATAATCGGTCTGTTTTTGTTTCATTCCTCCCTCTTCACTGCTTCAGCGTTCTTCGCTTATATTCTTAGTTACCCAGGCAAATAGCCACCTCTAGTTCGACCAATCAGCACACGACTTGCTATCGGTGGGAGCATGCCAAACTGTACAAAAACACACGTTACCGCACATACTGCTACAAGTGGTAGGCGGAAGAGTAATGCCAGTTTCACGGACCAAACTTGCCGTTGTCACGTGTCGCATGTTAAGGTAAGACCCTTATTTGCCTATGCACTAGATGCAAGCCGCTTTGGTTCGCTTTCTGCCACGGGGCTGTTCACCACCCAATAACAAATATGGAACACCTGAAGATAGCCGGAGCGTATAACGGCCGAAACGTTGTAATAAATGTGCCGACAAAGATGAGGATAATAGTCCGAATAATGTAAATAGTGAACTTGAGAAAAGTAAATTCTGGAAAAAAGAGTTGTCCTAAATTTTCGCCGGCATTAGTACTGGCTGCTCGTTCTATAAATGTTGAATGTTTCCATACAAGGAAAACGTCTGATATCACTGTTATCATTATCTTTGTTTTTGAACAATCAGTAGATATATCATGTCAAATTTAGAATAATCTCAGAAGCCTACAAATTCGCCTGTAGGAGTTGAAGAAAAAAATAGATAAAAATAAATAAAAATTAGTTTATCTACTTCAGTCACAAGGAAAAGAATCAAATCATATTTACAGATAAAAAAAATGTCTTGTGCCAGACAAGTTAATTAGAGAGAAAGAATGCCTATTCTATCGATCAGAGCTTTTACGGCCAGTCAGAACTTTTCTTTTCTTTCTCATTACGGATGATCAGTACTTTTCTTCTTTTGTTCATTTACAATTCGTCCTAGCTTTATTTAATTTCGACCATTACTTGTCAGTTTTTGTTTCAGTATAGACGGACAGACTTTTCCTTCTCTTGATTCTATATGGCCGGTAAGAGCATTCATGATGTTCACTTACTATGTTCGACCAGGGATTACTTCTTATTTTCTCTCGATGATCAGCCATCCCTCTTGCCTCGCTACCGTTGCTCAGGTCATTCCCTGTATTTTCATATCTATGGCCTGTAAGAACCTTTCGTCTCTTCTCTCTCAACGGTCGGTCAGAATTTTCTCTCTTGCCTCTATACCGCCAGTCAAGACAATCTTTCTATTGTCTATTTATGGTCAAGTCAGAGCTTTTTTGCTCTTCCCCCTTTACGATTTTTCATTTGTCTCTGTACGGTCAGTCAGTTCATTTATGTCTCGCTTCTGTACGGTTGGTCGCAATGGTCGATCAGTGATTTATGTATATTATCTCTCTATGGTCAGTGAGGGCTTTTTACCCCTTGTCTCAGCTAGGGAATTCCGTTTACTGACTCTATATCTCTGCAGTTTAGAGATTTCTTACATTTTCTTGACGATTGACCAGAGCTTTCCTCTAATGCCTCTATGCGGCAAGTCACTGTATTTTTTCTATTACTCTTCTGCGGTCGAAAGGGGCTTTCTTTCCCTTATCTCTCGGTTTGACTGACATTTCTTTCTGTTATCTCCCGACAGTGTTCCTTCTTTTGTCTTTCTATTTTTTTTTTTTACTAGCGGTGTCAGTCTAGATTCTCTTTACGATCAATTACTGTTTATGTTGCCTCTCTACAATCGGTAACTGCGCTTCTTCTCATATCGTCCAACTGCTTCTTGTTCTCATCAATAGGTGCAGATAGGTTCTCCTAACGTCCGGTTCATACTTCTCCTTGGTTCTTTAAATAAGAGTAGAGGTTTATCAATCGTTTCCTCGTTTCGGATTGTGTTTTCAGTTTCTTCTAAAATCTTTTCATTCTCTGCCGTTCCCAGTAGCCTCTTGCATCTTGCATAGCATTATGGGTAAAAAAAAATTGTAAAAGAAAGTTGTTCAGAAATAAAAAAAGAAAAAGACGACAGAATTTTAATGTAATGTAACTGCCAATATGGTACTGGATACGGGACAATTATTTCGAAAATGAAGAAGGGGCCTTATACTGACAGTCTTGGGTCTCCTGACAAATCCTAAAATTGGACAAAACATGCGAGGAATGCAGAATTTTCATGGAAAACAAGGACGGCATATGAACTTATAATTACAACTGGAAAGACACATGTTAAATTACCAGGACGCATAACGAGGAAAGAAGAATTGGAGAATCAAACACACGCAGGGCATAGAGAAGGCAAGAGAAGCAGAATAAACAGTGAGCAACCTATTTCATGACTTTGTGCGAATGGAAGTCAGAACGAAGATAAAGAGTTAGACATTACTGAGAGCAACAAAAAGAAAGTTGTGGAGAACCATGACTGCCGAAATCCTCAAAGGACATGACATATAAAGGAGTAATAATTATTTTCACAAGATTAAAAACAAAATTGTCACCCTGTATAATGTCTGAGTACTAAACGAAATAGAGGCTGACTAAGAGGCAAAGTTTATGCAAGAAAGATAGCGGTTAAAATGATGACTCCAGGTTAAACCTGTACTTTATCATCTCTGCCGGTAGTATATTATGGGAGAATTGAAAATCCTACCAGGATTAAGCATTGTCGGCCACAATCTTAACAACATAAGATACGCAGATGAGCCGGCACTGATAGCCGACACGGAAAAGTAATTGCAAAACCACCTACAGAAGGTAGCAAAGAACAGCGAGAAGAAGGGACTAAGAACAAATTACAAAGAGACAAAATACATTGTCATCAGTAAAAAGATGAGCCCGAAATGCGATTTACAGGTCGGGTACATAAAATCAAGCAGATGCGGAAGTTTAAGTAACTGGGTAGTGTTTTAATGTGCGGACGGTATGTGCGACGCTAAGATCCGAAGACATACTGGGAATGCCAAGGACACATTCCAAAAGCTGAGCAGCGTATTGCGGGACAGGAGGATTTCTTTGGTAAAAAAAAAAGAAAAGAGTACTGAGCTGCTACGTAATCTCTGTCCTCCTTTATGACAGCGAATGTTGAACGGTCTCCACAAAGGTGAAGAAGTGACTCAAGGCAACGGAGGTATCGTTCTACAGAAGGATGCTGAGGATATCATGGACTGATCGTGTGAGCAACTATGAGGTTTTGGAGAGGATGCAAACAAGAAGGAAGCTTATACTTAACATCAGGAAGAAGCAGATAAAACTTCTGGGACTAATAATGAGAAAGGAGGGCCTGGAGAATCTGATAGTCACAGGTCGAATAGAGGGAAAGAGAGTCAAGGGAAAGCAACGCATGACATACCGGGGGGCTTAAGTAAGTGAATGACAGAACGTGGTCTGGGAGAGGTAGCGGAGGGACGAAACTTATTGAGAGTTACAAGGGATAGGGAGAAGTGGAGAGCCATGATCGCCTACGTCGTGAAGGGACACGGCACGTGAAAAAAAAGTAGATGAATCAAATCTCCTTGACAGATCACAAGAAATATCCGTCAGATGTGAACATCTCCCACCCGTAATACATTAATATCAGGACTAGTTCTGGCCATTTGAAACTGGAGCCGAACAGTTAGAAAGATATCATTCACGAGACAGATCTTATTAAGAGACGTCTTTACCTTGTGAGCTGAAAACTCTTCGGTTTCTCTAACTGGAAATATGCACAATGACATTGTGAATTAAAAAAAAAAAAAAGAACTATTTCTTAATCGAAACTTTTCAGCGAATAAAAATGGGGAAACATTTGAAAGAAAAATACAAATAACGAGTAGGAAAAAATCATGATTGAAAATTTGTGACATGGTCGATCTAGAATTGATACGGTGTTTTATATTATATGTCTATAAATCATTTGTTGAACGAACTTGAATGTAGCTAAGGAAAATCCCTGATTTTAATATGAATGCTGTGAATGAATGAGATACGCACACACACACAGAGAGAGAGAGAGAGAGAGAGAGAGAGAGAGAGAGAGAGAGAGAGAGAGAGAGAGATGGGAGAGAGAGAGAGCGAAAGCGAAAATAGAGAGTGGGTAATCTGCGTGCAAGCAACTGAGAAAATGCGTATGAATAATAGAGACGAAAGCATGTGTTTGTGTGGGGCAGAGCAGTGTATATATGATGAAAGCGCATGCGCGCGTGTGTATGTGATATATATATATATATATATATATATATATATATATATATATATATATATATAATTGTATGGGTATTAGTTTATATTAATCACAAATATTGAGCACTTTCCACCGAGTACCACGTATATGATTACACACACACATATATATACACACACATGCATGTATATATACACACATTTATACATACACACATAATTATATATATATATATACATATATATATATATATATATATATATATATATATATATATATATATATATATGGAGATAAAGGGAGTGTATGAATAATAAAGCGAGAACCTGTGCGTGTGTCTGAGGGCGAGCCTGAGAGGAAAAAGCTAGAGGGAGTGATGTGTATGAAATAGTGAGGGAGAGGGAGAGGTAGAGGGTATATTTGTTTGTAATAGAGAGAGTAAGAGAGTGAGTGACATAGACAGAAAAGAAGGAAGGGACGTATGACTAAGAAAGCGGGATAGTATGTGTACATGGAATATAAAGAGAGTAGGGGAGCTGGATAAAGAGATACAAAAAGTGTGTTGCCCATGTAGTAGAAAGAGAGAGAGAGAGAGAGAGAGAGAGAGAGAGAGAAAGCGAAAGAGAAAGAGAGAAAATAAATATATATATGTGATAAAAGAATAGTATCAGTTTATGTGCGAGAGAAATGCAGAATGTCAGTGAGAGAGAGGGTGAATATGTTTGTATGTGATGTACAGAGAAATGTGTGTATTTAAAGAGAGAGTTAGTGAGAGAATATGCGAGCGATAGAGAGAAATAGATAGGTAGAAGTTCTATGCGTCAGTGGATCTGACAGATAGAAATGTAATCCAAATAGCAAGAAAAATGTGAATCGAGAGAGTTTACGGGAGAGCAACAGATCCAGAAAATGAGAGAGAATGATAAAGAGTGGGGAAGCGGGGGGATGATTGAATAATGGTAAAATAAAGAGAATTATTTGAATGCGCGTAAAAATAAAAATAAATTAAAAAAAAACAGAATCAGGCCGAAACACTAAAAATGCTAATACGCTTTAACGAAATCTGAGCGACGGTGAGAATTACGCTTTTTTTTTCTATTTTTTTTATCTTTTTTTGTCAGGAAAAAAAATCACACAGAATGCATTTGATATTAAAATGAATTTTTTTCCCTGCTCCACAAACTTGAATCATAATCGATAGAGCAATTACTCGATGCAAATTTATTGATTAATTCGTGTAAGTATGTATATGTATGTGTCATCATATGCGTGTATGAGCATCCTTATAGTTTACTATGACCTTCTGAAATACCTGGTGAGATTGTAAAAGTTTGGTTAGCCGATAGCTTATTTATCAGACAGACTGCACACGTACATATGAATCCCAACTCAATTTCACTCTCTCCCAATCTCTCTCTCTCTCTCTCTCTATCTATCTATCTATCTATCTATATATATATATATATATATATATATATATATATATAGTTTGAAATAATAATTCACCTGCGAGAACAAAATTAAATAGGAAAAATATTATTTAAATGCTCATTAAAAAATTGTGTTCCTGATCAATCAAAATTCGTATATATATATATATATATATATATATATATATATATATATATATATATATATATATATATATATATATATATATATATATATATATATATATATATAAATAAATTACGATGGAGTAATGGATTGAGGAATCGGAGAGCCGAGTTCGAATTCCAGTCGAATCCAATTACATTCACTTACGTGCTAATACCCTTGGGAAAGATGTGAATCCTCTTCTTCTCCATCCAGTTATGGGTAAAATAGCAGGATAGACTGGGTTCTATAGCCTTGGATGGCAACTGGACTAGGAGAAGGAGAACTCTGAATTCAAAACCTGCGGAGGGTCGTTTGGGGACCTTGTGGCATTCGGTGCACCAGGTCTCTGTATTCGGCCCCCAAAAAGTGTGGAAGGTCCTGCACGAAACCTTCACCACTATAATCAAATCTCATGTGCTGTTGTCGGGCTGTCGGTTTTCTAGGAACTGATCTGCTTGACCCTCATACGTCGAATTCGACGGGAGAGTCGACTATATATATATATATATATATATATATATATATATATATATATATATATATATATATATATATATATATATATATATGTGTGTGTGTGTGTGTTTCTGTATTATTAGAAGGGAGTGTCCCAAAGCATGAGAAAGACATTCCTTGCATCGATGTTTTTTATAGACATTTACTGCGACTGATCCTACATCTGTCGTCCTGGATCTCTCATTGACGTCGACAGGTCTATCGGGTGGGTGAGATCACGGGGTCACCGATCTTTGAAAGCAGTCTTTATCACCCATTGATATCTTTTTCTTTTGTACTCATTTCATCCTAAACAAGCCAGGAATGCCACTGGTACGCTGTGTGTTACAGAGAGTGAGAATAGAGAGAATTGAGGAAACGTGATTCAAGAGATAGAAGATGAAGATGGACTTTTGCTTTTATTTTGTTTGACATTGTATTTGTCAGTGAAGCAAGTAAACGGAAGGGAGTTCCACCGATGGAAAATACTAGAAAATAAACCGATGGAGTAGAAGTGGCCGCTGTATTTAATCACTGCGGCAATAAAAGATTGGGACCTATGTGCCAATCTAATAACTCGCTTAAATTCAAGCATTTGAGGAACCAGGGAGAAAAAAAACGCTTGTCTGAAAAATTACCATGAAAATCAGAGAAACGACAGAGGGAAGCCACGTCACGTCGGTGTGAAAGTGACTGAAGTCGGGATGCTTGATTAGGACCGATTACAGATAATTTTTCGTATATCGTTAAGAATCTCCAGATGTACATCAGAAGCACCTGACCAGATATATCATCTGTATTCAATACACGAACGATTGGTAGATTTGTAAATGTGCAAGATATATTCTCACATGAAAGACAATTCTGTCACGATATCGACCCAAATTTATTTGCAGTAGATGCAGCAATTGATTCGATGTAGTCACTCCACTTCAAGTCAGTGGAATGTGAGGCTCGCCTGGAGTCTAGTGTTAACCATTGTGATAGTAGCCCGAAAAGGTTCTCTATGGTGTCAAATGAGAAGTTTTGTGTTGGAGAATATAAAATTTGCAAGGCCTTTCCTGCTCAAGTTAACCCCTAATTTTTCAAGAGCAGCTGACCGGTTTACTTTGTCAGATTTGGCGGATTTGCTATCGAGACGGGAGTAAATGGCAACGTCATCTGCATAAATACCTAGTTGGAAACTAATGACATCGAGGAGATCAATGATGAAGATCTGAGAAAGCGTAAGACTCAGGATCAAGCCTTGTGGACGCCTGTATTTGTGTGAAATAATCTGGAAGCGATACGGTTCAAAACGATCTTCATTTCACGATTCGATAAACACGATTCGATAAACACGATTGGATTCGTCCAGTGATAACGTAGTCCTAAAACTTGCGTATAAAGACCAGCATGCCAAGCTCTATCGAACGCCTTCGGGATATCTAACGCCATAGCTCGACTTGCAGCAATTAATTTGATGTAGTCGTTTCACTTCAACTCTGGAAAACGTGAGGCCAAGAAGATGCAGTGTGTTGCTCTCCTGGAGTCTAGCGTCAACTATACTGATGGTTGGCAGAAAAGGCTAAATGAAAACAGTTTCATTTTGCAGACGTTACCATTTACAAGCAGTGGTAAGCTATAATTCTAGAAGTATTCACTAGAATTTCACCATTATTTTAGTCTTCAGTGACAGAACTAGCGTTATCTAACTCTTCGCCGACGTCGCAACCGGATTTGACACAAGGTGGAGGGTTAAATTGGGTCTATCTGCTGCACCGTGAAAAAATTTCCAAGCCTCCTCAGCACTTCCCCTTTTGAGGACGCCTTACGTGCCGAGCAATAAACCTAGCCCCCACCAGAGGGAGAGGTACTGCCTGGGGAAATCCCCCTGAAATTTCCAAGCCCCCTCAGCATTTCCCCTTTTGGAGACGCCTCACATGCCGAGCAATAAACCTAGCTCCCACCAGAGGGAGAGGTACTGCCTGGGGAAATCCCCCTAGAATTTCCAAGCCCCCTCAGCAGTTCCCCTTTTGGGTACGCCTCACATACTGAACAATTAACCTAGCCCCCACCAGAGGGAGAGGCACTTCTTGGGAAAATTTCCTTGAAAATTGGGGATACCAATCCCAACCAAATTCAGAACTAATTTAGCTACCAGATGTAACGACTGCTATTGGTATGGTGTTGATTTGCATATGAATACAACGCAAGCCATTTCTTGCTCCAGTTAACCACTGATTGAAGGTTGTTTTCAAGAGCAACTTCCCGGTTTACTTTGTCAAATCTGTCCGATTTGCTATTTAGATAGGTGCAAATGTTTGCGTCATCTGCATAAATATCTACTTGGGAAATGATAACATTTATGCAGATCGGAAATAACGTAGGAACAGGCATTGAGTCGTGAGTTGACATCCTCGTTCGTATGAAAGAATCTGGAAGCTAGCCCGTTTAAAACGACTTTTATTTCCTGATTTGATAGGAGCGACTGGATTAAATCAAACATTCGCCCTATGACTCCGTACATTTCAGTGTACGTAAAGTAACTACTTAACAGTCAGAAACATTTTTTAAATCACTTCACTCAAAACAATGAGACAAAACCAATATAAAACAACAGGTTAATGAAGATGAAAGACCATTGAATAAACGAGAGCCGTTACAGAAGATAAAGGACTTTGAAAAGAAAAAAAAATAAAGATTCAAAACAGAAAATTCTCTAGTCTGAAGTTGACAGGAAAGCAAGAGATCGGAAGAGATTTCCATAGGCAATAAGTTGGAGAGAAAAAAAACAAAACTGTTGTTACATAATAGTTGAAAAATATTAATTTTTGGAAGAAGTGTATCTCGGCGTCGTCTTCCGTCGGAGTTTGATAACTGGGGTCAGATGGGAGCCATGATCGGGAAGTAGATTTTTATTGTCTTAGCTAATGTGGAAAAGAGTTAAAATAAAAGTTTTTAGCGAGTTGTTTCTTACCTGTCAAACGATGTAGTCGTGTTCTCTGCCGTGCCCGAAAAGGCTTCCCAGTGAGCTGGATAGTTAGATAACGCTAATCCTAACCCTTTTCGTGTGAAAGAATCTGGAAGCTAGCCTGTTAAAAACAATCCTCATTTCACGATTTGATAGGAACAATTTATTAAATCAAAAATTTCTCCTGTGATAACGCAGATTCGATACAAAAATAATTACTTAACAGGCAGAAATATTTTTTTAATCATTTCACAGAAAGAAATGAGACAAAACCGCTACAAGGCAAAAGGTTACTGACAATGAGAGGCCATTGAATAAAAGAAAACTTGAGAAAAAGCGTTACAGAGAAAAAAGTACTATAAAAAGAAAAAAAGTTTCAAGAGAGAAGAGCTGTAGGCTGAAATTGATAGAAAACAAGAAGTTGGAAGAGATTTCCAGAGGAAAGAATTGGGAGAGAAGAAACTATTAGAATAGAACTTGCGATTATATTTATCAATTTCAGCAGTAAAACGATCTGAACTTATTTAACAATCTTGTGCTACGATTAAATTCAAAGAGCTGAGGTACCGAAAAAGAAAGATCACCAGAACAAGTGGCAGATAATTATTTATTGAAAACTCCCAGAGTAACTACTTTACGCCGGTTAGGAAATGACTGAAGCCGAGAAGCCATGTGTGAATCAGTAATATTGCAAATGTTTCTTAAGACTTTTTCCAGAATCTCAAGATACTTAACAGAAGCACCAGTCATCGTACATATCTATAGTCTGTGTGAAACATATTGAGGATAGAAGGCTTAAATAATCGAACACTCACAAGTCTTATTGAAGACAAGAAAAGCATTGGATCCCATTAGACACTTCTGTTAAAATCGATGAGAGGAAAAAGACTAGAAAACAAAGTATTTTTTTTTATAAAAAGATAAGTTTACTTAAAATACAACGAGATCGTAACGTTCGACCGCAAACTAAAAAAGTACGGCAAAAAAGTGCAGATCAAAGTTTGTTCAACCTTTAATATATATATATATATATATATATATATATATATATATATGAATGAGACTCATATTTGTTATTGCGATAATAACGTTTCAGTTCTGCTGCCTGGCCATCCTCAGATTAAACTTGATAGAATATCGAGCTGAATTCTTTATTTAATCTCGTTCATTTGAACATGTTTTAAATAATTCTACCACATATGCATATGGTCTGGTGTTCTTGCTATATATTTACAGAATGTTGATAAAAATCCTCCCCCAACTAAAAAAAACAAAAAAGATCTGCAATATCCTGCAATAGATCTTATGGTTAGACCTAGCATTTTCTAATGTGAAACCATGAGACCTTTCCGCCAACCTAGTACTGCTTTCAGGGTTCATAAAGTCTAGGTACCATAGCGGAAAGTAATATTTATTTTGAATAATACAAAAATGCGTCACAAGGCCTAAAGTGGGGATAGGGGAGTGCTGGTCTTTATTTTGTCTTATCTTGAATTTTGGTAGCGAGGATTAGTGTTCGAAACATACCACAGTATTCGTTACACCGAAACAATACATTCTTACTTCCCCTTCCTACAACAGTCACCATAATACCTCAAGTCTTTATGTAGTCCTAACTAGTTATATTACAATTTGTCTGGGGGATAAAAAAATAACATTTAGAAATGAAACCCCGATGAATATTTACAATGCATAAAATGGTACTATAGAGAACGATTGTAATAAAATTATTCATAGAAAAGGCGCAAGGAAGCTAGGCTACGCCAGTGGAAAATTCAGTGAAGGCGAAACTTCAGGTCAGGACAATTAACATTGCAGATTCTTCTTAGGATATTAGTTTAGCCCGACTTACCTCGTTAGCTATGTGCCTTCCACTGAAACTGTTTACTTAGTAATGAGCGTTAACTCTTCGTTTTTCGTCTGATGTACGAATAAGAGATATCACGCCCTTAGTATATCATGGCGGTGTACGAAGAAGGATGTATTTTTCAGCGCTCCCAGGTCGCTAAAGAATCTGACACAAAGTCAAGGTTTAAAGAGGGTTTAACAGCAACAGGAATTTTATGGGCTTAGAGGTGGCACATGGCCGAAAGTAAATGATCCAGTGAAACAAGTTTCCTTGCAGAAGTTTAAATATCTGGGAAAAGTTCTGACAGAGGACGGTAAATGCGACACTGAGCAGAGTATCGCGAGACAGGAGGATTTCTTTCGTAACGAAGAAAAGAATACTGAGCTGTTAGGTGACATTTGTCTTTCTTTCCGGCATCAAATGTTGGACGATTTTCTCAAAGATGAAGAAGCGACTCGAATCGACGGTGATGGGGTTCTACAGTAGGATGCTAAGGATCTCATGGACCGAGCGTGTGAGCAACGATGAGGCCTTAGGGTGCAAACAAGGAGAAGGCTTATTCTTAACATCAGGAAGAGGCAGCTGAAGTTCCTTGGATTCATCACGAGGAAGAAGGGCCTGGAGAATCTGATACTTACGGGGCGAATAGAGGGAAAGGCAGACAAGGGAAAGCAAAGCATGACATACCTGGCGGACTTAAGCAAGTGAATGAGAGAACGTCGTCTGGGGGAGGTAGCTGAGGGAAAGAATTTTTTGAGAGCTGCAAAAGAAAAAGCGAAGGGAAGAGCCATGATCGCCTACGTCCTGAAAGGACACGGCACATAGAAAGAAAGAAAGAACTAGTACACCACATCGGTGTGCATCGGTGTACGAATGAGAGAGCGAAGCATCAAACGTAGTCGACTCTGGGCTGGGGTTGCAAGATCCTCACTGTCCAGCCTTGGTAAAGCTCAAATTCGTTCACCTGCTCTTGTATATGGTATATTCTCCGCTCTACAACCTCTTCCCTACGGACATAATGTCGCAAAGCTAACCTGACTATATCGCTATTTTCATGGCAGATGTTCAGACGATCGGGATTCTTTAGTGCCAGCAGTGCTGACCTTTGCAACCAAGACCCGTCTTGTTATGTTCACATTTGGATCACGCCCAGTTCCACTCTTTCTTCTTCCCATCAACCATTTCTTAGTGGAACAGATTGCAACAGCCCGAGTGCTTCCTCGAATTTTAACCTCTTCAAATCTAGATTCAGTCGTTATCTTTCTTCCATATCTTACGTTCTCCGCTTTTTTGAATTGTTAGTTTGTTAGTATCATTAGAGTTTGACTGAGTTAGATTGTAATTGAAAACAAACGGAGAAGTACGAGAGAGAGAATAATGACGAAAACTACGATAGATATCCGTTGTCTGATTTGATCTGTTTATCTGTTTACCGACGTATCAACTCTTATGGGTCATTTATTTCCGAAATTTATTTTTCTTGGGAGATTGAAAATAATACATCATTCTGCTTCCACAACTGAATACATGGTAGATGATACTCAGCTTTTGTGCGTATTCATGTTTGTGTGGACGCGTTGCTAGAGGGGGTGAGTGTGCTTTTTATGTTGTAGTTTTGTTTAAGTTATGTTTTGGTATACAATTGTTGGATATTATATGGCTTAATGCAATAAAATACTTATTTTATGTTGGATGTTTGGTAGTATTTTTAACAGATTTGGGTGAGGACGCTATAATCTGCTATTACGTGCGTGTTGTCGGTAATTTTACTATAAATAGTCGGTGTTGGTAATTTCTTATATAAAAATGTATTGTTGGTATTTTTAGTATAAAAATGTATTTTTATACGTTCATGGTGTTTGTTATTGTTTGGGGTGTTCACTATTTTTACAAAGCTTTGACCCAAACAGGTGCTACCACCCCGGAGTCAGGGTGGACCTGGGAGCAATAACAATTAATAATGATAAAAGTCTTACTAATTAACTCATATCTGGTGGGAGGAGTGGTGGATTCCTACCGTTCCCAAAGATATACACACGTAAGTTAATAAAGGGTGTTCCAGTAACTTGGACCGCTTTTATATGTGAATTAAGTTTAAGCGTCTAATGATTTTTCTTCAGATTTAGCAACTTAAGTCATTGGCAATTTCAACCAAAGGAAGATTAACTATCAAGTACACTCCCCAGAACGTTCAATTTCCCTATCAGAAACCTTGCTGTCGGATGTAGTTCATCGGCATACCCAGGATTCAATATCGGTTGACCTTGCACGTGAAGAGATTTGTGTTCTCAGGGAAGCATTCACTCGGGAGTTTGTTCCACAAAAGAAGAGTTCTGGTGAATAAGTTGTCTTGTTAACAAGGTATGGAGGGTCTCAAATATGAAGCAATGTAAATTCTTCAAATACATGCCATAGTAATAGCGATATATTGGTAAAAGGCTGCCAACGTTTTATCTGTGAGATGAGTCTTGCAGGGTAGAGAATAATTCATCACCTGCAAGGCTGCATAAGCTCATTTGAATTTCTCTTATGTTCATATAATATGCCGCATTAATAACCTTGAGTAGCTTTTGGTCTTGAGAAACGAAGTGCTGGATTACTATGTGTTATCACTCCTCTTATATGGCCGTGAACGTCGGGCAATCTCCTCACTGATGACGAGAAAATTAGAGGCAGGAGAAGGATACTGACAGTTTCATGGACGGAGTGAGTAAGCAACACGAGAGACACTTGCTTGATGATGTCCTCTGAAAGGATGGCCGAACAGTGGCTGGGAACATTATCAAACGAAGAAGTAATTCTAATATAGAGATAGGAAGTTGTGAAGATCCATCATGCCCTGAAAGGACGCGGCGTATAGAAGGATCTGCAAAAATCTTTTTAAAGCGTGACTCATTTTCTTCGACAGAACCTTTGGCGATCAGGGTCGTTAGACGTTACTTTCACCGTTCCTAATAGTTTCAGTTAAATGTTTGTTTCGCATTTCAAGCTTTAATTGTTCAAGCAAATTGTTTATTCGTCAAAATATATCCCATCATAGTTCATTGTCTGTTGTTATCCTTGTGCCAGAAACTCTAAGCTTTTACGATTTGGTTGGTTCAGTCCCAATGCCATATTTAACCCCCCTCGCACCATTTGAATTTCGGACCGCGGAGGAAGATGGTAATCTGATAATGCAAGGTTTGGACTGTAGACAGTTTGAGGCACCACTTCCAGCCCCTAAAGTTCCTGAAGTTTTTGTTCAATGCTGGGTAGAGGGCATTCAAAGCAACATAGGATCACAGTTGGGCATGAAGTTCAGAGATCACAAAATCACCATCTGGGACAAGCTTAAAGGACAACACCCTCACGAAATTCTACCAAACATAAAACATGGCCTGTTAAAAAACCGAACTTTTTTGATAACAGGTTAAAACGCCGGTTCAGAATCACTGATTTCTCTTGTTAGCATTATGATCCAGCTACAATTAGACGCCTAAAAATGAGAATTTGCCAGTAGTTCTTTCAAATGTTCACATGTTATTGAGCCTGGTCAGTAGCCAGTTCATGAGAATTTGCCAGCAGTTCTTTCACATGTTCCCATGTTATTGAGCTTGGTCAGTAGTCAGTTCATGAGAATTTTGCAGCAGTTCTTTCAAATGTTCATATGTTATTGAGCCAGGTCATTAGTCAGTTCATGGGAATTTGCCAGCAGTTCTTTCAAATGTTCACATGTTATTGAAATTGGTCAGTAATCAGTTTACGAGGACATTTTCGTTGGCGTCTCTTCACAGGTCTGAGCTGATATAGGTGTTGATCGATGGTGATTTTTGAAGGATCAAGCTCTGACGAAAATGCATGAGTGAGGTTGAGCTTGAACGTCGTTAAACCATTTCAAGCAAGACCTCATCTTCCACAATATAAAGTTGCTTTAACCATGGTTTGTCTTCGATTTGATTTGATTTGATTTGTTTTTCACGTCTTATCAACACTGAGGATTATTTAAAGCGAGAAGTTATTTTTAAATTGTAAGACTTTTATTTAGATAATAATGCTTTTAAATGTCTTACTAATTAACCCATATCTGGTGGGAGGAGTGGTGGATTCTTACTGTTCCCAAAGATATGCACACGTAAGTTAATAAAGTGTGTTCCAATAACGTGGACCGATTTTAAATGTAAATTAAGTTTAAGAGTCTAATGATTTTTTTTCTTTTTCTTTCAGATTGAACAACTTAAGTCTTTGGCAATTTCAACCAAAGAACCCAGCGGCAACTGGAACTCGGCTCTTCTATTAACGAGCGATTATCTATGACACCACCCTCACATCCAAGCTTACAGCATCTGGTATTTCCAAATGGTCCCCCATTGATATTGACCAGACTCGAAGCTGCTTAATTTAGACAATAGTACGGGAACCGGAATTTCGACGTGATGCGGCCGTAAGCCAATTTGTCTTCTAGAATAGTGTCGCCTTCAAATATTTGAGCCAGTTTTATTGGCCCACATCCGTTTCGCACTTTCTGGGACTTCAACATAATTAATCTATTTTGCCGCTGCCTTTGCACTCTTTTTTCTTCACGGATACCGTAAAACGAAACCTTTTTTATTCATATTTCTCCACTCTGTAAAATAATGTTTAAATGTTTTGTAGGAAAATCAAGAGACAGTTCAGTATTGAAGAGCGAACAAGCTGTATCAAATTACTCGCGTAAGATTCAGATACAAGTCTGCTGACAGTCACAAGGGTAAATCCGAAAAAAAAAAAGAAAAAAAAAGAAGTTTTCGAATTTTCATTGATGATTTTTGGCAACTTGGTATGTTGTAACTTATACCAGACTAGATGATCGACGATAGGGACGTGTATTGAATGAACTTATTTGAAAAAAAAAAAAAAAAAAGAAAAAGAAAAATCTTTCTTTTAATACGATGTCTATTCAGACATTAATCACTTTCTTTTAAAGAAACCATTTACACCAGATGCAACAGGGGTTAATTATATCTGTTCATGAAATAATTTCTGTTGTTAAAATAATTTCATTATTCCGTTTTCTCTCATTGAAGTTACGCTTTTATTCTTATTTTTATATAGAAAAAAATCTCACGTTTCTTTATGTATTTTACAAGTATTTTTGTGTCCCAATTCTATACGCAATTATAGTCGTTTATGTTTTAGTGAACGCTAACCAATAAATTATGGCTAGAATCTAATGTTGTTGTCGTCCAATAATTATCGATGGAAATAATGAAATTTTTTCAAAGATTTATGGTTTCTCTGGGTCATGGAGCATATATTCAGTAATTTGGCGTTCATAGTTGTGGTATATAAATCGTAGATACTTGAGCACAAATCGATCTCACCTAAAATTCAATCTTTATACATTTTTTTTTTAATTAAAGTAAAGGGCGTTACAAAGAATTGTTAGTACTGTGTGTTAAGCTTGGTATATTTTGAGAAGATATTAGAATATTCAAGAATTTATACCGGGTGCAAACTGACTGTATATGGATAGACAATTTATACAGTAAATATATGCAAATAAAAATGGGTGTAAGACAAGGATTTGTCTTCTTACAAGATTTATTCACGTATTATATTGAGGTGATAGTAAGAGGATTATAATTCCGAGCAATTTTTCTGGTGATCTTTCTACTTGCGTACCTCAGCTCACTAAATTTAATCGTAGCACAAGACTGCTAAATAATTCTCATCGTTTTACTGCTGAAATTGCTAAATATAACCGCAAGTTCTATTCTAATAGTTTCTTCTCTCCCACAAACTTTGAACTGCACTTTTTTTCCGTACTTTTTGAGGTTGCGGTCGAACGTTGCGATCTCGTTGTATTCTAAATAAACTTAGCTTTTTATAAAAAAAAGTACTTTGTTTTCTAGTCTTTTTACTCTCATCGATTTTAACAGAATTGTCAAATGGGCTCCAATGCTTGTCTTGTCTTCAATAAGACTTGTGAGTGTTCAATTATTTAAGCCTTCTATCCTCAATATGTTTCACACAGACTATAGATATGTACGATGTCTGGTGCTTCTGTTAAGTATCTTGAGATTCTGAAAAAAGTCTTAAGAAACATTTGCAATATTACTGATTCACACATGGCTTCTCGGCTTCAGTCATTTCCTAACCGGCGTAAAGTAGTTACTCTTGGAGTTTTCAATAAAAAATTATCTGCCACTTGTTCTGGTGATCTTTTTTTTTCGGTACCTCAGCTCTTTGAATTTAATCGTAGTACAAGACTGTTAAATAAGTTCGGATTGTTTTACTGCTGAAATTGCTAAATATAATCGCAAGTTCTATTCTAATAGTTTCTTCTCTCTCACTTTTTGCTTCTGGAAATCTCTTCCAACTTCTTGTTTTCTGTCAACTTCAGCCTACAGCTCTTCTCTCTTGAATCTTTTTTCTTCTTTTTATAGTCCTTCTTCCTATTTAACTCTTTTTCTCAAGTTTTCGTCAATTGTCCCTCATTGTCAGTAAGCTTTTGCTTTGTAGCGGTTTTGTCTCATTGCTTTCTGTGAAATGATAAAAAAAAAAAAAATTCTGCCTGTTAAGTAATTATTTTTGTACACTCGAATCTGCGTTATCACAGGAGAAATGTTTGATTTAATACAATCGTTCCTATCAAATCGTGAAATGAGGATTGTTTTGAACAGGCTAGCTTCCAGATTCTTTCACAAGAAAAAGTGTTAGGATTAGGGTATTCTAACTATCTAGTGGGGATTGTGCCTACCTCACTAGGGAGCCTTTTCGGACACGAAAGAGAACACGACTAAATCACTTGGCGGCCACAATGATAACATTATATCTGCAGGCGACACAGTACTGATGGCAGATAAAGAGAGGAAAACTACAGGATCTCCGACTGAAGGTATTAAAGGAAAGCCCTGAAGAAAGGAAGAAGCATAATTCTCCAAAGAAAGTATATATGGTTTTCATCAACAAAGAGGAGCCCAACAGGCGAATTATAATTTTGAGATGCTAAAATCTACCAAGTACGAAAATATAAATATCAGGGAAGTGACTTAAGAGAGGATGAAAAAATGCGGCCTCGAGATCCGAAGGCAAACACAAGTTGGAGTTGATACATTCTCTTCTGATCGATATTTATTGTATATACATAAAATCATGGCACAAGGCCGAAAAGAGGGGAATGGGTTGAGGCTGGTCATCACTTACGATCTTATACCTAGCTAATCGAACTCACGACCCATTCACTCGTTACAATTTCCTTGATCACCATAAAAACACATCCGTCGTCAATCAATCGTCCATACACCATAATACCACATCCTGTCAGGGGGCTCTATAAGTATTGAGATGATAGATATTATTTAAATTATATATATATAAATCGGAGGAATGATCATGAAAGGGGAGTGGTGAACCCCAAAACAACATAAATATCAAAACAAAGCAAAAAAAAAAAACTTTACTAATGTTAGTAGGCCGCGTCCAAACCTTCGAAAAAGAGAAGCCGCTGTATTCTGTCCTTGGACAAAATCAAAAGACTCTCTAGCTAAGGGAGAAAGGAAAGGAGAATATATATATATATATATATATATATATATATATATATATATATATATATAGGCATGGGAAATAGATAAGGGTGACCCAGTCGCGATGAAAAGCAGGGGCCCAAAACAAACTGGTGAGGATGGGAATCTCAACTTGGATCATTAAGAAAAGATGTGAGCGGCAGCGAGCCGGGAACAACAGTTACATTAACTAGGTACATTGAACTTGTTTAGCCTAACCAGGGGAGGGCTGCACAGGAAACCACCCCGATACGATCTCGGTTGACCTAAAAGAGAAAATCAAGGCTAGCCCTTTTCAAGCGAACCAAGCTCACCTCTGTCACCCTCCTTTCGTTAAAGTCTGTCGAAATTAAGCGTTTTTTTTATCAGATCTAATCTTCATTCTCTTGTGATTTCTAGAGATTTATTTCACTGGTTAATAGACAAGGTAGTCTAAACAAACACGATTACCAGTTAAATTTAACTTGTATACTCATAGCTTATAGGAATAGGCAGTTGATACGTCGAAATTGTCTCCATTTACATATGTTTTATTCCTAAGATACAACACTCATCCACAAATAAGGCAAATTTGAATATATATTTTGTTGTGGATTCCGGGATGAAATCCTGTCTCAAATGAATGACAAACGCAGGAATGAAATATAGCAAATAAATGTATTGACGTAATAATATTAATACAATTGGTAATACGGTTAGTAGATCCAGAAACGCGGTTAGTAGCAATAATAATATATATACAGACTGGGAAATTCAGTATTGAAGTAAGACTTCCTTCTGAGTCTACGCGCTCCCAACTGTGACTCCTACAAAGAGTTTAAACTCACACTATCACTCTCTCGCACTCTCACTTCCGGGTATTCACCGGCAGCAGTACAAGTACACACTGGGCGAGTCCACTTGTATAAAAAAAAGGGTGGACCCCTTAACATATTCCATCGCAAATTTTAGGTTCTGAAAGTAGAAAAGATGCGTTCATTGGGTAGTATTTTGCCACTAAATCCAGCGTTATCATTGATGAGCCTTTTCATTGTATTCGAATCCTTCTACACATATAAGGAGGTAATCATGGCTGTATTTGGAGAATATATCAGTTAGTGTCTTCCGTACTTTATAAATGTGGTTAGGAATAACTTTTTCAGTAATTGCAGTTGAGTAGGAAATCTCATGTGTTTCGTAGGTCGGAACCAGATACTAAAAGTATTATATATATATATATATATATATATATATATATATATATATATATATATATATATGAGTGTGTGTGTGTGTGTATGTATGTATCAATAGATAGAATATTGCTGTTGTCTTTTTAAAAAGTTTTCATCTTTTTCAGGCAAGATGAGTTAGGATCTAATATAGACCAAATATAGATCGAAATCCGATAGAATGATAAGGCAAAGAACAAATAAGAAACGCTTATAGATAGATAGCTAGATATAAACAGACTTATATATATATATATATATAAAGAAAGAACAGTAAGATATATAATCCTTGTCTGGATGAGTGGATTTCTCTGTATCCTTGGAAACAGTGAATAATGAATTTTTGCCGTGCCTTTAAAACTCAGTAAATTTAAAAATAAGTTACTCCAAAATTCGCTAGAGGATGAAATGGAACTAATGTTTTAAATTTAATTACACAAATTCGAAGCTTTTAGCTTCCATTTTTGAAACTTGGTTAGAACTGTGTAGCGAAAAAAACATATTTTAAATCAGTTATATATATATATATATATGTATGTGTGTGTGTGTATAAAATTGTAGCCTTTTTAACTAGTTTCAATGTTCATGCCAGATGAGTGAGGATCTAACAAATAATATGGATCAAATGTGGGTCGAAAACTGACAGAATGATAAGATTAAGAACAAATAGGAAACGTTTATCAATCTATTTCGCTTTTATTAAAGCTTGATCATAGGCTAAGGTATTTTGAAAAAATAAGAGAGAAATTCGTTTGTGTTGTTTGATTTTCATTGGCCAGTCATGTATCCGGTGCATTTGACTCTTAAAAACCAACGTTAGCATAATTTGTGGAGTTCCAAATTCGAGGCGAAATGACGCTTCCAACCGAAGTTTCGAGAAATAAATGGAAAGCAAGCCTACCTATAAAGCTGAAAATATTGGTATGTGTATGACATTTTATAAAAACTCTACTTTGTCCATGTGGGCATAATATATATATATATATATATATATATATATATATATATATATATATATATATATATATATATATATATATATATTCGCAGTTGTATGTGTGTGTGGGTATGTGTGTATTTAGTATTCATTATGTTTGTTAGTTTTTTGCATGTTGATTTGGAAACGTTTTTACTTACATGCCGTTTGTTCTAGATAGTTATATGTTAGATTCTTTTAAAATGGGTTCAATTCATTTTGGCAATGTAATATAAGGTTTTTGACCTGTGTTTATAGATAGTAATATTGTTATAAGTCGGGCCTCGAAGTACTTTCTTCGTAAAGGATTTTATTCTTTTTTATTAATTAGGGTAACATTAGGTTCTTTATCTTATCATGTGTACCTATAGATATGCATTTTCAAGATGTATTTTACATCTATATACCGCTATTGATATGGATTTTCAAGATGTATTTTTACATGTATATACATCTTTATGAAACTTTTGTCCATGTATATATAAATTTTTAAAACATACTTATTCATCTTTAGGAAATTGACTGCTCTTGATGTTTATATATATATATATATATATATATATATATATATATATATATATATATATATTAAGAAATGGACAAAGTCCGACAATTTATTTATTAAAGATATTTTTTATATATATATATATATAAATATATATACATTAAGAAATGGACAAAGTCCGACAATTTATTTATTAAAGATATTTTTTATGTTTAACGATCTTTTTATAGATACAAGTATTTAAGTAAATGCTTTGTTTATAATAAACAGTATTAAATAACATTTACCGGCCTGAATGTCAGAGAAATTTTCATAGAAAATATTCGTCCTTTGACAGGATTCGATACGGAACCGCCATTTAGTCGGGCGTGCCTAACCGATTCGGCCACAAAGGAGCGTTCGGTTGGCAAGGTCGAATTTACTGCTTAAAAACTTCAATCTTTCATGAATCTTGTACATGATACGCCATGAGCAGTTGTGAATGTACGAGATTCATGGAAGATTGAAGTTTATAAGCAGTAAATCCAACCTTGCCAACCGAACGCTCCTTTGTGGCCGAATCGGTTAGGCACGCCCGGCTAAATGGTGGTTCCTTATAGGTTGCAGTTTCGAATCCTGTCAAAGGACGAATATTTTCTATGAAAATTTCTCGGACATTCAGGCCGGTAAATGTTATTTAATACTGTTTATTATAAACAGAGCATTTACTTAAATACTTGTATCTATAAAAAGAACGTTAAACATAAAAAATGTCTTTAATATATATATATATAAAATTTTGTACTTATAGGTCCACAAAATTTTTATTGTTTACTGTTGGCGTATATGTTCCTTTCCAGAACATACTTATATCTATGAAATCTACTTGATTTTGTCATAAATATACATTTTCAATATGTACTTATACAAATTTATGAAATAGCTTCCAATCCAAAAATCGTGAATATTGCTTTCTGTACGCAGGTTTATAATAATTCTAGTTTGTTTCTATGGGATTCGTATGATCATGCATTTTCGTAAGTGTGTCTGTGTGTTTCTGTGTGTGTGTGTCTGTGTTTGTGTGTGTGTGTCTAGTACACATTATGTTTCTTAGTTTTTTGCATGTTGCTCTGGAAACGTTTTTACTTACATACCATTTGTTTTTAGATAATATGTTAGATTCTTTTCAATAAATTTTCGTAATGCAATCTAAGGTTTTTGACCTGTATATAGTTAGCAATATTGTTATTAGTAGGGCCTCGAAGTGCTTCCTACAGAAAATATGTTCTGTTTTAATTAAGTTGTCATTACATTCTTTATCTTATCATGTATACATATGTATATGCATTTTCAAGATGTATTTATACATCTTTATGAAATTTACATTGCCTTTTGTCGATGTATGTATAATGTTTAAAACTTATTCATTTTTTAATACATACTCATGTTTATGAAATTAACATTGCCCGATGTTCATGTATATATACATTTTGAATGTTTTGTATTTATAGGTGAACAAAATTTACATTGTTTGCTTTTGGCATCTATATTCATTTTCCAAACATAGTTATGTGTCTATGAAATTTACATTGCCTGCATTTGGCATATATATATATATATATATATATATATATATATATACATTTTCAATATGTGCTTATACACCTTTATAAAAAAAAGTTTCAAGCCTATCCAAAAAACCGTAAATATTACTGTATGTATGTCAATGTATAATAATTCTAGTTTGTCTATATAGGATTCATATGATAATTTATATTCGTGTATATGTGTGCATAGGTGTATGTTTATTATTATGTTTGTTGCTGCTTCGCAAATTGATTTAGGAACATTTTTACTTATATACCGTTTGGTTTGGATAAACGCACATTAGATTCTTCAAGAATGGTTTCAATAAATTTTGGTGATTCTATATAATGTTTTTGAGTCGAGTTTATAGTTGGTAATATTGTTAATATTAAGCCCTTTAAATATTTTCTCTTTAAGTATTATTGTTTTTTCATTAGGGTGGCCAGTTTTGTTTCTGTTTGTACAAGAGAGTTTGAATGGCTGTCTAAACATTATGGTTTTTTACTGGTCATACATACGGGCTTTAGGTTCATTAATATTATTTGGTTATTCCCTCCGAAAGTGAAGAAATTTCCTACTCATGTGCATTGCATAAAAAGTTATTTCCAAAAAAGCACTTATAAATTAGGGAAGAACATAATTGTTATCTTCCCCAAATACGTTCATGGCTACCTCTTTACACGCGCCGAAGGACTCAGATACAATGAAAAGCTAACCACCGACAAGGCTGCTTCAATTGGTGAAATACTACGCAATGAAAACATCCTTTCTAACTCCTGAGCCAAGGGGCGAACGATATCTCTCTCTCTCTCATATATATATATATATATATATATATATATATATATATATATATATATATATATATATATATATATAAAAAAAAAAAATAGAAATTGTTAGGAGGATTTGATAATTATATTTAAGTAATTCATCGAGTCTAGAAGAAACCTCAAAAGAATACAGAATGCACTGGACGGCCGTTTCGCCCTATATTTGGGACTCATCAGCAGTGCTCATCCACTACCGAGAATTGAAACCCTGACAGTTAGGTTGTCAAACAAACATCATAGCAACTGTTCCACTGGGCCTCGGTGACGAAGAGATTGCAAGTCAGACTCAACAAATATAGGACGTCCAGTATATATAATTGCTGGTTTCTCGTTTCTGAGTACGCTTGTCTAATAGGTGTTGAGGGTGTTCTCCCCCTTTTACCCAAATGGACTCACCCAGGGTATACATATACAACTGCTAGTGAATACCCGGGAGAAGAACGAGAAAGAAGGACGAACGAGCGACGAACGTAACGAGCAAGAGTCATAGTGAGCAAGCACATAGACTCAGTAAGAAGTCATACAGTGATACGTCGATACCAAAGACTGTATATATATATTTTGCTACTAACCCGCATTCCTGGAACTACTAACCTGCATTACCAGTATGTATTATTACATTAATACATTTATTTTCCTATATTGCTTCTTGGCGTTTGTTATTTATTGGTACCGGATTTCATCCCGGAATCCACAACAATAGTGTTGTTGACTAATTTCTGCTACGGACAAGCATTTCTTCAACACCCACATACCCAATCTGAACATTACACTACAGTTATATTGAGTAGAACTTAATAACAGTTGATAGGAGACAGATCGCATTAGTTGGCGCGCAAAAATAGTTGAAGGAGTCTCTTACGTGTACATTCTCAGTCCCGATGACTTTTTACTTCGTGCTTGCATAACCATTGAAAGTCATTTAACAGTTTTGTTATTACAATTTGAGAAACGAGCGGTCTTTTTTTCAGACGGATTCCGAGCAGATATCATCAAACAGCCACCTACCCGACTAATCAAACATAGTGAGGCACGAATCTCGGTTTAATGATAAGAAGTGAATGTGCAAATGCCGTGATATCAGATAGCCGTGTTCGAATTGCAGTTGGGTTCGTTATATTCACTTACGAGCAAATACCGTTGGGAGAGGTATGGATCCACCTCTTCTCCCTCCAGCTATGAGTAAATTACTAGAAATTGTATCAGTAAAAATTATCATCATCTCCCGCCTAAACAAAGATTCTATAATCTAAAAACATTTTCTAGCTTTGAATCACCAGGGAAAAGTTAGATAAGCCATAAAAAAAAAATTAAAAAAAAATAAAAAATAAACAAATTGCGCAGATACAAAGGGGAATTTCTCTCTTTTTTTTTCCTAACATAACTTCGTCTATGATGCAGCTTTAATAAAAGTGATGTATATTAGATTGATAAACGTTTTCTATTTGTTCTTTATCTTATTCCGTCGTATTCTACCCAGATTTTTTCTATATTTGATCCTAACTCATCTCCGCCTGAACATAACTTTATTCACGGCGGGGTAATTGATAGCGGCTTGGGTTGAGGAATCGGAGAGCAGTGTTCGAATTCCAGTCGAACCCATTACATTCACTTATGTGCTAATACCGTTGGGAAAGGTGTGAATCCTCTTCTTCTCCGTTCAGCAATGGGCAAATAGCAGGATAGACTGGGTTCTATAGCTTTGTATGGCAACTTGTCTAGGAGAAGGAAAACTCTGAATTCAAAACCTGTAAGGGGTTGTTTGGGGACCTTGTGGCACGTAGTGCACCAGGTCTCTGTATTCGGCCCTGGAAAAAGTGTGGATGGTCCTGCACGAAACCTTCACCACTATAATCAAATCTCATGTGCTGTTGTCGGTTTCCTAGGAACTGATCTTCTTGACCCTCATACGTCGAATTCGAAGAGAATATATATATATATATATATATATATATATATATATATTAACACAGGTCAAAAATATTAAATTGCAACACCAAACTTTATTGAAACCATTCTTGAAGAATCTAACACATATCTGTCTAAAACAAAACGGTATATAAGCAAAAATATTCCTAAATCACCTTGCGAAACACCAACAAATATAATGTCTACTAGACACACACACACTTACGAATATATACTATCATATGAATCGCATCTAGACAAACTAGAATTATTATACATTTACATATATAAAGCAATATTTACGGCTTTTTGATTAGGCTTGGTAGCTTTTTTTTATATAGGTGTATAAGTACATATTGAAAATGTATATATATGCCAAAAGCAGGCAATGTAAATTTCATAGACACATAACTATGTTTGGAAAATGAATATAGATGCTAGCAGCAAATAATGTAAATTTTGTGCATCAATAAGTACAACAGCTTCAAAATGTATATATACATGAACATCGGGCAATGTTAATTTCATAAAGATGAATAAGTAATAAAAAAAAATGAATAAGTTTTAAAACATTATACACACATGGACAAAAGGCAATGTAAATTACATATAGATGAATGAATATACCTTGAAAATGCATGTACATATGTATATATAAGATAAAGAATCTAATAACACATTAATTTAAAAAACAGCGTATAATTCTTTATGAAGAAAGTACTTAGAGGTCTTACTAATAAAAATATTACTCAATATAAACACAGGTCAAAAACCTTATATTACAATGCAGAAATTTTTTGAAAACATTTAAAAAAAATCTAACATATACTTAACTTAAAAACAAATGGTATTTATGTAAAAACGTTTCGAAATCAAAAAACTAACAAACATTGTGTGTACTACACACACGCATGGACACACGTACAATTACGAATATATATATATATATATATATATATATATTACCTTATGCCTACATGGATAAACTTTTATAAACTGACATACGTATAGAAATAATTTCAGCTTTACAGGTACGCTTGAAATCCATTTCTTTCTCGAAACGTCGGATAGATGAGTCATCTCGTCATGAATTTGATACCTACACAAATTATACTACCGTAGGTTTTAAAGAGTCAAATGATGGACTGGCTAATGAAAATCAACCAACACAAAAGTAAAAATACCAGAATTTCTCTCTTATTTTTCTCCATATCTCACACTATGTTAAAGCTTTCATGAAAGTGAAATATAATAGATTGATAAACGTTTCCTGTTCTTTGTCTTATCATTTTGTCGGCTTTCAATCCACATTTGATCTATATTAGATACTAACTCATCTTGCCTGAATATGGAAACTTTAAAAATGCAATAACCATATATATATATATATATATATATATATATATATATATATATATATATATAATTATTTATTTAAAAATATGATTCCAACTCGCTACATAAGAGGTCTCATGTTTCAAAGCAAGAGCCGAAAACTTCAAAATAATATTTGAATTAACTTGAGTTAAAGTAGGCTCTGTTCCATCTTCAAGCGAAATCTTTTTTGGAATAACTTATTTCTGAAATTTACGAGTTTTAATAGTATAAAAAAAATCGCTTGAAGATGGAACAGAGCCTACTTTAACTTTTTTTTTTAAGTTTTCGGCTCTTGTTTTGAAACATGAGACCTCTTGTGTAGCGAGTTGGAATGATATTTTTAAATAAATAATTATATTTATGCTCTACTTTCGTATCGAGCACTATTTTTTTAAAAATAATAACAAAAATACTAAGGAACTTTGGATTATTTACCAAACAAGTTTCTTTCCTATTTTCTATAATATTTTCACACACACATACACACACACACACACACACATATATATATATATATATATATATATATATTAGTCTGTTCATATCTATCGATCTATTTCAGTCTGCTCATATCTATCTATCTATCTATCTATCTATCTATCTATCTATCTATCTCTCTATCTATCTTCATTATTCTTCTCTCTATCTATCTATCTATCTATCTATCTATCTATCTATCTATCTATCTGTTTGTCCCTTCTATCTATCTATCTATCTATCTATCTTCATTATTCTTCTCACTATCTATCTATCTATCTATCTATCTATCTATCTATCTATCTATCTATCTATCTATAAGCGTTTCCTATTTGTTGTTTGTCTTATCATTTTATCGGATTTCGATCTATATTTGATCTACATTGGATCCTAACTCATCTTGTCTGAACATGGAAGCTATTTGAAAAGACAACAACATTTTATACATTTGCACACACACATACATACACACACATACACACACGCATATATATATATAAATATATATATATATACATATATATATATAATATATATATATATATATATATATATATATATATATATATAATATATATATATATACATATATATAAATATATATATATATATATATATATATATATATATATAATCTATTCAAAAATTATAAAATAAATATGTTAAAAAATCACTACAAAAATAGCCATTACTTGATAACACATTAGAAGTGTTGAAACAAAATGGCTATTTTTGTTGTGATTTTATAATATATTTACATTATAATATTTGAATAAATTATATTTGCTCTGCTCTGTATTGATCACTCTTTGAAGAATAGTATTTCTAGTCATTGGAATTTATTCCGTATGCAAATTTTATTATCTGGTTATGACCTACGAAACAGAAAGATTAATCAGTTCCTTACTTCCAAGCTATGGGTTAAATAGTAGGCCCTATATCTGGAAAATCACAGTTGTTCTAAAAAGAAACTGTTCGTGTAATATTCATACGAGAAAACAAAGAATTCTTCTTACAATTCTTCTTACAATACAAAATATTTTTCAGCTTTAAATAACCCATAAAGTGTTGACAAGCCGTAAAAAAAAACGAATTAATCAGTCAACCATGATCAAAACACTAACGTCACTCGGCTACAATATATGCGGGCCTGTGCATGTATGTCTACTTATATTCGTCTCACTTTCTGAGTGATACTGGTAGTATGTAACCCAGTGCTTATCTGCCACTTGGTCGGGTTACCGGCGATTACACCGGCAACCCATGAGACTTTTCTGGTGAGGATTTTTGCCAGGCACTCAGCAAGATTAAAAACAATATACAGTGTAACCCGGATATAAGAGAGTTGTCGGGACCGGAGAAGAAGTTTCTTATATCCGAGTTTCTCTTATATCCAGGTTCGGTCTATTTTATATACACTAACACAGGCTCTAATTTGGGACCAAAGAAAATCTCTCTTATATCCGAGTTTCTCTTATATCAGGGTATCTTATATCCGGGTTACACTATATGTCAAAAGGCGTTCAAACGTTTCATTTTATCAACGATCATTTAGCACAGGTATGGGGATTTAGAAATACCTGGGCTTTTATCCAGGCATGCAGCAAGACGAATGGGATGTGTTGTCCCCTTCGTTTAGTCATTCAAATAACACAAGGAAAGAAGCTTCATATAAATCTAACGTCGCTTGCCGATTCTTTTGGATATTTGATGTGAGACTGGGAACGACTAAGTTTCAATTTCTTTCTTCACTTTCAAACATTTCATGTGCGGGTATTATGTTTGATATCGGGATTCTCAATTGAGCCTTGCAATGTTGTCTTGCGATGGCCATACTTATCATCAAAATAGCAGCCATCATGTTTCTGCAGCGATTGACAAAAAGAGAAGATATAAGAACTATAAAAGAGAATTATAAAGAGCCATGATCACGAATATTCTGAATGGTCATGTCATATACAAGAAGAAGAAGAAGAAGAAAGAGGAGAGGAGGAGGAGGAGGAGCGAGAACAGGAAGAAGAAGAAAGAAGAAGAAGAAGAGGAAGAAGAAGAAGAAGATGGAGAAGAAGAAGGAGGAGGGAGAAGAGGAAGACGAAGGAGGGAGAGGAAGAAGAAAAAGAAGAAGAAGAAGAAGATGGAGAAGAAGAGGATGATGGAGAAGAAGAAGGAGGAGAGAGAAGAGGAAGACGAAGTAGGGAGAGGAAGAAGAAGAAGAAGAAAGAGGAGGGAGAAGAGGAAAAAGAAGAAGGGAGAAGAAGAAGAAGAAGGAGAAGAAGAAGAAGAAGAAGAAGAAGAAGAAGAAGAAGAAGAAGAAAAACAACAACAACAGCAACAATAGCAAGAAGAAGAAGGAGGAGGAGGGAGAACAGGAAGAAGAAGGAGGGAGAAGAAGAAGAAGAAGAAGAAGAAGAAGAAGAAGAAGAAAAAGGAGGATGGAGAAGATGAAGACGAAGGAGGGAGAAGAAGAAGAAGAAGAAGAAGAAGAAGAAGAAGAAGAGGATGAGGATGATGGAGAAGAAGAAAGAGGAGAGAGAAGAGGAAGACGAAGGAGGGAGAGGAAGAAGAAGAAGAAGAAAGAGGAGGGAGAATAGGAAGAAGAAGGAGGAGGAGGAGGAGGGAGAACAGGAAGAAGAAGAAGAAGAAGAAGAAGAAGAAGAAGAAGAAGAAGAAGAAGAAGAAAGAAGAAGAAGAAGAAGAAGTGGAAGAGGAAGAAGAAGAAGAAGGAGGATGGAGAAGGGGAAGACGAAGGAGGGAAAGGAAGAAGAAGATGAAGAAGATGGAGAAGAAGAAGAGGATGATGGAGAAGAAGAAGAGGATGATGGAGAAGAAGAAGAGGATGATGGAGAAGAAGAAGGAGGAGGGAGAAGAGAAAGACGAAGGAGGGAGAAGAAGAAGAAGAAGAAGAAGAAGAAGAAGAAGAAGAAGAAGAACAACAACAACAACAGCAACAATAGCAAGAAGAAGCCCCCTCCCGATAAAAGATAGTGGATTCTATGTATTTAGTGAATTATACTTTATTTGAAGCCATTCCTAAGGTGAACAATTGAACCGCAGTTGTAATACATGAGGGTACTTCACAACGTACCCAGTCCTCACTTGTCAGACACGATAGTGTCCGAAAGTGTCACTGCGTCCTTGTGGGTGACAAATTCTTTTCCAGTCAGCAACCTCTCTTTCACAGACGGGATGAGACAAGAGTTTCACTATTCTAACGCAAATTTCATGACAATTGCTCAGACGAACTGCATTTGAAATTATGAAATCCCAATAACAGTTTTAATTTTATATATCCAAGTAACATTCGTGTAAATAATATTATACGACGTCGAGCTAGTTCCTTCATCATTCATCATTCGACCGTAGTCGGAATGATCAAGACAATGCGAACAATATTTTCTTTGGCTGTATAGTATGAACTACGCAAAGGCTACATCCAGTTTCTGAATTAAGGGTTACTTTCTCCTAGACCGTTTGCCACCCAAGGGTATAGAACTCCGTCTGCGCTTTGTCAATATTTCTGAGATGAGGTATTATGTGCACTATTTACATTATTCGGACTACTGCACTCAACTTTGTCGCAATATTTATTACAACGTTTCGGCCGTTGTACGCTCCGGCCTTCTTCAGCTGAATGGAATATCGAACTGAACCCTTTATTTCGCTCACTGCGGTAGACTGTTCTAGTTCCACGTGCCATGTCTAAAGGCCGCCCCCTTAAGGTAAGGCATCAAGAAAACGAGAAAGCTGTAACACGAGGGCAAGTGGGAAATCAGGCGTAGCTGACCACATATGGAGAGAAAAGTGAGGTCACTGCCCTCTGTGGGATCAGGTTGAAATCATAGACAAAGAACATCATTGGAAAATTCGTAAACTTCAGGAATCAACAGATATACTAGGCCACAAAAATCTCCTGGGCCGACCAAGCATAGAAATTAATTCAATATGGGAACGAGTGCCAGAGAAAAGCAATAATAACAACAAAAATTGCGATATAAACTCTGGTAAAAAATGCAATGATAACAGCAGAAAATGCAATATAAACACTGGTAAAAAAAATGGTTGCTGAAGACGTTTATAATACCCAGAAAATTATACACAGGTGTCCTCAAGGTATTTCCTTGAGGATACAGTGGATAAAGGCGTTAGTTAGATCCAGTGACAGGACCTAGAGAGTGTGAGTTCAATACCTGGTTAAGGCAGTGGAGAACTTGGAGAGATAACTGATAACTGACATTCATTAAACATGGCACGTGGAACTAGAACAGTCTACCCCAGTGAACGAAATAAAGGGTTCGTAATTCCAACCACCTGAAGAAGGCCGGAGCGTACAACGGCTGAAACGTTGTAATAAATATGGTGACAAAGATGAGGACAATAGTCCGAATAATGTAAATAGTCCGTCTGCCCTGCTATTTACCGATAAATAGGGGGAAAAGAAGAAGATCCATAACTTTCCCAAGGGTATTAGAACGTAAGTGAATGCAATGGATCCGACTGGAATTCTCTGATTTCCCAATCCGAATCACCATTACTATTTTTACGATAAAAATATTTATACTTTCATAATGTTTCTACCACAGTTATTTGTCCATACCTGTGATCCTAACACGCGCTACCACCCCTGGCCTGGGAACAACAGCAATTTTCAGCTTTTCAGGCTTGGTATCCATTTATTTCTCGAAACTAAGGACACATGCGTTATGTCTCCTTGAATTTGGAATTCCACAAATCATACTAACGGTGGTTTTAAAGAGTCACATGGTTTAAGGATCCTGAAAACCTTTCCACCAGAGGACTTGCTGCTGGGTGTTAGTTTATCGCCATACCCAGGTTAGAATTGCTGTAAGTTTAGAACCTATGCGTTCGTTATAAGATTTGCATATGGGGAGTTTAAGATATGCATATAAGAAGCAGGAAGGGTATTTTTCGTATTATTTGGGGGAAAAAAAACTTCAAATGATTTCCAATCAAGCGATAATTATTTAGTATTATTTTATCATATAGACAAAAACTCAGTTTACTCATTACAAGGATGCAACTTCGTTTCGGTGCATTTTAATTGCACCTCGACTGGTGTGAAGCAAAAATGGCGATTCCATTTGAAATGCACAGAAACGAAATTGCATCTTTGTAGGGAGTAAACTGTTTTTGTCTATATATCAAAATTATCATATACGTACATATATATATATATATATATATATATATATATATATATATATATATATATATATATATATTATATATATCAACATTTCCATATATGCAACTACAAACATATAAATATATAACGACGCCACAAATGTAGCCAATTATTCAAACACGCACATATTCAAATTCAAAATATTTCAGAAAATGCACACACACACACACACACACACATATATATATATATATATATATATATATATATATATTTATATATATATATATATGCATAAAGTTTCAAATATAACACATAAATATGATTTAAATACAAGTATACACATCTTATATCTTATCTATATTTTCAAATATAATACACACACGCAAACATACACCCACATACAAACACGCTCATATACATATGTAAGTATGTATATATTTATATAAGTGTATATATTATATGGATGAGTATATATATATATATATATATATATATATATATATATATATATATATATATATATATATATATATATATATATATATATATATATTTATCTGTATACATATATACTGATAGTTTTTTTATTCTTACGATATATTAAGTTTGTCTAAGCTAGCTTATTTTCTTTATCGTTTCTCCATTAAAATAGTACAATATCAAAGTTGAAAGCTCACACATATATAATTGATCTCTCTTGAGAAAATATTTTGTGTATTTTCTAACGTCTAATTTCTTTTTTTTAACGGTTCAACTAACTTATTGCCCAGACGTATAAATATTGGATTTCTAACAAAGTACGGAGGGGTGGAGAAAAAATAGCCACCATATAAATGACAACCAACTTGAATATTATTTTCACAAGCGTACAATAAATTACCGTAAGTGCGTAATGAGGAACTCTTGTGTAAAAGAGACAAAATAAAGAGGTCCTCTCAGTTCAGCGTTCATTCTTGCAATGATACCAACGAATGATCACAGTGTTTGGAAAAGCGTTCAAATTTCCCATGAGTTCAAATAAATGTTTTAACAATTACTTTCAGTAAAATATATATTTCAAAGAAATAAAATAAAAAAAATGAAAGTAAAAGTGAACGAAAACGAATAAAATTTTTAAAAAATATTAGAAAACTGTTAGCAAGGCTAAAGGAATAATTTACGGTTGTAATTTGACTTTTTCTTGTTTTAACAATTTCTTTCTGTTGGGAGAAAATCTGAGATTTGTTTACTAGAAAGGAAATCAGAATTATCGACACAGCAAAAATGAGTTACTCCGGAAATTATTGGAGTCAAGTGACCTCCCTTGTCAGCCATCGTTCACGTCGTTACGCGTAATTCAATCAAAGAATAACGCAGTTGAAATCTATATAGAAAGAACCATATTTCCCTCTCTTTCTCTCTCTCTCTCTACATATATATATATATATATATATATATATTACGAAGAGTTAATCATACCTTGAATCAATTAGCAATATTAATGCAATTGTTGGCGAAATCCATTCGCTTGTAGACAATTATAAGCATTATAATACTAATAATCCACTGAATGATGAGATCCTTATGTATAAATTGGTTATGGTGTATCTTTTAATTTTGATTCTAAAGGAAAAAAAAATACAGCCCGATGATGAATGCGTGAAGCACTCGAAAGTACTAGGTGAATTAAAAAAATATATACAAAATTGATCTATATTTTTTAATCCACGCTTAGATTGAAACATGTATTAATATATATATATATATATATATATATATATATATATATATATATATATATATATATATATATGTGTGTGTGTGTGTGTGTGTGTGTGTGTGTGTGTGTTATATATGGTCAGTACTTATTGAAAATTGCTCAATAAAAGTGATAGAGATAACAAAATCCTTTGTATGGATATAAGTTTGTGATACTGGGTTTCACTCTTTTGCGATCATCAGACGCACTGATATATATATATATATATATATATATATATATATATATATATATATATATATATATATATATATGAAGAATTATAGTTTTAAGATGAGCTATATTTATGGGATGAAGTGCTCAATATCAGAGATAGAGCGTATGTAAATATAAATGTGAACATTGAACTTAACACTCGGAGGCGACAGGTTGATTCATATATATATAAATAGTCGAGGACAAAACAACACTAATGTAATTTATTAGGGTTGCTGTAGCTTCTTCCTTTAATGTCGGTCTCACCCCTTACCCATCGATATCTAGAGACAAGACGCGTTAGGCTCAAGCAACGTCTAGCCGACACACAATGGGGTTAAGAATAAGGAATTGAAATGGTACACCTAACCCACTCATATCTTATCTTCTCTCCCACCTTACTTCCCCACTTCGTTAATTTTACATATGCTTGATGAGGTCCATCAAAAACGTGTGAATTTCTTTTCATTTTTCATTTCAACCTTTGGAAGTAAAGTCTGATGATCCATAGCCCTGTTAAAGGGGTTGTGGTGGAATAACTTATTACATGGAACCTTAAAGTGGTCTGTTTTTATTAAATATATATATATATATATATATATATATATATATATATATATATATATATATATATATATATATATACACTCAGTTTCATGCTTTATCGCAATATTGAATGCGTGTCGAATGAATGAGACAGACTGTCACCTTTCAGTGCTGATACCTATGGCGGCATTTTTAGAATAATGGGTGCATGCACGGATTAAGGAATGGGGAGGTCGAGTTCTTATTGCAGCAGAGTTCGTTACGTTCACTTACATGCAAAAAAAAGCCTAGAAAGTTATGAATCCATCTCTCCTCCCCCAGCTATGGCTAAACATCACAACAGACTGGATTCTATAGACTTTGTTGGAAAGGGCAGCTCTGAATTAAAAACCTGAGTGGTTAATGTAAAAATAAAAAAATCCAGAGCTGCTAAAGTGCGAATGAACTTCTCATGGACATCAACCCCAATTATGGGTTAAATAAACTGACAGAAAAACCGCTGCATGGACCATAGTCACTCATGTAACGTCTTTGATGTGGTGAGCCGATCACACTCTACACACTCTACACATTTTATGTCTAAGCACTGCTATAAACCACGGAAGTGAGGGAGGCATTGTGACTTGGCGTGTATGCTCGACAGTGTCAAGATAATTCTGTGCTAATCCGTTTCATTCCGCGTACTTTAGCTCCACTAACATAGATACAATCCCGATATTTTTTGATCAGTTTTGGAACTTATCTGGATATTGTAAATGATTAAAAATATTTTCAATGAATTTCACAGCAATGTTTAATCTTCATTCCGCACCATCCCTACCAAAAAAAAAAAAAAACTTATTTTCCTGACACAGCTATTACTGATTACCCTTTTGACTCCCTCGGCAATGTTTATTTACAAGATTAAAAAAATATGTGATCCATTAACAAAGCGATATCATTTACCATTTTATAATTATTTACTCTTTCATAAAAAATGGAAACGAGTCACTTGTACAATACATATATTCACTTCCATGCGTTGGCAGGCATAATTGAGTTTCTCCTTGAGAGAGACTCTTACCACAGCCCCAGGACATTCAGACTGGCTAAAAAGAGTGGCATTGACAGATTTAATAGGGTTTGCCGCCCGACTTAATCATTGTCGAGGTAAGGGTACCGACGGCCTCACCTATATGTATCCCTGGCCGATTTCATTCTTTATGTGACCGTATATCGTGAGTAGCGCCGATATCCCACTGAAAATTTAGCTTAAGTGCTCTATATAGAGAGAGGGTGAACAAAAACTGGGACATTCTCTGAGCAGAATTGCCCCAGTTTCTTTGCTCCCTCATTCTCCCAAATTGCCAAGGGGGCGTCATGCTAAGGCGCCTGACAGCCTCTTCCACCATTTCCCATGACTGCCGAGACCCCGAGCAATTTCTGATGATGGTAAGGACCTGCTTGGCGTCCGGGAAATTTCGTGGGTCCTTTTCGCCAAAATTCAGTCTCGACAGCAGATGTTTTAAGGCATGTATCCTGTTTTAGCTCGTTATATTAGGCTTGGGGTCACGCTCTCTGGAGTTGTACGGCAATTTTGCCTCTCTTCTTTTTTCTTTTTTACTCTTGATTTGGCAGATGGGCTTTTCCAAGAGATGTGGGTATCTTTTAAGGGGCTTTAACTTTGTAAGAGTTAGAATCAATGACCTAGTCATTGTAGAAGGAACTAACCATTTCTTTGGGGAAGATGAAACGAAGGATGTAGTACGCTATACCCCTACTCATCCAGGTTGTTTTTACGCCTTTAGCAACCTGTCAAACTCATTTATATTTTCGAATTTCTCGTATGCGGGGTTTCATTGATTGTTTAATTTAATTTTATTGTATTTTATTTTTGAGAGCCTGACCCTTAGAAATGGAATTGTTAGTTTATTTGCTTTTGGAAGTTTCAGGGGACTGAAATCCCACAGCTTGGAGCTTCCCTCTCGTTCTACCCACGACTATACATTCCAATTTCCCTGCAACCTTCTTTTTAGCAGGCAATGCGAGCTCAAGAAGAAACTCAACCGGGTATTCTAACCACCTGTGCTGGCTGCAGGGAGGTCCATTATAGGCGCCACGGAACAAGTAGTTTCGGCGCGAGAGGGATTGGAATTGGACCTACGCTGAACTCCAGAGGTCTACTTCTCTGGACAGGAAGGGACGAGGTGACCAATCACGCCATACATAATGTTTTTATTTCGTCATCAAGCAATGTTCGGTAACTTTGGTGAAAATGATTTACATTTTTTAAAAAAGTAACTGCCATGGAACTGTGGATTTTAAATCTGTTCTTTCTTTTCTTTTGGATATATATATATATATATATATATATATATATATATATATATATATATATATATATATATATATATATATCCAAATGTCTGATTAAATTCTGACCATTAACTTTATATATATATATATGTTGTATGTATATGCATGTGTCATCATATGTGTGTATGAGCATCCCTATAGTTTACTATGACCTTCTGAATTGCCTGGTGGAGATTGTAAAATAGTAAGATTGTTTCGTTAGCCGATAGCTTATTTATCAGACAGACTACACACGTACATATGAATCCCAACTCAATTTTACTCTCTCCCACTCTCTTTCTCTCTCTCTCTCTCTCTCTCTCTCTATATATATATATATATATATATATATATATATATATATATATATATATATATAATTAAGTTATAAGGAACTTGGTAAACCGAACTGAGAGCTCAATGTGAGGACAGAGCTCATATGTAATGAAAAACAAACCACTTTAAGGTACCATTACGATAATTTATTTCACCCAAAATCCTTTTTTAAGGATTCAGGATCACAGAGAAATATAAAATTAACCCCTCCCTATACTTTATAGTGTCTGTTTAACTGCCACTCTCAACCCCCTCTATTAAATTACAAAAATTACACTACCCACCAATTTCTAATCCCATTTTTCCTCTCAATTCGTTGTTGGATGTTTTACCTGATGATCCTGAATCCTTAAAAAAGGATTTTGGGTGAAATAAATTATCATAATGGTACCTTAAAGTGTTTCATTACACACACACACACACACACACACACACACACACACACACACACATATATATATATATATATATATATATATATATATATATATATATATATATATATATATATATATATATCCTACACTGTTTCTGATATTTATCATTTGTGCTGATGATACTACAATTTACTCCTGTCTCAATAACAAATTCGTCAGAGCTGACAAATTTAACTTGACCGGCGTTCTTGAAAAGGACCTTCAAAACGCGGTTAACTGGAGGAGTAGGAAATGGATTGTAAATTTTAATGCCTGCGAAACTAAACTACTTACTTTTAACCACTATAGAGACACTTCCCTGTCTGACATCGTCATAGCTGATGCTCGACTACATGAGATTGTCTCACTGCGTCAACTTGCCCTCACGTTTTCAACTGACTTGAAGTGGAACAACTACATTGAATCAATAGCTGCATCTATTGCAAGGAATTCTGGTTCATTGTGTCGTGCCAGAAGGTTTTTCTCGCCAGAGTCCATCTTGCACATTTACAAATCTACTATTAGTCCGTCCAACTGAATACTGCTGCCATAGGTTGTCTGGTACATCTGCACCAGACAACCTATGATGCACCAGACATCCTATGGTAACAGTTTTCTTTTTACAACGTTTACTCCAAGCAAGGCAATAATTCTGTTAAGTCGCAAAGGATTACTGAGAATGAAAGAGGATGAGACGACTTTAGATGGAAAAGGAAACCAAACCTAAGAGTTTCTTGAAAAAATACAAAGAAGGATCTGCAATATAATCGATCCTGACCTGGCATCTCGACTTCACTCACTTCAGATGTGATGTGGCTTCCCTCTGTCTTTTGTACAAATATTTTCATGGCAACTACTCTGACGAGCTCCACCGTCCCTGGTACCTCGACTACATGAATTAAAACTTGCTGTTAGATTGGCATCAAGGTTCCACCGTTTTACTGTTGAAATAGTTAAACGTAACTTCTACTTTAATTCTTTCTTTCTCGCTCTTCCCGACAGTAGATCTCGCTTCCGTTTATTTGCTTTCCTAATGACTGCACCCTTCAAAAATTTAAATGAATTATCAAACGCTATCTTTTGTCGTCTTGAAGCCCGTTCATCTGTTATGTTTTCTTCAATCCCTGTCATTTCCAAGTTTTTCATCTCATAGTGACTCTCTGTAACCTCCTGCGTACTAGTGGCAGCCCCGCTTTACTTAGGGTGAAATTATTTAAAAAAAACAAAAAAACAAACTTTGCCTAAGAACAGCTAAAATAAGACGAATGTGCCGTGTCATTAGCAATAAATGCTATTTCACATTTAATAATAATTTTTATAAATAAAAATTTGGCTTAACAATGGTATCGCCTCTTAATAGAGTGATGGCATCTATTTTCTTAGAATTTCTCGAATCTCATCCTTTCCAAAAATATTTTACCTAAACAATCAACATACTTCCGATATAGTGATGATGTTCTATTAATATACCCCCTGATAAGGATTTATCGAATCTTCTCGATAAACTAAACAAAGTCAAACCTGTAATAGAATTTACATACGGATTGGCAGAAAACAGTACTTTGCATTTCCTAGATATCATTCTGCTTCACGTTAAGTGCAGCTTAAAACATAGTGGCCACCGAAAATCAACAAATCGAAATTAGCTGATAAATTCCTATTTCCATCACAACAATATAATAAAATCTGCAATATTCACCGCATTCTACTTAAGAGCACTCACAATTTTCAGCGCTTAATCTTTACACGAATATATTGAGAAATACGTTCAAAGCCCTACAATACACTATTTCATATTCAATGCGAAACAAAAGGCTAATGAAATATTCCAGTATAGAAAAGAGGCCACTCCTAGCAAACACAAGCTATGAAAGAATATATTGCTTTACGCACTAAATCTATCACAACTAAAATTGAACAGAAGTTATCTAAACTCAACATATAATTTGTCCACTAGATACATCATTCGGACTGTTAACCCATCTTTGTTGCCATATTTATCACAACGTTTCGGCCGTTGTACGCTCCGGCTTTCTTCAGATGGTTGGAATGAAGAAGGCCGGAGCGTACAACGACCGAAACATTGTGATAAATATGGCAATAAACATGATGGAAATAGTCCGAATAATGTGAATAGTGTACGTAATACCTCATCTCAGAAATATAGACAGATAAAATTTGTCCCCAAAACAATAAAATACTTAATCAATACAAAACAAAATAATAAGCCAAAACTTGCAGAGTGAATTTATTCTTTCACCTATATTGATTAACAGAAATAGTATATTGGAGAAAGCTCAAGAATTTTAAATAAAATATTCTAAGAACATAAAAGGATTATTAAAAAAAAAAAAAATAAATAAACTACAACAAATTAAACGCATTAGTTGCTCACCGTAACGAAACTGTCCACAATATTGATATGAAAAATGCAACTCTAATTCAAAGAGAAAACAACTGTGATAAGTGAGTATGAAGGGGGGGGGGCACATTATTTTTAATCGTTTCCGCAAAGGATTACTAAGAGTGAAAGAGGGAACCGGAAACGAAACCGAAACATTCGGAATTTTTCATTATTTATTAAACGGAAGTGCTCACTCAGGCAGGATTCGAATCTGTATCACCCCTTTGAAGAAAGTAATCGTCGTTTGATACGACATACATTTTTTCACTCGGCTACAAAGATCTTCATAATCAAATAAAATACTAATTGGATTTAATGCACACCTTACTCATTCAGGTTCCTTCGAAAGTCATAACTGCATCGTTTCGTATGTGAAACGTAGACAAAGCAATTTCTAAAGAATTTATCGATTTTTAGTTATTATCGCGACTTACCTTTTATTAAATTAAACGGTGTTTTTAGTGAATAGCCATATTTCAGTAAACAGTTCATTTATTTAAACCAGTATTTGATTTATTCTACGATCTGAGCATCTGAGAAATCTTGGTGAGGAAAAAAGCTCCATTAAGCAGGATTCGAAACCCAGTCCCCGTTTGTTTGGAGAAACTGATCCAAACTGCTTTTGACCAACTCGGTTATGGCCTGATAACCCGAGAAAAATAAAACGGACCTTCTACTCAAATGTGATTATCAAAGTGAACTCGATCGTACGAAGGTTTTTTTTTTCGTTAAGATTTCCTTCACCGTGAGAGTTGAGTATGAAGAGACATTTCATTTTCATCAATTCATTCCAAACTAGGCGATAATGACACTAAGACGCAAGAGATTACTGGAAATGAAAGAGATGAGAAGACTTATGAGGGAGTCGGAAACCAAAACAAGTAACAAGAGATAAAAGTCCACTCCTTTTTACAGAAGACGGGGAAGGAGTGTGAGCCGGGCGATAGATGCACCTATCTACACCCACTGAAGAAAAAAACGATAAATAAAAATATAAGTAAGAGATGAAAGACACAGATTCGATAATCTACATCTCCACCGGTGCTTCATACGGTCACAATAACAATAATGAAATAATGCATTGCTTCAATAGTAGGACTGGGAAAGACCGGTAGTAGCATATTAGTCAAAATGGTATGTGTATCGATTCGGAGTGTTGGGCAAAGAAGTATCAATATTAGTGTTGGTTTATATGTAGTCATGAAGTAAACAATAAAAACGTTCCATCTCCTAACTTCAAAAGAAAAGAAAGGGAAAAAACGAATTCACGTAGGCTTGGAGATTATAAGATAACCTTACATTTACTATCATACCGAATAAAAGAGGCACTTCAAGTTTAAATTTTGGGCGAGGTTCAATGTCTTAAATTTCTGTCATGTTCCTCAGAAATAGCCAAAGAATATATAACTCTGGTCATGACCTGTTATTATAGAACATTATTTATAATAATTTCAGCTCCTAAGCAAAGGCGATAAAGCCTGTAAGACGCAACAAAGGGTTAATGTGTGCGAAAGAATTTGAGCAAACAGTAATATATGGAAAAAGAACAATAAAGAGCAAGAATGAAGAAGAAAGATGACAATTGACATTGAGTTTAAATTTTCGAAGGTCACAGTTCACTAGAAAGAAAAAATCTGAAACAGAATTACACAAACGAGACTCGTGAGAGAAGAAATATATATATATATATATATATATATATATATATATATATATATATATATAACATATTAACATCGAGCAATTTCAACAGTAAAATGGCGAGACCGTGCTGCCAATCTACTTCTGTGTTTAAATTCATAAAATGGCGCTAGAAAAGAGAGAAGATAATCACAATTACGATTAAAATATTTTTAGAACAAACCTGGGGGAGTCGGTGAGAAGGTGACTGAAACCAGGATGCCATGTCAGGACTGATAACATAGCAGATTCTTCTTAAATTTAAACATTTCTAAGTACATAAGAGAAGCACCAGACCAGATTTGACAGCATTATCCAAAGCATGAAAAATAGTCGACTTCCAAATGTGCAACATAGATTCTGTTGAGAAAAAGTTGTCTATCAGGACACAGTGAACCAACTTTCTTAACAGCAGACCTAGCGGTTGATCCAATATAATCTTTTCAATTAATGTCAGTAGAAAACATTACCCCGAGAAGAGTCACTCCCCTGGAGGTTAAAGTCAACTTGCTGATGAAAGGGGGAAAAAAGGGAAAAATATTATCTAAGACGACTAACAGAGAACAAATTCGTTTCCAAGATATGAAAATTAACGATGAATTTCTTGCTCAGATTAACATCAGATTGAATGTCATTTTGGAGACTAGCTGTTATTGAACCGATTAGACTAATCGTCAAGACAAAGTAAATCGTTGTGGCTTAAGCATGTGCACTAAGTTGAGACATTAGGGAGGTCATTAATGAAAACTAGAAAGAACGTAGGTCCAAGGATAGAGTCCTGGTGGCATCCATATTAATGCAAAACGATCGGGAAGCGTGGCCATTGAAGACAATCTTCATTTAACGTAGAAAAATTGAACCAGTTCAGAAATAATATAATCTTTCAACTTGTGAGGAAAACATGCCAAGCCCTGACAAACACCTTCGAGATATCGAAAGCAAAAAACCGAGTTTTTTTATGAAAAGATTTATAGAATTTTTTCAGTAATAATCTTTAACCAGAAGCGAACATCATATTCTTTGTCTGATAGACCCTTGTCTTGCCATGTGAAATGCTTAAGCAATTTGGAGGGAGACGTCCAATAGGTTCGCCTGAGTTCTTAAAGATTGGAGCTACAGAATAGGATTTCCGAACAAGCAGAAAAGCAACAAGCAGCAAGGGATTTTATTGTAGAGTTTAGAATAGGTTTCCGATCACATAAACAATTATAAACTATTTCAGCGATATTATCATGTCCACATGCTTTTTGTGTGTATCTAGTTAAAAGACGATGGCAGAAACCGTGGACGGCGTTATATAAATATACCTAAAAACACTCAGTTTATAAGTAGAAGCCGTACAAACACAATCCAGATGAAACAAGTGTAGATTTAGAAGAGAATTTACGAGCAGAACATTCTGCTTTCTTAGCAAGGTATGATAACACCTCAAACTGCATAAATAGACGAGGGATAGAGGACTTAATCTTATTTAACATAACAGAGCTACCAGTAATCACTAGAAGCAAAGCTTGCTAAAGGCGATAAGTTGTCACATTCATTCAGCGAACAAAGACTTAGCATCATCGAGGACATTTTTTACAATGATTATGAGAAAATACAGAAGAGTCTGGTGTGCTTAGAACTATACAGATGGAAAAATGGTTTCCGTGGGCTACAGATGCTTAACAGACAGGTTTGAACAAATTAGCATAATGTTATCTGAAAAAATGGACACCCAATAAGAACCATCCTGGAGAAAATATATATTGAAGAAACGACGGTCTTTTCGCATAATTTGAGTTTCTAGTTTATTATTATGTTTAATACAAGCGTCTTCGCAAATATTCCTTTAAAACTTTTGAAATTTTCTAAAGATGTTTAATATCACGAAAAAATTTAATTTAAAGTAGGAAAAAGGTTAAACTAAATAGTAGAAAAAATCAATTACAAATTTCAATTAAAATGTGCATTTACAATTAATATTTTGATTTTAATTAAAAGGAAATTTTAATTTCTGTTGAAAAATATGACAAAATCAATTTCAATTTATATGTTTAAATTCAATATCTTAAAGCTTAATTTAACATAAAAATAAAAATGCCACTAAAAAGATTAAATTTAATCGAAGTGTTTAGTTTCAAAGTAACAAAATTAAATTAATTTCAAGTAAAAATGTTTCAACTAAATAAAATGTTTAATTTCATTTATAAAATTATAATTTCAATTTAACCCTTTATTTGCGATTAAAAGAAAAACTTCAAATAACATGTGTGCAATTCCAATTTCAAAAATTAATTTTATTAAAGAAGTTTAATCCCAGTTTGAAATAGTTTATTTAATTTCACTTAAAACGAAGTTTTTCTTCCGTTGCAAAGCAATACATTTTTAAAAGTTTGAATTTAGGAAAACCAGATATAAAATTCTGATAATCCTTTAAAATTTAGAAGAGAGAAAAGACGTTTTTGTTTGTATTTTATCTTAAGAAAATAAAATATTAGAGATTCCTATTTTAGCATGAAGAAAAACCCGTACATGAGAAAAATAAAAGGGTGAGGAAAAGAAAAAGAAAAAGAAAAAGAGAAAAAAGTCTTGCCTAGCCTCATTTATTTGACAGGATTCTATATTCACAAAATTATCGATTTCAAAATAGATTTGATGCAACTCAATTCAGATTTCTTCACATAGATTTCGCCCTGCAGTGCTGGGTTGAGGTTGGCTTAGTTTAAAGGTCAGTTTGAAGTCCCGCCTTTTTGTTTATAGAACAGGAACTTTCTCGAAGCTGACCTTTGACCTTTTACTGCAGCGCGGTCAAGAACCAATATTAAAGTAAACTGGCTTCCTGTCGGGCTACTTGTGTAGTCTTTGTCGAAATATCGATTTTTCTCAAATTTGGTAACGTTGCTCCACTTCAAAGAATCTGGGAAATAAGTGAAAATGCAAATGGCGATGGAAACGAACAATATGAGAAGAGAATGGCGAATGGTCTATTGTTTGTTTTCTTGTAGGTTTATTTTTCTCTTTCCCAGATGTTTGTGAATATTGGAGTTTTGGACGCGTTCGACTATTGAAGTTGTCGAAATTGGTGGGCTGTTACTTATTAAAAATTCGCTGCGAGTAATTGAGTCCAGGAGAGGAATTTAGTTGCGCTTTGTCAAATGGTGGGGGGGGAGAAGTCGAAGGGGGAATGGGGGGAGAAACGGAAACGAGGAGAATGAAGTTAAGAAGGGAAGAGAGTAGCTGGATATGAAGAAAAAAGAAGTAAAGGTCGAGAGATAGATAGAGGAAGTGAGAGGGGGAATTGGGAGGAAGGAAGGAAGGGAAGAAAATAGAAAGGAAGCAAGGAAGGAAGTAAGGAAGTAAGGGTGAGGAAGGAAGAAAGGATGAAAAAAGGAAGGAAGGATGGAAAAAAGGAAGGAGGGAAGTAAGGGTGAGGAAGAAAGGAAGGAAGGAAGGGAGGAAGAAAGGAAGGGTTTAGAAAGGAAGGAAGGAAGGAAGGAAGGGTTTAGAAAGGAAGGAAGGAAGAAAGGAAGGGTTTAGAAAGGAAGGAAGGAAGGAAGGGTTTAGAAAGGAAGGAAGGAAAGGAAGGAAAGGAAGGAAGGAAGGGTGAGGAAGGATAGAAGGAAGGAAGGGTGAGGAAGGAAGGGTGAGAGAGGAAGGAAGGAAGGAAGGGAGGAAGAAAGGAAGGGTTTAGAAAGGAAGGAAGGAAGGAAGGAAGGGTTTAGAAAGGAAGGAAGGAAGGGTTTAGAAAGGAAGGAAGGAAGGGTGAGGAAGGATAGAAGGAAGGAAGGGTGAGGAAGGAAGGGTGAGAGAGGAAGGAAGGAGGGTGAGAAAGGAAGGAAGTAAGGGTGAGGAAGGAATGAATGAAGGATGGAAAGAAGGAAGGAAGGAAGGAAGGAAGAAAAAAAGAAGGACAAAAGGTAAAGAAAAGCAAAACAAAGAATAATGTAAAAATGAATAAAAAAGGATGGAAGAAACGATTTGACGGAAGGAAGGGAAAAACGAATAAGAAAAGAAGGGGGAAAGAAGAATTAAAATCAAAAGAAAATAATATTGAATTATATAAATAAATTGGCTGAAGCAATGCAAAAAAGATGAAGGAAATGATGGAAAGTAGCAAGGAAGGAGGAAATAGAACGAGTGACTGTTAAGATGGAATGAATGAAAAAAGAAAAAAAAAAATAGAAAAAACAGGTACAACAAAGAAACAAAAATGAAAATCCAAAGAAAATATTATTGAAATATATAAAACTGGTTATACAAAATATAGAAATATATTTCTATCACGCGAGAGTAAAAGAAAGAACGAACGAACGAACGAGAGAAAGATGAATTCGAAAGTGGGAGACAAAATCAAACAACAGAATGCCAAGAAGAAAAAAACGAAAATCGATAGCTGAAATAAGAAAGAAAAAAAGAAAGAAAGAATGAAAGAAAGAAAGAAAGAAAGAAAGAAAGAACGGACAGAAGCGTGAAATGATGAGACGGAACAAAGTAAGGAATATGAATGAGCAAGAAAAAAAAAAAAAAAGAAAAATAAAGGAAATCGATAAAAAAAGAATATGGGAATATATATAAATATTACCAGATAAATTATACACATGAAATCGAAGGACTGAATGAATGAAAGCAAAAAAGAAAGAAACACGACAGAGATAAAATAAAGAAACGATAAGATGGAATGAACGAAATGAGAAAAAGAAAGAAGATATGTAAAAGAACTAAGTGAAAATAAAGAAGACGAATGAAAAATATTATTGAATTATATATAAATTAGTAGACAAAATGCAGAAATACATACTAGTTAAGAAAGATTGAAAGAAAGAAAAAGGGAGAATGAGAGACATAAATAAGAAAGCATGAAGGAAGGAAAGGGGGATAATGAAAAAGAATAAATGTGGGAAGAAAAAGAATTAGGAAGGAAGAAGAATGAAAGGAAAGAAGAAAAATTAGACGTGGTTGGAAATAGTATTGAAGTGTATTTTTTTTTTCTTTTAAAAAAAAAAATTCAATAAACCAGGAGAATATTTTATTCTATCGAAAGAATGAAATAAAGAAAACTACTGAATAGAGTAAATAAGAAAGAAAATGGATAAAGAAAGAAAGAAAAAAAGAAAGAAAGGAAGAAAGAAAGAAAGGACAAAAGAAAGAATGAAAGAAAGGAAAGAAAATGGACAAAGAACAAAAGGAAATTGATAAAGGAAGAAAGAATGAGAGAAAGAAAGAAAGAAAGAAAGAAAAGAAAAAAAGAACGAAAGAAGATAGAAAGAAAGAAAGAAATGACGAAAGAAGAATGAAAGAAAGGAAGGAAAGAAAGAAAATGGACAAAGAACAAAGGAAAATTGATAAAGAAAGAATGAATGAAAGAAAGAAAGAAAGAAAGAAAGAATAGAAAAAAATAAAGATAGATAGAAGGAAAGAAAGAAAGAAAGGACAAAAGAAAGAATGAAAGAAAGGAAGGAAAGAAAATGGACAAAGAACAAAGGAAAATTGATAAAGAAAGAAAGAATGACAGAATGAAAAAAAGAAAGAATGAAAGAAAGAAAATATAGAAATAAGAACGGGGAAAAGATAGATAAAAGGAGAGAGAAAAAAGAAAGAAAGGACGAAAGAAAGAATGAAAGGAAAGAAGGAAAGAGAATGGACAAAGAATAAAAGGAAATTGATAAAGAAAGAAAGAATGAGAGTAAGAAAGAAAGAAAGAAAGAAAGAAAGAAAGAAAAAAGAATGAAAGAAAGATAGAAAGAAAAAAGAAAGAAAGGATGAAAGAAAGGAAGGAAGGAAAGAAAATGGACAAAGAACAAAAGTAAATTGATAAAGAAAGAAAGAATGAGAGTAAGAAAGAAAGACAGAAAGAAAGAAAAGAAAAAAAGAACGAAAGAAAGATAGATAGAAGGAAAGAAAGAAAGAAAGAAAGAATGAAAGAAAAGAAAAAAGAATGAAAGAAAGTTGGAAAGAAAGAAAGAAAGAAAGGACGAAAGAAAGAATGAAAGGAAGGAAGGAAAGAGAATGGACAAAGAATAAAAGGAAATTGATAAAGAAAGAAAGAATGAGTGAAAGAAAGAAAGAAAGAAAAGAATGAAAGAAAGATAGAAATAAAAAAAGAATGAAAGAAATGAAGGAAGGAAAGAAAATGGACAAAGAACAAAAGGACATTGATAAAAAAAGAAAGAATGAGAGTAAGAAAGAAAGACTGAAAGAAAGTAAAGAAAAAAAGAACGAAAGAAAGATAGATAGAAGGAAAGAAAGAAAGAAAGAAAGAAAGAAAGAAAAGAAAGAAAGAATGAAAGAAAGTTGGAAAGAAAGAAAGAAAGGACGAAAGAAAGTATGAAAGAAAGGAATGAATGAAAATGGACAAAGAACAATAGGACATTGATAAAGAAAGAAAGAATGAGAGTAAGAAAAAAAGAATGAAAGCAAGAAAGAAAAAAGAATGAAAGAAAGATAGACAGAAAGAAAGATAGAAAGAAAAAAGAAAGGACGAAAGAAAGAATGAAAGAAAGGAAGGAAAGAAAATGGACAAAGAACAAAAGGAAATTGATAAAGAAAGAAAGAATGAGAGTAAGAAAGAAAGAAAAGAAAAAAAGAAAGATAGAAATGAAGAAAGAAAGAACGAAAGAAAGAATGAAAGAAAGGATGGAAAGAAAATAGACAAAGAACAAAAGGAAATTGATAAAGAAAGAAAGAATGAGAGTAAGAAAGAAAAGAAAGAAAAGAAAAAAAGAATGAAAAAAAGATAGAAAGGAAAAAAGGAAGAAAGAAAGAAAGGACGAAAGAAAGAAAGAAAGGAAGGAAGGAAAGAAAATGGACAAAGAACAAAAGCAAATTGATAAAGAAAGAAAGAATGAGAGTAAGAAAGAAAGAAAGAAAAAAGAAAGAAAAGAAAGAAGTATGAAAGAAAGATAGAAAGGAAGAAAGAAAGTAAGAAAGAAAGGACGAAAGAAAGAATGAAAGAAAGGAAGGAAAGAAAATGGACAAAGCACAAAAGGAAATTGATAAAGAAAGAAAGAATGAGAGTAAGAAAGAAAGAAAGAAAGAAAGAATAAAAAAGTAAGAAAGAAAGATTGAAAGGAAGAAAGAAAGAAAGGACGAAAGAATGGAAGGAAAGAAAATGGACAAACAACAAAAGGAAATTGATAAAGAAAGAAAGAATGAGAGTAAGAAAGAAAGAAAGAAAAAAAGAAAGAAAAGAAAAAAGAATGAAACAAAGATAGAAAGGAAGAAAGAATGAAAGAAAGGAAGGAAGCAAAGAAAATGGACAAAGAACAAAAGGAAATTGATAAAGAAAGAAAGAATGAGAGTAAGAAAGAAAGAAAAAAAGAAAGAAAAGAAAAAAAAAAGAATGAAAGAAAGATAGAAAGGAAGAAAGAAAGAATGTAATAAAGAAAGGACGAAAAAACGAATGAAAGAATGGAAGGAAAGAAAATGGACATATAACAAAAGGAAATTGGTAAAGAAAGAAAGAATGAGAGTAAGAAAGAAAGAAAGAAAAAAAAGAAAGAAAAGAAAAAAGGAATGAAAGAAAGATAGAAAGAAAGAAAGGACGAAAGAAAAAATGAAAGAAAGGAAGGAAAGAAAATGGACAAAGAACAAAAGGAAATTCATAAAGAAAGAAAGAATGAAAGAAAGAAAGAAAGAAAGAAAGAAAGAAAGAAAGAAAAGAAAAAAGAACGAAAGAAATATAGATAGAAAGAAAGAAAGGTCGAACGAAAGAATGAAAGAAAGGAAGGAAAGAAAATGGACAAAGAAGAAAAAGGTAATTGATAAAGAAAGAAAGATTGAGAGTAAAAAAGAAAGAAAGAAAGAAAGAAAAAATGAAAGAAAAGAACAAAAAGAATGAAAGAAAGATAGAAAGGAAGGAAGAAAGATAGAACAAAAGAAAGAATGAAAGAAAGGAAGGAAAGAAAATAGACAAAGAACAAAAGGAAATTGATAAAGAAAGAAAGAATGAGAGTAAGAAAGAAAGAAAGAAAGAAAGGACGAAAGAAAAAATGAAATAAAGGAAGGAAAGAAAATGGACAAAGAACAAAAGGGAATTGATAAAGAAGGAAGAATGAGAGTAAGCAAGAAAGAAAGAAAGAAAGAAAAGAAAAAAAAGAAGGAAAGAAAGATAGATAGAAAGAAAGAAAGTAAGAAAGAAAGAAAGGACGAAAGAAAGAATGAAAGAAAAGAAGAAAGGAGGGAAAGAAAATGGACAAAGAACAAAAGGAAATTGATAAAGAAAGAAAGAATGAGAGTAAGAAAGAACGAAAGAAAAAAAGACAGAAAAGAAAAAAAAGAATGAAAGAAAGATAGAAAGGACGAAAGAAAGAAAGAAAGGAAGGAAAGAAAATAGACAAAGAACAAAAGGAAATTGATAAAGAAAGAAAGAATGAGAGAAAGAAAGAAAGAAAGAAAGAAAGAATAAAAAAGTAAGAAAGAAAGATTGAAAGGAAGAAAGAAAGAAAGGACGAAAGAATGGAAGGAAAGAAAATGGACAAAGAACAAAAGGAAATTGATAAAGAAAGAAAGAATGAGAGTAAGAAAGAAAGAAAGAAAAAAAGAAAGAAAAGAAAAAAGAATGAAACAAAGATAGAAAGGAAGAAAGAATGAAAGAAAGGAAGGAAGCAAAGAAAATGGACAAAGAACAAAAGGAAATTGATAAAGAAAGAAAGAATGAGAGTAAGAAAGAAAGAAAAAAAGAAAGAAAAGAAAAAAAAAGAATGAAAGAAAGATAGAAAGGAAGAAAGAAAAAATGTAATAAAGAAAGGACGAAAAAACGAATGAAAGAATGGAAGGAAAGAAAATGGACATATAACAAAAGGAAATTGGTAAAGAAAGAAAGAATGAGAGTAAGAAAGAAAGAAAGAAAAAAAAGAAAGAAAAGAAAAAAGGAATGAAAGAAAGATAGAAAGAAAGAAAGGACGAAAGAAAAAATGAAAGAAAGGAAGGAAAGAAAATGGACAAAGAACAAAAGGAAATTCATAAAGAAAGAAAGAATGAAAGAAAGAAAGAAAGAAAGAAAGAAAAGAAAAAAGAACGAAAGAAATATAGATAGAAAGAAAGAAAGGTCGAACGAAAGAATGAAAGAAAGGAAGGAAAGAAAATGGACAAAGAAGAAAAAGGTAATTGATAAAGAAAGAAAGATTGAGAGTAAAAAAGAAAGAAAGAAAGAAAGAAAAAATGAAAGAAAAGAACAAAAAGAATGAAAGAAAGATAGAAAGGAAGGAAGAAAGATAGAACAAAAGAAAGAATGAAAGAAAGGAAGGAAAGAAAATAGACAAAGAACAAAAGGAAATTGATAAAGAAAGAAAGAATGAGAGTAAGAAAGAAAGAAAAAAGAAAGGACGAAAGAAAAAATGAAATAAAGGAAGGAAAGAAAATGGACAAAGAACAAAAGGAAATTGATAAAGAAGGAAGAATGAGAGTAAGCAAGAAAGAAAGAAAGAAAGAAAAGAAAAAAAAGAAGGAAAGAAAGATAGATAGAAAGAAAGAAAGTAAGAAAGAAAGAAAGGACGAAAGAAAGAATGAAAGAAAAGAAGAAAGGAGGGAAAGAAAATGGACAAAGAACAAAAGGAAATTGATAAAGAAAGAAAGAATGAGAGTAAGAAAGAACGAAAGAAAAAAAGACAGAAAAGAAAAAAAAGAATGAAAGAAAGATAGAAAGGACGAAAGAAAGAAAGAAAGGAAGGAAAGAAAATAGACAAAGAACAAAAGGAAATTGATAAAGAAAGAAAGAATGAGAGAAAGAAAGAAAGAAAGAAAGAAAGGGCAGAATGAAAGAAAGAAAACGAATTAAACGAAAGGAAGAAAGAGGGGAAAGGGCAGCGGGCGAAAGAAAAACTAGATATGTGGAAGTAATAATTACGGAAAGAGTCAAGAATTGAAGGAAAGTCTATAAAGAACAGGAAATTTATAATAGAAAATAAAAACAAAACAAAAAAAGAAAGAAAGATAAAGAATATGAAAGAAAGAAAGAAAGGAAGAAAAATGTAGCGTGGGAAAAACGAGATATATGTAAGTAATGATGACGGGAAGAAGCAAGAATTGAAGGAAAACCTATAAAAACGGGAAATTTGGTAAATCCTTAAAGTGAACGGTTGAAAAAATCATGCAGTAGAAAAAAATCGAAATAAATTACGGTTGAACGAAAAAAAAAAAAAATCAAACGTGGGAAGACGGATTAGGGAATGAATGAAGGAATTCCAGATTGAGAATTGGGAGAAAGAAAAGCAGAAAGAAAAATAAGATCAATGAAAGTAGAGAGAAGCGGATGATCGAAGGGGGATATGAATATGAAAATAAATACAAAAGGTAAAAACGGGTGGAAAATCATTTCACCCCAAGCAAGGCAATAATGCCACAAGTACATAAGGGGTTAAAAAATATGAGAATAAAAAAAAAACTACTATTAAGGAGAAAGGACAATAAAAGAACAAGAATTAAGAAGATAGAAGATAACGATTGACATCGCGTTTAAAGTTTTGAAGATCAAAGTTGTTTGGGAAGCAAAAAGCCAGAGGAGATTTCAACAAGCAAGAAGCGTGATAGAAAAAACTGTTAGCATAGAACTTACGGTTAAATCTAGCCATTACATGAATGATGAAACCTTCCCGCTGTGCTAGTAGAGCACTTAAATTCATAAAATCTAGGTACCATAGCGGAAAATTCATCAAAATATATTACCATGAAAGTATTTATAAAAAAAAGCGACGGGAAGCTACATTATGGCGGTGGGAAAGATACCGAAGGAAAGATGTCAGGTTAGGGCCAATAAAATTGCAGATTCTTCTTTAGATTTAATCAAGAATAACTAAATATATAGCAGGAACACCACACCAGTTGTGGCAGTAATATTTAAAGCAAAGACGAATGGTAGACATGTCATAGATTCTGGCGAGAAAAAATGTTTAGAACATAGTTAACGATATTTCTTAGTTGCAATTTCCAGTTCATGTCAGCTGTAAACCTTAATCTGAGAAGGCGCAATAGGCCACTCCCCTGGAAGTTAGCCATGTTGATAGAAGTTTAAAAGAATTCTCTCAGACGATTAAAAAAGTACAGTTTATTTTTTGAGTCTTAACGCCTCAAAAATAAAATTGCTCTCAAGACACTCTTTGCTCTATTTAACAACATAATGTAGACCATTTTCGAGATCAGCAGCCAATTTGATCTTATCGAACGGACCAGACTTACTATTAAAACAGGAGTACATAGTTGTGTCATCAGCATAGATCTCGGGGTTGAGAACTGATGATATCAGGAATGACATTTATGAAAATTAGATCCAAGGATAAAGCCCAGGTGAACACCTGCATTTATGCTAAAAGATGTAGAAGAGTGGCCATTCAAGTTAACTTTCATTTACCGTTTTGATAAGAATAACTGAATCCAGAAATATCATAACCTTTCAACTTATGAAGAAGCCCAGTTTGTCCAAGCCTGTCAAATACCTTTGGGATATCCAAAACAAAACCACGAGCCTCACCATTCTTATCTAAAGCTTGATAGATTCCTCCTGCAGTAATCATTAACAGATCATCAGGTAACCTAGAAAAGGGAAATCCACATTGCTTATCTGAATGTAGACCCTGTAATGTGAGATGTTTAACGAATTCAGAATTAAACAGACTCTCTAGTACTTTGCCAAAAAGAAACGATAGCAAATAGTCTCGGATTGTTCGCCTGCGTTTATAGTGGGTTATCAGTTATAGTGAAGTGTATGAGTGTTGAAACAGATTAGTTTGATTTGGCCTTGTTAGTTAGAGAGCCCACCATAAGAGGAGTATAAAACAAGAAAATCAAATTGTAAAGTGAAACAACAAACTTATATACATATAAATCTATTAAGGTCTCTGCAAATAAAATGTATTTTGGTTGATACAAGGTCGTCAAAATATTCGTAGTAGTCCTTGCAAGAATGAGTCTATGTGTACATAGACAGGAACGTATGTGTGTATGTATGTATGTATGGATGGATGAACGTTATCGTACGGTAGGAATGTCTGCGAAGTAATCGCTCAGTCTTAAAATGTTCCGTTCGTTTATCAAGTATAAAACTGGTGAGGGAGAAATCTAGAGATAATAATTACGATCACTTGACGTTTGTCAAGGGCCGTGTTGATACGCTCGTCTCCTTCTCTCTGGTGACTGGCGAACTTGCCCGACTTTTGTTTGTGGGGCTTGAAAGAGTCATTAGGGAATTCACTGCCGTATATGATTCCATTAGACGCCGAAAAAACTTCGCGTCGGCTCGGGAAAAGGTCCGTAAACGAATTTTGTTTCTGAGAATTGAAGATAATTTGAATTTTGTTTTTAAATGTTTTCTAGTTTTCTATTGGCCGAAAAACATTTCACATCAAGGTGTGAAATTTCACGAGTTTTGTTTTGGATTCGTTTTTGCGTGTGTGTTAAGCAGAGTTTGTAAATTCGAGTCTTTTTCATTTTGTAACAATATCAATGAGTCAGTGCTTAGCATTTCAATTTTAAGTCTAGATCTTGTTTTGTTCACTACACGTTCTTAAAGACTGAATCTGTAAAAGAGAATTTCTAATAATCAAGAAAGCAAGAAGCAGCAAGGTGTTTGTTATAGCGTAGGTACCTCCATTAGGTCACGTAAAAAAAGCAGCATATCACGATGAAAAAAAGGTCCATAAATCAAGGAAAACACAGTTTTGTATCAATATGTTTATGTTGTTATGAAGAGGAAAGACCAAAGTATTTTTTAAGTATTTTTTGAAATTTTTTCTTCTTCCTAGCACGTAGAAAATTTTGATTAAAATTTTGATTTTTTTTACGACAACGCGATGAAATAAAAAAAAAGGTTTGTTTTATTTTGCGCTTTTCCCGAGGAAAACACACGTTAATTTAGGAAATTCTTGCAAAAATCAAATAATTGTCGGATTTTAATGAAACTTTCAGAACTTATTTACAAATGAATGAAATTACTTTTGAAATTGTTTTTTTAGAAAATCTTGTTAAAAAGAGATTTTTTTTAACATGTTTCCACCCACTTACATATTTTCATGAAATTTCGAGAAATTAATTCTTCACGCACGGGATTTGTTTTATTAGTTATAAACAGGACTCTTTGTAGAAAGTAAATCACCAGTTTTTTTTTGTAAAACAATACCCCATATCATAGAAAATCTGCTTTGAATTATTAAAAAAAATGTAAAAATTATGACATTAATTAATTAGAAAAGCTTTCACCTGTTTTTGTAAATACGTTATACTAAGGACATTATTTTGTGAAGAAATACATTTTTTTCGATGAATAATGTATCTTTAACAATTTTTTTTCCCATTTTTAAATTTTTTTTCATTAACTTCTTAATACTTCAAAAATCGTTTAAAATTCTTTATTGCTTTTAAGCACGTAATGCAATGATAACGTTAATGAAAAAGTAAATTTACGAATCGAAATTTGAAAAGCACATAACAGTCGTTTGACCCCAAATATTTAAAAAATAATTAAAAAAAAAAATTATTGAAAAAAACGTTCATAATTTCTACGTATGGAAATGTATACATGACATAATCCTTAAAAAAAATTTAAAACAATTATCTAATTAATAAAAAACTTTAAACTATTATCTAATTAAGAAAGTATGAAATAAAAAATAGATATTACATAATTGCTGAATAAAAATGTTAATATTTAAAATTAAAAACGAAAAACCGCGTTCGATTACTTTGCAAAAATTGTCAATTTTGATCATCCATAGTAATTTGTCATCACCTCGTCACAATCGATTTCTTTGATAAATTCAGACACATCGTTAAGAAATGTTTGGATACAAATTTTTATGCTATAAGTAAGTACTGTTTGTTTCATATCAGATTAATTTAACTTTAAATTTTCTAATTTTACTCAAATAACGTGTCAAAAATATATAAATTTATTTTAGGAAGAAATTTAAAATCAAAATTTTGTTTGTTTACAAATTTCTTAAAATTTAAGAAAATGGCCGCTTCTAAGAGAATTAAACAAAAATCGAGCATATATTTGACATTCCAATCTATTTAATTTCTGTCTGAAAGACACCAGAATATGTTACTTACTGTAAGTAATAAATTTAATGCTTTAGCTTTCGATTAATAACAACATATTGAGACAAAACTTTGTTTTTGTTGATTTATGAGCCTTTTTTAATCGTGATATGCTGCTTTTTTACGTGACCTAATGGAGGAACCTATTATAGCGTTTACAGAAAACAGGAGAGAGTTTAAGGACTATTGCAGGGATACCATCAAGTCCACAGGATTTGTAAATATCCAGTTTAGAAACTACAGCAGAAAGTACAACAATTTAAATATCTAGTAAGTGTTTTAATAGTGGTTAGAAAGGGCATAGCGAAATCCGGCGGCGCATAGTGATAACTAATGTGCCTTCTAAACGCTAAAAAAGGTATTAAGAAACAAGTAAATTTCGTTAAAAACAACGAGCAACGTACTGAACTGTTATATAATATCAGTTATCAGTTAATGCTGGAAAATCTCTTTACAAATGAAGAATATATTGAAACAAGAGACATGTAGGTTCTACAGAAGGATTCTGTGAATAATAGGGATAGAAAATGTCAGAAACGACGAGGTTTTAGAGAAATGGAAGCAAAAATGAGATTTCCACATAACATCAGGAAGAGAGAGTTGGAATTCCTCGGGCACATATTAAGAAAAGACGGATTGGCAAATTTGACACTCACAGGACTCATCGATGTTCAGATGGATACAGGAAATAGCACATAACGTAACTATCAACCTTGTGTAAATAGATGGGAGTTTAGGACTGGATGGTTGTTATATTATCAAACAATGTGAGGACAAGAATTCGAAAAACTCTGTAATTAATAATAATAATAATAATAATAATAATAATAATAATAATAATAATAATAATAATAACGAAGACAAAACCCGTACCCATCAGTTGCTACGTAGTGCAGGGTTGAAAGCTAAAACTGAAAGTTTTATCCTTGCTGCACAGGACCAATGCTTGTGAACTAGGAATTATCAAGCACATATACTAAAATATTGTGTTAGATCAAAATGCGGATTCTGTGATAAATATCCACAAACGATTGATCATCTTGTATCAGGTTGCACGATATTGGCACTCACTGAATATAAATCCCGACATGACAGAGTGGGCAAATATCTGCATTGGAAAATTTGCAACTTCTACGGGAAGGAAACTGAAAGAAAATGGTATGAACACCACCCAGACACGATTACGGAGATAGGACCTGTTAAAATTCTATGAGACTACACAATACACACTGACAGAACAATCAAAGCCAACCGCCCAGATATTGTTATTAAAGACCACAAACAAAAAAAGTGTCGCCTTATTGATATGGCAGTCCCTGAAGACTGCAATGTATCTTTGAAAATATTCAAAAAGCTGTCAAAATACAAGGACCTTGAAATAGAAATCTCAAAAATGTGACATACTGGAACATCAACAATCCCTGTTGTAGTTGGAGCCTGAGGATTGTTTGGAAAAAATTCCAGTAGACTCATTGAAGGGATTCCTGGAAGTCCATGCCTCGAGGAGATACAAAAATTGTTCTGACAAGTATCGCCCACACTTTACGAAGGGCTTTATCTATGTCATTTTTTTTCCAGTGAAAAGTGTCATGATGCCATTTCTTACCTTAGGTCCCTGGTCGGGACCCGGAAAGAAATGTGTAAACGCCAGAAATCAAAATAAATAAAAACAATAATAATAATAATAATAACATGAATAATAATGGCGTTGACAGAGAAACAAGAATAGGCTTCGTCATTGACGTGGTTGTTCCTGGCACAATATCTGGGTAAAAGAAATTGTTAAACTGAAGAAATACACCGACCATCGGACTGAAGTTGACAGAATGTGGGACGTTCAGGCCATTATTGTATCAGTTATCGTCAAGTCGTTGCGGGGCATGTCTCACCGAATTTAAAGTGATAGTGTAAATCGACATAAAGCATAGCATCACATCTCTTCACAAGTCTACATTCCTTGGCACCACTGAAAATATTCTGTGAAAGGAGCTCTCAAACTAATGGCGTACGAGTTGTGGGAGAGAAATGATAATGCTATATCAGCTGGAAACGAAAACAACGCATTAATAATAGTAATGATGATAACAATAAAAACAACAAAAATACTACAACTACTACTACTACTGCTACTACTACTACTACTAATAATAATAATTCATTACCCAGAAATTTAGAGATTAATGGGAAAAAAAATTATCTTCACACTTAACCAATTCATTTTGGAAGAGAAATTAATTTCCTAATTTCACCGTAAAATCAATTAATTTTTGGCGGTTGGAGTGTGAGATATTCGATAAATTTTACTGAAATAAAAATTTTCATCAGATATTTCACAATTCAGGATAATGATAAAAAGCGCATTTGGTCAGATGAAACCAAATTTTGGCAAAAGATTGACGTAGGTATTTTAACGCCAATGCTTTGTGCTAATCGACTAAAGTCAACGTGAGTTGAAGATTTGAGAGCAAGTCTCGTAAATTAAGACGAATTTAGGAGCCAGCTCTATTCTGACAGGGTGGCCCGTAATTGTCGATTTGATCCAACCTATTCTTCGTAATTACTTTAAAACGAAAGTAAGGAACGAAATAAAAGAGAAAAAAATGGAGGAAGAGAAATCAACAATCAATCAACGGGGAGGAAAAATAAGATATATAAAACATTCATACCAATAAAAGCACAAGAAAATCGAGAAACAGCGGCAGACTAACTCTGTTCTGACGAGTGGACGAATGCATACAGCCACAAAGCTCTAAGAGTAAACATGAATTAATAGAAAAAAAAATCCATCTTAATTCAATTAACGCTCTATCTCTGTCTTCGATATTGAGCACCATACCACAAAGTATGTTTGCCATGAATGCCTAATTACCAGCAAACCACTGACAAACTAGCAATTTTGGCTATAAAAACAGTAATCGAACTTGTATCCTACACGGAACCGTCAAATAACCTGACGTGCTATAAAATTTAGCTACATAGGAAGCGTCTGTTTAGCAAAGTAAATTTGTTTTTAAACAACAAATTTCACATGATTTTTCTCGAACGATCATATCTGTTCGAAGCGTATCTTAACGTAAACAAATGGAATTTTACATTATGAAATAGCCTAAGTCCGACAATTATTTTAATATATCTTCTTTTTATATGTTATTTTTATGGATACAAATATTTAAGGAAATGCTCTGTTTATGATAATGTGGCACCAATTAACGAGGCAGAAAGGGAAAAGAAAGAAAAGAGTAAAAGAACAGGCATTTGATAAGCAAGAACACACACACGGCTAAGAGACAAAGGATAAAAGGATATTTTGATAAGTAGCAAATGGCGAAAGAGTGTCATTACAATGACAGGGAAATTCTGAGTAAAAAGAAAGGGAAGGAAAGAAAGAATCAGATAGGTTTTGGCATCGGCTGTGTTATCTAAGGATATGAAAACAAACTATTGGTACGGGAAGACATCTTATTATCAACTACAGACCGGCTGGCCAAAGAAAAAAAAATTCAAATGAAAATGTTATTTCGATAAGTGACGAAAAACAGGCAACTAAAGGGACTTTGGACAGATATGAAAAATTAAGGACCACCTACTAGTGTCCGTTGACCGATTTTCCTTCGACGGAACATCCTTGGCCTGCGATAATAAAATTATGTTATCAGAAATATGTACCGAAGGAAAATGAATGGGAACCTAGAAGTGTTTTTTTCCTTTCTTCGAGGCGACAGGCTGACTGGAACTTTGGAGATGTTTCTTTTTGAGACCGTGTTAGGAAGACCACACATTCTGATAATTAGCGATAAAATACCTGACGTAAACCACGTGTAGAACAAGAGACCGCCATTGTCATATTGTCCCGTTCGCGGCCAGAGAAATGATAACACCATTAAGAGGAAGAAAAGGGAAAGAGAAGAGATAATTTTTTTTTAGTTAAGCAAGATATTCTTTTTTCTTCCTGAAACAAAGCCGCGGATTCGTCCACGCCCGACTGAGACATCATTGGTCGAGTGGTGATCACGTGACGCACGAGGGAGGCTGTTGCAGCCCATCTGGAGGATGAGTAAGAGAGGTTGCTACGAAGATGTGGGGAGGGCAGTTCACGCCCCTCTGAAGTATGATGAGAAGGTGGGAGTGAGGAAAGGTTCCCAAAAAGGTGGAAATTCCTAACCAGAGAGGTGGATATGTATTTAGAATTATCGAGGAACCCCCCGGTGCCGACAAACTCACCCCGGTTTTGGTCGGCGCCCATATAAACGAAGCCACAACGAGCAGAGTTGAGTTGAGTTCCAGCAGTTCCCAGAGTCAGTCTTCAGTTGAAGCAAGCCTCGCAGATAGCTGACCAAGATTCATGCACATTCCGGACCCCTCTTCAACCCAAGAACAATTATTTTGAAGAGCAACTTACATCCAGATCACCGAAATAATTTTTTTTCTTTACTTTCGTCCAAAGACCCACCGAAACACCAATTTCTTAGAGAGCAGACAACTTGAAATGTTAAAACTTGCCTAGCGGAAAACGACGTGTCACAATGCATAGAACGGGTCGAGAGATAGATGCAGTCCTATCTATCGAACAACTAGACATAAAGTTTGTTACCTTTTTCTTTGATACTTTGAACTTTTGAGTTTTCATTTTATTGTCTTTTATGCATATTTGTGTGGTATCACCCCCGTTGAACTCGGTTTGCAGTATGGCCCCAACCACTGTTTGATCTCGTCTGCCTAAGATCAATTCACAACGTGGGTAGGCGGACTGGGGGATCAGTGCAGTTACCTTGGTAACCAGGCGTTGGAAGCGAGTTGGGAACGACGAGGCTGATATCAAATCTAATCAGATTCCCACCCGAATCACCGAAAGGTTAGAACGTCACATTTGGAGCAGCGACACCCGAACGGAGCAGCGAGGAGCGAACGGCTGGCGCCGCGGCGAGGACGTCACAATTGGTGCTATTTAGGGACGTCACAGTTGGTGCCGTGGTAGACTAGGATAGAACGTCACGGTTGGCGCTGCGACCAGGGGACGACGTCACAATAAACAGTATTCTCTATATTTACCTGCCTGAACGTAGCTAAATGGTATAGCACGTCAGACAAGACTGTGACACGATACGTTGCCGTGGACCTCTCTATATTCGAACCATTCACCCATTGTTGAATCACCCACGGTACTTTAGACGGCAACGACATTTGCTTAACGTAAAACATGAGATTGTTGGAACTTGTGGGATCCGGATTACTTGGCTCTTAAATATAAAGTATTGAACGGTTATTTTAGCCAGACAAATGACCTAGAAAATTGAAAAAAGACCCTGGTATTTAGTTATAGGGTCAGATTTTCGGAAACAGCTTAGGGCCCATGAACATTTCCACAAACCCCATCTCTTCATTTGCAAATAATCCTACGCGGAGTTTTTTTCTCCTGCTTTTGCTTCATAAGCGACTGCCACCAGGAACGAAATGACTCCTTAGATGTTTATCCGAAGTCAATGAGAATTAATGAAAGCTTATTATACCTCCCCTTTAATATGAAAGGGAGGTACGGTGGAGTAATAGGGTGCAGCTCGCAGTGAAGAATCGAAGAGCCGAGTTCGAATTCCAGTCGAGTTCATTACATTCACTTAGGTTCTAATACACTTGGGAAAGGTATGTATCCATCTCCCCCCAGCTATGGGTAAATAGTAGCTCAGACTGTGTTCTTTATCCTTGTGTGGCTAGCAGTCTAGCAGATGGAAAACACTGAAATCAAAACTGTATGCAGACCTGGCGAAAGACATACCATACAGCTAAGGAAAAGATCATTCCCATTGACTCGATAATACCGGCTACGGACGATTCCTTTTAATAGTTAAAAATTGGATTGACCAAAAGAAATCTATTGGTCTTAGAGCAGAGCACCCACCTTTGAAACTCGTGGATAGGCGCTACACAATCACAAATAACTGTACTGAATAACAGAAGCCACGTTACTTGAGGGCTTTCAATAACAGCAACAGCTAAAATGGATAGTACCTACACGAAGAGAAAATAATGACAAAAGCAACAGCTTGACGTTCGTCATTACTTACAAAACCAAAACGGTTACGAATGAATCATCTATTAATACAGGAAAGACCAATAACATTTGAAAAACCTATCTTCCTGAGAAGTTATTTTAATAGAAAGATTTCATCAATTTCAAACAACAGGAGCACTGACTGTTCGATGAATGAATACCGAATTTAATCCATACAAGGAAAGGCTAATATTATCAGCATTATTTGTCTATCATTATAGAATTCAAAAGTGTCTAACCGGTCTTGTGGGTTTATTAATTATTTTCTATTCTACATTCATCTTCCTATAAACGAAACGTCACGAGCCTCTCGCTGCCTTATCGCTATTTCTATGGCATGTGTTCTGACGGGTGAATTTCCCTAGTTTCACCACTCCTGACCATTAGGAAAGGGACCCACCATTCTGTGTATGCAAGTGTAACACCTTTACATTCCCTTTGTATTTCAATAATAGGAAGTACGTCCCATTCGAATAGCTTTCTTCTGAAGATCGTTGGCTTGGTTATTTTAAGTCTTTTTAGGTTATTTAAAACCAAATAATATTTCTTAGATTAAAAGAATCTTTTGCAGGTAATAATAACTTTTATTAATGCAAATACTACTAATTAATCCCTACCCGGGGAAGACGAGATAGAATAACCCGGATTGTTTTGCGAAACAGACCCCCGGGCAGGATGTTTTCCTAATCGCTACAATCTTGACCCCTTTAAGTGTCGGATTAACTGCTATCTTTCCTGAATAACCTCACGAACTTGACTATCGAGGATGGGTAAGAACCTTCCATCTTAACGATCTTATTTTTCATTGGGTTTGTTTGTAATACTGGAGAATGATACCTTTTCTGTTTACCAAAACTTTTGACATAATGCTTCAACTAAATCAACTTACTAAGAAGAAAACTGGCAGTCCTTCTATGTTCTATTAGAGCTTTATCATACTATATATCCTAACCTAAGTTAGATATCTACCACTACCTCTAATAAGACTCCCATTAGTATATTATAAATTAACTGATTTAATATATGGTTTCCTCGCTACACAGGAATTACCATGTTTCAAAAACCGAAGCTAAAAACTTCAAATTTAATTATATAATTAAATTAAATCATTAGTTCTCTTTCATCTTCAAGCGAATTTTTGAATGACATTTTTAAATTTACTGAGTTTTAAACGCACATATAATTCATAATTCTTTGTTTCCAAGGATACAGAGAAATCCAATCATTTATTAGGTTGGTGCAAAAATAATGACGTAATAATGTCGTTTTTTGACTTAAAAATACGTCAAAAAATGACATTATTACGTCATTATTTTTGCACCAACCTAATAGATAGGAGCGGTAGCGTGTTCATTTTTATTAACTATTGTTGTATCAAATGAGTTACGTTCTAAAAAGCTTAAATTTAGGGAGGATTGGGGTGCATTTTTCAACGAATTTTGACATCCGTCGAACACATATCATCTGTTTTTTGTTTTTTTTATTAACGACAAAAAGGTTTTTAGCATTTTTTCCGTTAAATTCGTAATTGTATACTTAAAGATTCTTTCTAGAAGGGGTGTTTGGGTTAGAATACGATATATTGAACTACAGTTTTAAAATATAATTTTTTCCTCTTAATTGCTAATAGTCTACATTTCTTTTTAAATCAAGTAAATGTAATAGAGTTACTTAAATTATTTAAAAATTATTATTACATATAAAATATAAGTATGTATATTACCAGCTCCCTTTTTTTTAATTTTTTTTTAATTTTTAAATATTATTTAAGGAAAATTTTTGACAATGTCGGCAAAGAATAGCCATTTCATTTCTTTGATTCAGTAAATTTTTATTTTTATAAACTTAATAATATATAGTTTCTCATGTATGTGCAAAGAGCATGGGTCATTTAATGACCTACTTATTTTAGCTGTTCTTATTAATTTCCATTTTACAGTAGGTGTTTTATTTTATTTATCCTCTGTAAATTTACACTGAGCACTGTTTTGTAAAATTTAAAATATCAATAAGAACACCGGATTATATATCTTACTGTTCTTTCTTTTCATTATAACACACACACACACACACACACATTAGATCTGGTTAAGAGTATACACCGATCATTTGGTAATATATATGCTGATGTTGCAACAGTATATGGGTGCACCTCCGAAACTCTAGACGAGCAGATATTGGCAGCTGATCTCTCCTCTGATCGATCTCTTACAGCTCAATGGTGGAATAACTGGCTGGTTACATTCACTGCTTCAAAAAACTAAACTAGTAACATTCCATCATTGCCAATCAGACTCTGAACTACCGCAATGAATGGATGTTCCCACAGAGAGGCCCCCTGCCTTGAGTATTCACTGGACATTAAATTCAGCTAAGGCCTTAAGTGGAAATCATACATATCTTGCCTCTTCTCACCACAGAAGAAGCAAGATATTTTACCTTGAGTGGCTTTTGAGTCTCGTATTAAGCTAACGTTAGTATTATAAATATTAGAAGGACTTTGTATTAGACATCCAACTAATTACCATCTAAATATTTTTCCCCCAATATACTTTTTCCATTTTATCTTTTTTAAATAATTTACTTTATTTACCTCGATTTAGCTCTGTTGAGCGAGGTACGAAACCGTTTAGCTAGCCCGTTTTTCATTTTTACTTTTCATTATCATGCGTGATAATAAAACTAATTTTTGTCTGTTTATGGCAGTGATCAAATTTTGTACTACTAAACATATCTTTCTATAAATATTAACAACTACAATATGTGTATGCTGAAAATATAAAATTATTGTTGGCTGGCATTAAAAATAATTCAGTTCGACTCTGAATTTCTGGCACCCACCTGTCGAATACAAGAAATATTTTTCACAGTCGGTCAGGGATCATAATCCAGGTGACCATGTGTGCGTGTTCAAGAAGACATTTTGATTTGTCTTGGGTATATGTTGTTAAGCAAAAAGACAAACAAATGGTGTTTTTCTTTCTTGATTTGGAATGAGGATTAGGATAGGTTGCAAAAGTTTTCAAGGCAGAACGAGAAGGATCTCCACCAAGAATTTTTCAGCGGAGTCCATTCAAGCAATTTGCAAGAAATCACTTCCAAGTGACGTGGTGTTTCTATCTTTCACTCTTCCGAGAATTTGTGACCAGAGAACCGATCAATCTATCGATCGATCGATGGACTTGTTTGCTGGAAGTCATGGCGCGGTAGAATTACGCGCCAAACTTTAGCGGGAAAGAGAATAGAAAATTGAATTGGTGGTATGGATTTTTGATTTTTTTCTCCCTCTCCAGTTTTCTTTTGGTGATCTTGCAAACGAATGTTTCCCTTCACGTTACATTGATCATCGACGCTCCATATGATATAGATAGGAAATAGAATCAACTCTTTACGATTATAGGTAGCGGCTCTAAACAACAACGAGCGAAAATAATACGAAGCTAGCTACCAGAATATAAAATGTACGCGGTCTGTCTGAAAATAACGGGATTAGCTGTGCTATGTGATCTATGGACGAAAGAGGGATAAGCGGATTGTGTTATCCTGGGAGTAGATAACCGTAATCCTAGCTTTCTGCAGCCATTGCATTTTTTACATATGCGAGATGCGTGCCAAGACTAATCGTGGCAGCTTCAGCACGACAATGTACCTTCTCAGAACGCCCTTAGCCTCCGGAAGAACCATCTGAGAGGAACATCGCCGTATTGGAACAACCACCCTATGCACTTGATCTTTCTTCGGGTGACTTTTTCCCTTCTCCCCAAGCTGAAGGGGATCCTCAAAGGGAATCGTTTTGAAGGCGTGGATTCCATCTAGAGGGCCGTTATGACGGAGCTAATGGACATCCAATAAGAATCCGTCCAGCAGTCCGTCCTGGGTATGACGATAAACTACGTCCAGCAGCAAGGCCTCTGATCAGGAAAAAAGTATTACCAGCAATAAAAAATCTTGTCGGCATTAGATAACCTTATTTACATTGCTCGGACTATCATCCTCATCTTTGTTGTCATATTTATCACAAAGTTTCGTCCAGCCTTCTTCAGTTGTTTGGAATGTCGAACTGAACCCTTTATTTCGCTCGCTGGGGTAGACTGTTCTAGTTCCACGTGCCATGTCTAATGGATGTCAGTTATCTACTTATCAGTTATCCTCTCTCCAAGTTCTCCACCGCCTTAACCAGGTATTGAACTCACAACTCTTTGGGTTCTGTCACTGGATCTAACTAACGACTTTATCCACTGTGCCATATCCTTGAGGACATCTGTGTACGAATTATTATTGTATTATTATTATATATTAATGTATTATAAACCTAATGTAAATATTTTTTTACCAGTAATCATATTGCAAATTTTGCTTTTATCATTAGATTTTTTTTTTTTTTTTACCAGAGTTCATATTGCAATTTTTGTTGTTATTATTGCTTTGCTCTGGCACTCCTTATTACTGCTTCCCATATTGTATTCATTTCTATGCTTGGTCGGCTCAGGAGATTTTTTTGTGGCCTCGCATCTGTGCTGATTCCTTAAGTTTATGAATTTTTCAAATGATGTTCTTTGTCTATGATTTCAACCTGATCCCTCAGAGGGCAGTGATTTCCCTTTTCTCTTCACATCTCTATTCAATATAAATAGTGTACATAATACCTCATCTCAGAAATATAGACAGATATTAAATAGCCCATTGAGGTTGATAAGCCGTGAAACAAACCAAACCAAACGTCCTGCAGTTCACAGAAGAATGGTAGAGAAAGACAGAAGAAAGAACATTAGACTAGAGACGTATTATATTGAAAAAGAAACTATGCTCTGTCTTGTTTCGAATTGAAATAAATTGTTCGTAACAGCAGTCCCGTTACTTTTCTGACAGACCTGCGAGATATACGCAGGCCCCCGATGAAAAAAGGATTTATATCGCAAAACAAATAGCTGTTTGCAGGCATAATCAATTCAATAAATATTTATAATATTTAATACCAATCCGACATATCGAATATTATACGATAAAAATTTTCAGATAACATTCCAGTTAATAAATACATATCAGAATACAGATATATTGATACACTTTGTCATATATTTTTCTTTGGAGAAAAGACTATATCTTGTGTCTTTTTTTCTTCTCGCTCTTTTTATATTTTTTATTTTTTTTTTAATTTTCAGATGAGAATTTATCTTGTCTTTCTTTTCTCTTGATATCCTACTCGCTCTTCTTATTTTTTTAAAATTCTTTTTTCTTTTTTAAATGAAACTATATTAGTCTTTCTTTCTTCTTTTCTCGACTAATATCTTGTATCTTTCTTTCCTTCTCGCTCTTATGTTTTACTCTTTCTTTCTTTTTTAAATGAAACAATATTTGTCTTTCATTTCTCTTTTCTCGACTATATATTGAGTCTTTCTTTCCTTCTCGCTCTACTTATTTTTTTATTCTTTTTTTCTTTCATACATGAAGCTATTACGTTGGTGCAAAAATAATGTCGTTTTCTCACATAGTAACATATGTGAGAAAACGACATTATTTTTGCACCAACCTAATATATCGACTTTCTTTCTTTTCTCTTTTTTGTTCGACTATATTTCGTGTTTCTTTTCTTTCCTTCTCGCTCTTTAAATTTTTTTTTCTTTTTTTCTTTTTTAAATGAAACTATATCTTGTCCCTCTTCCTTTTCTCTTTTTTTCGATTATATCTTGTGTTTTTCTTTCCTTCCCGCTCTTCTTATTTTTTATTCTTTTTTTCTTTTTAGATTAAACTATATCGCGTCTTACTTTTTTCTTTTTTTTTCGATTTTCTTTTGTGATTTTCTTTCTTTTTTTTTCTTTTTAGAGGAGAATATATCTTATGTCTTTCTTTCTTGCTTGCTTTTTTTACTTTCTTTTTTTTCTTTTTTCGCGGGAAAAATGATTCTTTTGTCTGTAAGTAAATATTAAAATGTAATGTACTGACCGTGTCTGAAGAAAAAAAAACAAATTCCCATCACTATAGATATACATATATAAAAATGTACATATTCCATTAATAAAATATCCTTGATAATTCCCGTTGCTAATTAGCAATTGTTTCTTCGCATTCATTGGTTTTCGCAATTTTCGCTTATCATTTGTTTGAAGTCGACTATTCTCAGTGTCGAGCCTTATAGAAACATTATTTTCTGGTTCCTCAGCTGGCTTTTGGTCCGAAACGGTGGGATTTTAAAGGCGCACAAATGAAGATATTTGTTAACGACAGGATTATCCGGTGACCAACAATAATGATTATATAATCGTTTTAATAAAATTTGAACCATTTACTTATCTTGAAAAATCTAACATAAACAAAGAACAATCAAAGCTAATCGCCCAGACATCGTGATCAAAAACCACAAAAACAGAATGTGCTTTCTTGTAGACATGGCTTTCCTGCAGATAATGTATCTTTGAAGATCTTCAAAAAATCTGTCAAAATACTTGAAATGGAAATCTCGAAAATGAGACACGTGAGGACATCAATCTTTCCAGTTGTAGTTGGAGCCCTCGGATTGATTGGAAAAGCTACCGATAGACTCATTGAAAGGAACCTTGCTAGCACATACCTTAAAGAAATACAAAAAGTGTACTCCCGAGTACAGCTCACAGATTACGATCGGCTTTATCTAAGTAAAATATGTGTTTTTGTTTTTTTTATATAAAAATGATCAGTGGAAAATATCATTACGCCATTTGTTACCTTAGGTCTCTGGCTGGAACAAGAAGAGAAATGAGCATACAAGAGGAAAAAAATAATAAAAATAACATGAAAAATTCAGGCTTTTTTGCTATTTGAATATTCTAAAGCTAATGATTGAATAATTTCATAGCGAGTGATACGACAATAAAAATATCCGTAGAATTTCCCTATTGCATCGTTAAATATTTGAGCTTCACAAATTTATCTACACATTGCAATAACAATCATAAATATGAATTCTGGTCGTTATTTTAAGAAGTAAGGGGGTACAAATGAAAAGATTCGAAATTGATAAATCTTTCCATTTGAAGATTGAATAAGACTGCAAACGAGATTTTTAGTCGATTTCCTTGTTAATCTTTTCAGTTTCCTTCCAAGAATTTCCATTTCCTCTTCTGTTTTGACCGTTTTCAACCATTCTTTTTTCAAGATAAAGAACATAACTGTCTGGAAATATTTTCTATGTTTTATTTCTCATTCAGGTATTTAAACTATTTGAGCAGTGTTTCTTTCACCATATTTTCGTTGCATTTAATCGCAACTCTTCAACCACAATTCCATGACAGTATCTAAAAGCAATCTTCATTTATTTCTACATAAATCTCAGATTGTGATTATCCGATCATCATAATTGACCAGAGGTAAAAATGCACTATTTGCAATGTCTACACGTTGTTTCTGTATTTAATACGAACCGGTCGATCTCAATCATGTCAGCGTTGGGAGGCAAAATGTGACTCTAATAAGATTTTCGATCTCTCAACCGATGGGCAGTAATTCATTGGGTGTTTAAATAGGGCAATATTTACTCAAACACGTGCAACCAGCAAATATAATGTTTATGCATATAAAAATTGATGTGTGATTAAAAATAATACTAACAGCTCTCTCACTCTTTCTCTCTCTCTCTCACACACACACACACACACACACATATATATATATATATATATATATATATATAAACGTGAACATTGAAGTCAACACTCAGAGGCGATAGGCTGCTTCATGCTAGACCAAATTGTCAGGCTGGCCGAAACAGCCTGTCACCTCTGAGTGCTTATTTCAATGTTTACTTTTATATTTATATTTACATACGCTCTATTTATAATATTGAACACTTTATCCCATAAATATACCACACCCTAAAACTATATTTCTTTATATATATATATATATATATATATATATATATATATATATTGTGTTAACTAGATATTTTTATTAAAATTATATTACGGCTAGTCTCTAGCAAGCAAATGAAAATTCTTCATGAAACTCCGAGTCGGGCTACCGGTGAGAAATAATATACGTATTTATTACTATATATATATATATATATATATATATATATATATATATATATATATATATATATATATATATATATATATATATATATTGTGTGTGTGTGTGTGAACAAAAACAAAAGGAGTACTTACCTTGTTGCAATATAATATTCTCACATGTGCCATCAGAGGCCGAAATACGTCGCCTAAGAAAAGTTTTCCGTTTGTTTTTATTTATAGAGTACTTGAAAAAAGCTACATATCATACATCCACCCTATACATATATATATATATATATATATATATATATATATAATATATATATATATATATATATATATATATATAATATATATATATATATATATATATATATATATATATATATATATATTTGAATAAAAACAGACCACTTTAAGGTTAAAGTGGTCTGTTTTTATTCAAATTTATTTGCTCTCTTAAATCCGGGTTTCTCTTATATCCGTGTTTGGTCGATTTTGTTTAGGTAAGTATGGCTCTAATTTGGGACCAGAGAAAATATCTCTTATATCCGGGTTTCTCTTATATCCGGGTATCTCTTATATCCGGGTTACACTGTATATATGTATGGACAACGAAAGGACCGTTCCACGACCACTCATAAGTCCTCGGTTTAGTTCCTTACCAGTGAACGCTATAAACACACAAGAATTGAGAGTCCACCTGCAACGTGGTAAACTTGACAAGGTGCTTTATCTTAATGAAATGAACCATCTTTATTAGTGTGTATTGTGTCTATAAATGGCTGCAACCAGTCACAAAGTAATGCAACATACAAGTTCCTGGCGATAAAACTAGCTAATGCTAAGTGAACAACCTTATTGAACTAATCCAATAATTCGCACGGGAACCAAAAGTACCGTGCAACACGATACAAATCTTTAAGTGACCAATTAGTGGCATCGCGTGTCCATAGGAAGGGTTGAGTCTATTATATAATGTTAACAGAACCAACCTGGTGGATCCTTTTTTATCCCATAATCCTTTTTTATCCCATATGCAATGAAAGCTAACGAACACTGAAAAGACCTTATTAATCTAAGTTTTGTACTTCCTGTATTGAAAATAGATTTGATTCGATTCAATGGTGTTGTTCTATCCTCAGGGGGCTATCGATAAAATTCTCTTGACGCCCTTTACGATGGATATTAATCCTTTTCATTATGCAATCTAGGGGCACACAAGACACTATATATTTTAGATCGTGCGCAATTTCAAGCTGGCTCCTGCGGAGGGCTAACTGATCCTCCAGCCAAAACTAAAGCGACCTCTGGTTCAGCTTAGAAAACACCAATTATAATTATGAAGAAATAACTTTGAATTCTTCAATTTCCTCCATGGAACTTCAAAACCTGACTTTAAATCGGATTCGGGTTATCAGTCCATTTCCGTCCAAAATGCGATTTGGGCCGGAATCCCAGTTCAGGCCGAAACTTGTGTTCTTCCTTGAACTTCATTTTATTTCAGTTCTTCAAATCATAAATCTGCGGAACTTCAAAACCTTACAACACAAGACCTCTCACTTTAACTCCAAATCCTTGGCATTTTGAAGAAATAGAATTGATTTCTTCAATTCCCAAAGTTTTGGAGATATTTTCAACTGAATATAAAACAATTATTAAATTTACAAAGTTTTTGTATTACTTTAAGCTCAACATAAATAAAAAAAAGAAAAAAAAAACTTTTAAAAATCATTTTTTTTTTCAGTTAATTTAAAATTTGAATTAAAATTTGACTGACAGACAGAAACTGGCAAAAGACAAAGTGTCGAACAGACCTAATATAGAACGGACAAAGTGTCGAACAGACCTAATATAGAACGGACAAAGTGTCGAACAGACCTAATATCGAACGGACAAAGTGTCGAACAGACCTAATATAGAATGGACAAAGTGTCGAACAGACCTAATATCGAACGGACAAAGTGTCGAACAGACCTAATATCGAACGGACAAAGTGTCGAATGGATAAAGTACCTGATGAAAAAAAGTCGAATTGACTGAATGACGAATGGATATAATTTCGAAAAGACAAAGTTTCAAAAGGTCAAAATACTGAACAAAGTAAAAACGAACGTATTGTCAAGATTTTAAAAACTCGGTTCAAATAATCAGTTAAGCGATTCTAAGCATTTTATTGCTTAGCTTTGGAATCATTTAATAAATAATAGCCTTAAAAGTGATTAAGACACCTTAATCCTTAGAAAAACTTTTACTGTAATGGAGCACAAACAGTACATCATAGTGCTTTTATTGATATCGCGATACTGCTGAAATAGTTCAACTTAGACAAGTATGTCAGAGTCTCGAACGGACAAAACAGTCGAACTGATTAAATGATGAAAGGGTTTAGACTTACTGAATTCAATTATGCCTTCAAGTTTGAAACGTTATAATTCGAATCTATATTTTGCCATTCTCCCCATAAGAGAAATTATAAGGTCGCAAATGGCAGGAAAGAAACTCTTTTTTTTTCATCGGAGGTTCTTAGATAAGTTTAAATTTTTAAATAATTATTTACCGACAGAATATTTGCAGGCTAGATAAAAGGTATTCTACTAGCGGTCGTTTCTGGCCTTTCCTCATTAGTCATTTTGACTAATTTTCTGTTTGGCAATTTGTCTATTTGTCTAATATGATTAGCTGGTGTCAGTCATAAATACAGACTGATGTGGAGGTACAGGGAGGACGCCTATTGTCTTCGCCTATTGTCTTCGGCTACGACGAGGACCAGTCTATTACAGTTACCTACTAGACTGTCCTACTCGGTTATAGTAGTCCAAAACCACATTGCTACTTCGAACAAATATATCACTTTCTGAGACATATCGAACTACTTTTTAGGACCTATCTGTTGGGAAGGATATTCTAAGAGGCAAGACTCTCTAAGTGATTTCATTGATAGAGAGCTTGTGCAGAAATCCCTTATGCCACACCTTGTCAAAGTCATTTCTCAAGTCCGATAGCTGTTATCGCTCTTTGCAATATTGAGGTGTTTGTCTGAGTGTGTGTGTGGGGGGGGTCCATTTTTTATTTGAAATAGTGTGGAACGTCAGTATCTTATGTCATTGTCTCGTCTTCGAATTGCATGTGATATACAATTTTAGTTATTGCTTCTGTTGAAAGGACACAGTTGATGTGTTTCTGATACTTGATACAATTCTTTGTTTGTGATTCTGTAGGGCCAGATCCTGAATGTTCGAAGAAGTGTGATCTTCACCAAGACCCATATGCTACACTCGCTCATAGCCTCGTTTTAACCATCGATCTTTGAAAGCGTTGCTGGCAGTTGGGATATTTGTGAACGGGTTTGGTGCTAAGGTTGACACCTACATGAGAGTAATATGCGGGCACTTAATATCAATCCACTATTTTACGGCTTTGAAAACTTTGGCGTTTTCCTCATAGCTGAAGCGTCTACTTCAGGTAGAAGAGACTTAATCTTCAGAGCGATGGCGGGAATACAATAAACATATGACCAACGAGGGAGTTTAAGAAAAAATCTTAACACGAAGAACACTTTCATTTAGAATCAGATAATGACAGTCAAAATTTCTGGGACACATAATAAGGAAAGAGGTCTTGGAGAATCTGTCACTTAATGGCTATATCTGACGGATTCCTCAAGTAAACTACCCAAGGCGATTGTATAAATAGATAGAATAGGGAGTAAGATTTATTGTAAGGGGGTAAACATAGCTTAGAGTTAAGAAGTATAGGACGTTGCGATGCGCTATTATTAACCAGGTCCTGAAGAAACAGCACATGAAAAAGGGCAAGTTAAGTCGACTGAAGAATACTTCGAAAGATAAGAACTCCTCTTAAAATTGTTGAATGTAATTTATGCAGTATTTATGTGTAAGTGTTTGACACAGATAGTCTTTAATGATTATTGACCGACTTTTCATTTAGAAATTCTGGAAGCGTCGCTCATGCTGTGGCTGCATGACACAATACAGTTTATAGGGCTTCGTTTGGATAATGGAAGATAAATTTTCTAGCCATCCTTATATGGAAAATCATATTTCATATGTTGTTGACGGTGGCCCATTCTTTAGCACTTGGGAAGCGGGAGTTGTCGAATGAAGTCATTAATCTTGTAATTCGCACATTTTAGATATTCTTACTTTCTCTGCACTTACGTTGTTGTTTGATGCGAACAAAACTGCATCCGATATGCGCAGGTGAAATCGGGCTTCGAATGCGCATGCGTCAACAGCCAAATGACACGATCGCAGGAGTTGTTACTCGAAATACGAGATGATCGCGATGTTCAATTCCGAGATGAGATTTTTCTTACACCTACTCTTTATTTCTTTCTTTCTTTCTTTCTTTCTTTCTTTCTTTCTTTCTTGTTTCATTTTTGTTTCTTTCTTTCTTTCCCTCTGTCTTCTATTTTTCTTCTTTCTTTTCCTTTCTTTCTTGTTTCATTTTTGTTTCATTCTTTTTACTTTCTTTTTCTCTTTTTCTTTTTCTCTTTTGCTTTCTTTCTTTCGTTCTTTTTGCTTTCTTTTTGCTTTTTCCTTCTTTCTCTCTTTCTTTTTCTTTCTCTCTTTCTTTCTTTTTTCCCTTTCTTTCTTTCTTTCATTCTTTCTTTCTTTCTTTTTCTTTTTCTTTCTCTCTACTTTAATTCAACACTATCAAACAATCGTACGGGGAATTTACACTTGCCTTTCAATGCCTCTTTAATGTGCGTAATTCGTTGACGACATGTATTGAATATAGCCTGTAACCCTAGACCTAAAAACGAACTTTCAAGACGTGGAAGGTGATAGCTCTCCACAACCTCCTCCCCTCTGTTATTCCGAGGAGTTCTTTTAAGGACGTGTCTATTTTCATGATACTTCTTCCGCTATAGCAAATATGTTTTTCACATTTTTTCCTTTTTTTTTTCACTTTCCTTCCATCTGACCTGTGAGTGTTAATTTTACAAGCATTCTTTTCTCGTGATGTGTCACAAATATTTCAGCTAAATCTTTCTAATTATTCTCCATAGGATTTCCTCGTTTGTCACATACTCTATGGTATTTTCAGCCTACCATCTGTAGAACTGCCATCTCTAACGCTTTAAAACTTTTCTTAATTTGTGAAGAACCTGTCCCGTTTTGTTTTTAATCATTTCATCCCAATCAGGGAAATAAAGCCACTAAGATACGCGTCATTATTGAGTGTGAAAGAATAAGAAAAAAGAGAAACATTATTAAAGAGAGAAAATACTAAAAAAAGGGGAATGAAGGAGACAGAAGGTAACTAAGTTTAAAGTTGGCTGGAAATCAAGACACCGGAAGAGAGACTGATGCTAAGCTCCCGAAGAACAACACATTTCGCCTTCGTGGTCTCACTACTGATATGAATGAAGTGATTATATTGAATCAATTTCTAGGTTTGCTTCTAAGAAGGTTGGTACTCTGTGTTGTGCCAGATAATTTTTCACGACTGAATCCCTCGTCCGTCTGCTCTCGTGCTCCTGTTATACCTGGTGTCCATAAAGTTCGTGTTCACTTTAAAAAAAAATATATCTTTATTTGTACTTGCGATAGAAAAAAATCTGTAAGAAATGTTATAAAAAATAAAATAACGAATGTGATTTCAGGAATTACTGTAAATCACTTGGCAAATGTTTTCCGTCAACTGCAAAATCGTATTACCCTTTGTATTGCTAATGATGGAGGACATGTGGAAACTTAAATAAAATTTCAATAAAACCTTAAAAAATATAGACTGACTTCTTTCTAATCCTTTTTACAAATTATTTCTATCGCAAATACAAATAAAGTTATACATTTGTGGTGGAGTAATGGATAACGGCTTGGATTGAGGAATCGGAGATTCGAATTCCAGTCAAATCCATTACATTCACTTACGTTCTAATACCCTTGGGAAAGGTATGAATCTTTTTCTTCTCCATCCAGCTATGGGTAAATAGCAGGACAGACTGGGTTTTATAGCCTTGGGTGGCAACTGGTATAGGAGAAGGAAAACTCTGAATTTAAAACCTGCGGAGGGTCGTTTGGGGACCTTGTGGTACTTAGTGCACCAGGTCTCTGTAATCGGCCCTTCAAATAGTGTGGAGGGTCCTGCACGAAACCTTCACCACGATAATCAAATTTCATGTGCTATACATGCGTGTTGGGTACCGCTTTTGAATTCCAAATTCCCATGAAACTCCAATTTTGGAGCCGGCTCAACCCACCTCGGGTGAATGCCGTTAAAAGAACTAGAAGATTTTTAAGGTTTATCGACACCCTGTATATAACCGGAGGTCTTAGACAAGATCTAAAAATGGTCTGGAATATTACACTGAACAAAAAAATAAATGTCTATATTTTTCCAAATGATTTAGCCTTTTTTCAAGGCTGAATCCGAAAATGACACCCGTTTCTGTCGATTAGGCAATGTTTTTGTGCAAAGTTGACTTTTTAAAAATTCGGTATTCTTACTAAATCGATTACATTTCTGTGACATTATCGATTGAATTTTTGCTTATATTTCTGATACCAAATAAATTTTTAAAAGAAAAAGAAATTGTTTCTAACATAATTTTTTAATTAAATGTTACAAACATCGTTTACAATAAATTGAATAGAATATATTGATAAATATACGTACAAGTATATTGCAGGTAACGTCCTCATTGTTTAAAATTGAGAGCATGAAGTCCTGTTTATTCGAACCATTAGAATGATCAGGGGTGTCTCTCTTCAAAGTCCAGCAGTAATCAGCCATCATGACTGCATCTAAGCGTCCCTGATATCTGGTCTCCGCCTCCTTTATGTACCGATGGAGTCTCTCACCCTGTTCGTCGCGCATTGATCTCAGATTCTCAGAAAACCGATCCATATGTGAGAATAAATAATGCATTTTGATGATCATGTTGTATCCGAGGTTTTTGAAAGCAGTGATCATATTGAAGACAAGTTCTGCGTAGTTCCTGGCCTTGTTGTTTCCAAGAAAGATCTCTACAAGCAGAACAAGAGCCTTCCATGCTTTTAGTTCCTCTTCGTACTTTAAGCTTTGAAGCTCGAGATCTCCGATGAGCTGACGGATTTGGCCACCATCAAAGGTGGCAGCTTTCATCATCTCTATCGTCGATCTTGGAAAAGCCTGATCCAAAGTTAGTGAAGCAGCCATCATCCTTGTCGAGACCTTTGCTGAATTACTTGATCTTGGCTTCAGTCACTTTGTCTACGTACTGATGTGGCATCATTGACTTTTCTATAAATATTTTCATGGGTGTTGTCCTAATGAACTTTCCTCCTTGCTACATCGACAGCATGAATTTAAGCATGCTACTCGTTTGGCAATTAGGTTTCATCATTTTATTGTTGAAATAGCTATATATAACCGCAAGTACTATTCTAATATATTCTTTACTCGCACTTCTCACCTCTGGGAATTTCGTCCAATTTATTGCTTCTCTGCCACCCGCAACTAGCCAAAAATAAAATGCCACGTCGATCACATAAAACGTGTTCTTTGATGGTCCATTCTACGCATTAAAGTCTTCTCATTCTCTTCCAACCCCGGTACTAACTGAGATTTTAATGGCATTATCGCCTTGATTGGGATAAAATGATTAAAGGAAATCAGTAACTGTGTCGACATTTGTGCAATTCCTGAAGCAGTGTTTCTTAGCCATTTTTAATTTCGGTGTACTTTTAAAATAACTAAACCTCTTGGGCGCACTTAAAAATTTAAAGAAGAAAAAATAAGTCAGGAAATTTGAAAATATTAAAGAAGTATCCTGAAATAAGTATTTACTTTTCAGACATTACGTCGTATATTTAAGCGGGGCAGTTTTCATTTAAAGGGATTTATGAAGAATTACTGATTAGAATTTGTCGAGGAAGGCAAAAAGGAAGGGATTATTCACTTAGCATATTCATTTAGCATTCAGTCTAAACTATCAAATGACAAAGACTTGACTTAGACGTGGAAGTCACGTGCAATGTGTTTCAGTTTTTGTTTTTTTTTAAATAAAGATGTTTTTAGATATAAAAATATTACGTTGGTGAAAAAGTAATGTCGTTTTCTCACGTGTGAGAAAACGACATTATTTTTGCACCAACCTAATAATTAATAAATTACTCTTCTGTTAATTTTGGTCGCACCTGACTACGTTTCAGGGTGTATTAGTACGCCCGGGCACTAATACACCCTGAAAAGTATAAGTAAAGATTTGTCCGCCTTTCTGTTGATGTTAGTGTCGCATAAAAGAAAAAAAAAAAAAAACATCGATGTTTAGCATTTGATATTTTATATAAATGCTATAAATTGATGTAAGCTTCTTGCGAGAAAATACAGTGGATTAGTTTAAATTCTTTTTCATGCAATAAATACTACCAACACATTTTATACGTTTTTATTACCCCTTTTTGACTTCAATCAGGAGGGCTGATGCTAACCTCCAGGAGAATGACTCGTAGCGCCCTCTTGGTTGACATGAAGTAGAAAGACTATATGGAATCCATTGATATATCAGCTTCTAAGAAAATTGATTCATTTTGGCGTACTAGATAATTTTTCTCTCCTGAATTTATCTTACATATCTATAAGTCTGTCATTTGTCCACGATTAGAATATTACAGCCACATATTGTCTGGTGCTCTTGCTATATATCTAGAGATTCTTCATAAAATCCAAAAAGAATCAGCAATATTGTTGGTCCTGATCTGGCGTCTCGGCTTCAGTCAATTTCCTACCTCTTTAAAGTTGCTTCCCTGTGCTTTTCTATAAATATTTCCATGATAATATTTTGGATGAACTCTACACTATGGTACCTAGACTTTATGATTTTTAAACACAGTACTAGAATGGCGAGGAGTTCTTCTCAAATTACAGGTCTGTTGGATAGATCTAAGCGTAACTTTTATGCTAACAGTTTTTGTTCGTATTTCTAGCTAGGGAATCTCTCTTCCAGTTCCATGTTTTCCAGCCAACTTTAATCTTCAAAATATTAAATGCAATGTTATTCACTTTCAAGTCTCCTCCTGATTATTTTTTAGTTATTGTTTTTGTAAAGTTTCTGTTTTTCTAATTCTTTCACACCCAGTTATTCCTTGTGTCTTAGTGGCTTTACTCCTTTGCTTGGCGTATAATCGATTAAAAAAAAAATTAAATGCAATGTCAATCGCTTTCTAATCTCCTCCTGATTATTTTTTTAGTTATTGTTTTTGTAAAGTTTCTGTTTTTCTAATTCTTTCACACCCAGTTATTCCTTGTGTCTTAGTGGCTTTACTTCCTTGCTTGGCGTGTAATTCATTTGAAAATAAATAAATGAGTCAATGTAAATTTGTGCCAAAAAAATATTATTTCTTAACAATTCGAATTCATTTACATTATAGAGTCTTAAAATAAAATTAAAAAAAAATTCTTAAACTAAAAAAATGATGTGCATTTCCCGGAAATTAATTGTCTTTTCATAATAATAACACATTCATTTGACATTAACATTACGATGAATAAATGTCCTCAGAATAACAATGTTAGAAATAAAATTTCGTTTACGATCGAACCATAAATGTCGGTGTCTCCTGACGAGTGAACAATGGTAAAATAATTTCGTTCTCTGTCGCTTCTAAAACTCTGACATTGCCAAAAAATACTCGAAATCAATTCGTTCGAATGTCAAAAGATGATGGCTGACCTTCATTAAATTCAAAGTCTCGTAAGACGAGGCAAGATCACGACCTTTCACGGAAAATCACGTAACCTTTTGAACGTTCGAGAGTTTTCATTTGCAACAGTTCAGCGTTGTTTTACTGGTTGGCCTCTCTCTATCTCCCGCCCTCACAAACTACCGTTGCGCATCCCACCCCGACCACACTCTTATTTTCTTGAGCATCAAAATCTTCGAATAGCCCATTCTGGACATTGGGGGAAAAGTGTAAGTAAATGCGATTATGGGAATTGGATAAAGTGACAGTTCCGAATGCATTTTGTAGACAAATGATATCTTTCTTGGACGCCACTGAAGCAAAAGAAATTTAAAAAGGCCAATCGAGTAGCGTCCACACAAGACGCCATTTTTGCCCATCTCTATCGTCCTTTCTTTCTCTTATCTATCTATCTATCTATCTATCTATCTATCTATTTCAGTCTGTTCGTATCTATCTATCTATCTATATATCTATATATCTATCTATCTATATATTTCAGTCTGTTCGTATCTATCTATCTATCTATCTATCTATCTATCTATCTATCTATCTATATATTTCAGTCTGTTCGTATCTATCTATCTATCTATTTCAGTCTGTTCGTATCTATCTATCTATCTATCTATCTATCTATCTATCTCAGTCTGTTCGTATCTATCTATCTATCTATCTATCTATCTATTTCAGTCTGTTCGTATCTATCTATCTATCTATCTATCTATCTATCTCAGCCTGTTCGTATCTATCTATCTATCTATCTATCTATCTATCTATCTATCTATCTCAGTCTATTCGTATGTAGTAGATACTGCCATATCAAGTTTAGTTAACAACTACTAAATATATATTATAATATACTTAAAATCTGCCTTTCTAAACCTTGTTATCTATCTATCTATCTATCTATCTATCTATCTATCTATCTATCTATCTCAGTTTTTCCATGCGTACATCAGTATGGTAGCAACATTTTCAGGATATATTTATATTATATGTGTAGCGCTAATTTCATTTTGTAATATTTATCCCTATTAAAATATTGAAAATAACTCTTATACGATTTGGTAGGGGGTTGTACTTTCCAAAAATCTGGGCTGGCTCTTCCCAAACCCCATTTAAGTCTTGACCAACTTCAAAAGTCCATACACAGCCTTGTGCGTGTTTACTTGTTCCCACCCTTCAACAGCTATCCCCCAGATGGAATTCTGCTAGCAACTCTTTATTCTATCTTCATAACAGATGTTCGGGGTAACTACATTCATTGGGTGCACCACTCGAGACATTCACTGATAAGACCTGACAGGCCACATAGATTGTATCGAGTCATCGTCATTCTATTCATATTCCATTAGTAAGGATGAAGTTTCACGTAGTTTATTTCCCAAAACTGTGCGACGGACTGTCATAAGGGTACTCCAGCGATGACTACAATATTAACCTCTTCAATTCTAATGTCAAGCAGTTATCTATCCTCCTGGAACCTGTTCTTTTATTGTCCTTTCTCTTCACTAATATCTTATTATTATCTTTCGCTCCAAGTAACCACTCTTAACTTTAGTTGCATTTCTACCTTGCTAGGGTTGAAATAATTAAAGAAACAAAACATAAAAAAAGCCCCAAAAGAAACCCCAAAACGTTTTTTAATAAATTCTACTCGCTATCTTTATTTTTTTATATTAAAAAAAATACATTTAATCCCCAGCCCAAGCAGAGTAATAAATCGAGTATGACGCAAGCAGTTGCTGTGTATAAGAGGATATGATGAAAAAAATAGCAACGAGAGACAACAGTAACAGAACAGGAATTAAGAAGGCAGAAGATTGAATTAAATTGTTTTGGAGATCAAAGTTTACTGGGAAACAAGAAGCCGGAAGAGAGTTTCACGGGGGAGAAGTGCAAGAGAAGAAACTATTACCATAGAACATACGGTAACGTATCGCCATTTCAATTGTAAAATGATGAGACCTATCTGCAAATCGAGAACTGCGCATACATTCATAATATTTAGATACCATAGCTGAAAGTTCACCCAAACAGTTACCACGAAAGTATTTATATTCAAGACAGAGGGAAGCTACCTTACGTCATTTTATTTGTTATTGTAGAAGCAATAGTATTAGGGTATTTTAATTCGACTTTACTATATCTGCAATATATTAACATTTTCATGATCATAATGGCTGTCTCTGAACAGGAAAACATTATGGTTGTAATCGTAAGAGGTCACGTAATCATTTGACGGAGTTAGTATATATGGTAGTATCAATACAAATGACATAAATTCGATATATGACATCTAGGCAATCAACGAAACCAAAACAGCAATGAAGTTCGAAATCAAAAGATCTCCACATTTTTCACTAATTTAAATCAATAACGAAGCATTATAAATGAAACACAGTACAACCTCGGTTTTCGAACAGAGAATTCGAGTTGAGAATGCTTCGGTTATCGAAGAAAATTTCGGTTCTCGAACAACATTGCCGAACCGAGTTAGACCAAATGGAATAATGTCTGTTGTTTATATTCATGTTTTGTGGCGTGCTTTTCTTTTCCAGTTTTATTATACTGTAACATTTTCCTCTTCGTTGATTCCTATTGGAAAAATAGTTTCGCTTTATGTATATTTCTAGTTAAGAACGGCCTTCAGGATGCAATTAAATTCGTAACCCAAAGTACCACTGTATCCCATTTGTACCTTAATTCAAGATTTTATAGAATTTAATCTATATCTTCAACTCATATATATATATATATATATATATATATATATATATATATATATATATATATATATATTGTTATGTTTTGCATATCTCTCTGCGTATTATTAGTCGTAGTAGAGTTCTCCATGTCCTCAATAGCAAGCGGGTTTACTAGGTATAGCCCCCACCCCATGTACGCTAGTTGTTCTCTATTTATACTTGTCTATCTAATTTGCATACGATACAACACACACACACACACACACACACACACATATATATATATATATATATATATATATATATATATATACTAACCGAATTAATCGCGCTTGATGCATGGCACACATTTTAAATCATTGTTATAAATTGTGGAGAAAAATGATTCATTTCAATATTACTCAATGATCTTGCTGACGTGACCTCCATCTTCTGGCTTTGATGAAATAGGAATTTAATTTAAATCACAAGGAAAATAATTTTCAATGGGGGTTCACCCACATCCCGCCACCGGCGACCACTTTAAAAAAAATGAAATATACTTACAAATATAGTACATTGGGTAAGGTAGTTTTAGAATATATACGGTTATGGAGGTCTATCTCAAAAAACCTAAGGGGGAATTCTATAACAGACAGACAGAGACCCTATAGATATAATCTGTTCAATTAATAAATTAAAATATATAAAATAATAACCTTTTGCTTGAATTAATTTGCATAAGGATATATATATATATACACATACATACATACATACATATATATATATATATATATATATATATATATATATATATATATATATATATATATATATATATATTTTAAGTCATTTTTATGTCTACACATTCTTTTTATAGATACAAATATTTAAGTAAATGTTCTGTTTAGAATAAACAGATTTAAACAACATTTACCAGCCTGAATGTCCGAGAAATTTTCACAGAAATTATTTGTCCTTCTAAACATAACTGTCGGACTTTGTCCATTTCATCATACACGCCGAAATAGGTCCATATCACTGCATACCACTGTAAATCATTTACACCCTGTCACTCCAATGGGTCTAAAATTGACCGTAGGACGAAAAGAAAGGAAAATAAAGCGGTTGTTTCAATTAATTTACAACAGGGAGTATATTCGATAAGATAAAGAACAAATTAGAAATGGTTATATATTCAAAATTAAAGATTCATAACAAAAGGTAATATAGAGGAGAAAAGAATATCCTGGTATTTCTCATGTAGATGTTGTTTGTCTTTCATCGATTTTAAGCAGACTTCGCATGCATCAGTCCTCTCTTGCAGCGTGAGTGTGCCTAATTCATGTGTGTATGTCTATGGCATTTCTATTAGGTTGGTGCAAAAATAATGACGTAATAATGTCGTTTTTTGACGTTAAAAATACGTCAAAAAACGACATTATTACGTCATTATTTTTGCACCAACCTAATAGTTTTCCTATGTGGGATTCAGGTAAGAATGTGTATTCATTTGAGTGCCTGTCTGAGTCTAGTAGTCATGTTTATCAATGTTTTCGTGGTTTTTCTCAAGTTGATTTGGCGACCTTTTGTATGATGGTTAAAGAGTGTTTGACGTGTATTTATAGGTGGCAAAATGTTTATCAGAACTTCCGCTAAGTATTTCCCGTGTAATGAATTATGCTAATTTTTAATTAGTGTGGCATTTACAAAATCGAAATTATGTCGTGTGTTCTTTCTGTGTATTAATATATATATATATATATATATATATATATATATATATATATATATATATATATATATGATCGAAATAAAAGTATAAAATTTAATATTACGAGACATATTAAAAACGGGCGAAGCAACCGATTTCACAACTCAACTCAACGCTTAGACATGAGAATAAAACAACACGCTCCTACAAAAATTAGAAATCACACCTTGCCGTTTAATGGACTCGTCCCGAACACATATGGTTCCGCCATATGCGAACGCCTATTAAAGAATAGATTGGGCAACCAAATTTAGTGCTGACTGGTTAAGTCTGAAGTCGGACGACCGGCTGACCGGCTGATCGATTGAACTCTCTGCCTTTGGGCGGGGAGGAACCCGAACGAGTCTACGTTGAAGGGCGGAGTCTCTTTCGGGGAGATAAACCGACCCTGAACCCGTTTATACCGTTCAAAGGGCATTTTTTGGACGAGCCCACGGGCTCGGAGATTCCACGTTAAACCGGTCTTGTGCCACATGATACCCTCGTGGGCGTGTGACTAAATACTAGTGCTGACTTGTTCAGTCTGAAGTCGGACGACCGGCTGATCGGTTGAACTCTCTCCCTTCGGGCGGGGAGGAACCCGAACGAGTCTACGCCGAAGGGGAGGTAAACCGAACCTGAACCTGTTTATACGGTTCAAAGGGCATATTTTTGGCCGAGCCCACGGGCTCGGAGATCCCACGTTAAAACGGCCTTGTTCCACATGATCCCCTCGTGGTTGGGGTGTGACTAAATACTAGTGCTGACTGATGCAGTCTGTAGTCGGACGACCGGCTGACCGGCTGAGCGGTTGGACTCTCTGCATTCGTGCGGGTAGGAACCCAAACGAGTCTACGACGAAGGGCGGAGTCTCTTTCGGGTAGGTAAACCGACCCTGAACCTGTTTATACGGTTCAAAGGGCATATTTTTGGCCGACCCCACGGGCTCGGAGATCCCACGTTAAACCGACCTTGTGCCACATGATACCCTCGTCGCGGGTGGGGTGACTAAATACTAGTGCTGATTGGTTCACCGTGGTGTCCCGGTCACACACTTTATTTCATCTAAAGGTTCTGGAGGCACTTTACATCGGGTCCCTTGAAACTTGTTTGTGTAAACAATGTGAGTGTTTGTTGAGGCTCACTGTCATTTGTCTCTAGTTCCTTTTGCTATTTTATTTTATTTTATTTATTTTTCTATTTTTATTTGTTTTTCCTCCCACAACTTCCTTTCATTGTACATTTTTCTGTTTGAATTTTAAATTAAATCTCCCGTTGAAGCCTGAAGAGCGGGTGCGAAACGGGTTGATTCGCATGTTTATAATATGTGTCGTAATATTAAGTTTTATACTTTTACATCGATCATTAAATTTTGTACCTACAAAAATATCTTTAAATATATATATATATATATATATTGGTATTTTTTTAATAACAAAATAATAAAAGTATGCCCTTTTCTCCGTAAAATTGAAAATAAAGATGATTGAAATAAATATATAAGAAATATACTGAAAAACATAAATTAATATATTTTTTATAATCCCCTGTCCCTCTAAAATTTTTCAGTTATATATATATATATATATATATATATATATATAAAGATCACATGCGGGCATGCTTGTCAACACCGGTTACATCTGGGTTTTTCCCATTAGCAGTGGGACAGTTTGTCATGTCTCACTAGACGACATGCATTTAACGGATGTCAGAATTCATTGAAAAATACAACCCCACCCCTACCAAAACGTAACTAATAACTGATACAACAAAATACAGAGATAATGAACTCGCAAACACCCCTTGTCTAGATGAATGGGTTTCTCTGTATCCTTGGAAACGTGAATTAAGATTTTGGCTGTGCTTTTAAAACCAAGTAATAAGTTACTCTAAAATTCGCTTGAGGATGAAATGGAACTAATGTCTTTAATTTAATTACAAAATTAAATTCGAAGCATTTAGCTTCCATTTTTGAACGACAGTTAGAACTGTGTCGCGGAAAAAACATATTTTAAATCAATTAATTTATAATATATATAACGTCATCCACGGACAGACTGTTTCACAGCTCATCAGTATGGTTAGTCATCCGGTCGTCTCTAGGTAGGATCGAAATCCGACTGAATTGGTGTTAGTCGGAGATTCTACCGCTAAGCCGTCGGCGCACGGCAGGGATGCATGTAGATTTTTAGCGTATTTATTTTTAGAAACACGCCCAGTGACTGACAGTGACTCAATTCGCTATGCGAAGAGTCTCGCTATATTAGCTATAATAGTCACTGTTTACAAACCCATACGTACTCTCTAGAGAGCTCAACTGTAATTAATTTTTATTTCATGAGCCAATATAACGTCATCCACAGACAGACTGTTTCGCTGTTTCACAGCTCATCAGTGTGAATAGACATCCGGTTGCTTCTAGCTAGGATCGAAATCCAACTGAATTGGTGTCAGTCGGAGATTCTACCACTAAGTCGGCCCACGGCAGGGATGACGGTGGATTTTTAGCGTATTTATTTTTAGAAACACACCTAGTGACTGACAGTGACTCATATATATATATATATATATATATATATATAAATATATATATATATATATGAATTTTTAAATTATGTGACTTTATCAATTTAAGGTTTAATCATATTAATTTCATTTTTTCCGAATTTATTTTTTCTGTTTAATAGGCTAACCTGTTAGAAGTTGTATAAGATTCATTCCCAGCAGATGTAAATTACGAATTGATCGAGTAGTTAAACAATATTTTTCTCATATTCTATACGATGTTATGATTAAAGGACGATAAAGTGATCAAAGGAGTCCATGCCTCTCTATATTTCTGAGACGAGGCATTATATACACGATTTACGGTATTCTGATTATTGTCTTCATTTTTGTTTCCGTATTTATCAAAACGATTCGTCCGCCGTACGCTCCTGCCTACTTCAGGTGGTTGGAATGTTGATCTGAACCATTTATGTCGCTCGCTGAGGTAGACTGTTCTATTTCTACGTGTCAGATATCAGTTATCTCCTGTTAATTCACCTCTCCAAGTTCTCCACTGACTTAAACAGGTATTGAACTCAAAACTCTTTGGTCATGTCACTGGAGCAAACCTTTATCCACTGTGTCATGTGTCCTTATGAATTTCTGTTACTTATAAACTTAATGTCTTCAGCCCATTTTTTTTACCAGTGCTCATATTGCAATTTTTGCTGTTATCAATCCATGTTTTTACCACAACTCATATTACAATTTGATTCTTCGATTCAAGAAATTCGATATCTGGTAACGTTGTCGCTTGTTTTTTTTTAGAAATCGTTGACTTGTTTTAACTCGAATTCCCCGTTCTACATCGTAATCAAGTAAGGTTTATTTCTAACACCAGTGTCACTCGGATAGATCAAAACTTGCGTATATTTTACTTATTGCATTTTCGACTGACTTACAGGTGAATATATCCGGTGGTAAATAACATCAAAAGCAATGGTTTGATGAACTTATCTGTCGCAAGTATCTCTTCCTATTTCTGCCGACGCATATCGCTAAAAAATCAGATTTAATTTCCAGAGGCACATCTCTCTATGCAACACCCCCATAATTTATAGGATCAGTATCAACATCTATATCATTATGCTCACTATTGGTATCTACACATTTCCAAGGAATTGGATCGAAACAAATATCTGACGTCTAAATGATAAATTCCGAAGAAATTGAACGATTTCTTGCACTGATCTTATTTTCTAAACCAATTTCTTCATATTCTATTTTGCATGTCCGGATGTCATCATTGCTGATGGCTAAAATCGCAAGCTATACTCAATACATCGGCCAGCTCTTGTTTCGCATGTTTATAAGCTGTTGATTGTGGATTAATAAAATAATAGGAGCATTACATCAGGATTATCAGTCGTTGTAGTGGCCGACATATATACACAGAGAGACGAATGAATGAATGAATGAAAGAAGAAGTCTCCACGCCATTCTGTTCATCTATTGCTTTCAATGTTTCTGACGTAATCTTTGCAGACATATAGGTCAACTTTTCTTTGTCGTCGTCGCAGATGTAATATCAGGTTTTTCGTTTTCACAAAACTTATTTTTGTTCCAAATAAAATAATAATAATAATAATAATAATAATAATAATAATAATAATAATAATAATAATAAGCACGTTCAACTCTTCTTTCTCAGTAAACGAACCTATTCATTAAGCAATCGTCTTTTTTTTAACAAAGACTGCAAAGCACACTGGGACTATTTGGCGGAAAGTTGGTAGTTTTATGTTTGTTTGATAGACTGCTGTAATAAAACGACCCTTTCGCTCAAACTGTCCATTAGAACTATGCGATGACGGCTCTATTATCTGTTATTAAAGGTTTCCGAAAAGACGGCAGCATTTTTAAGAGAATCAATACTATTATCTTCGTTGGCTATATGCAATCACTCCTGTATTCAAAGAGACAGACGATTTTTGTTCTTCTAATGGCCGCTTTCTAGCTAATTTCGTGTTTGGCAGAAGAAAGCGTCAAGCGAAAACGAGTCAGTCTGGTCACGTGCGCCAGTTGGTCCAATAGAAACGATGAACTGGACAGGAGAGAACGTCAACAACAAAGCGTTAGGAATGAAATAAAATCGAAATGTTGACATTTTTGTTTTTCATCCTCCCAGCCAGAATAGAATGGCGGTCCTTTTGCTTTGCAAATGTTAAAAGAAGACCAATCCATTCCAATTTAAAATATAGAAACTCTAAATTAGTCGACCGAGCCACATTAAACATTAATGCGTTCGTTCTAATACAGCCCAATGTTTCGTCGAATTTGTCGATTTTTTTCCTACACAGTAATTGTGCTTCTTAATTTAGCGAAAGGCGTTCGACACAAAATTGGACTCCATATTTATTTATACGCAGCCAAATAAAAATACAACAGACTTCCTGCTTCTGCACGGGCTCGACCTGCGATCTTTGAAACTTACAAGAAACACGGACTTATGGTGGTTTTCTAAGCGTAGCTTAGATGTGGCACAAGGCCGAATATATGTAAACGAACTCACTACTAAGTTGCAATTGATCTAGCGAGAAAAGATTGTTAACATTACGCCACATCGAAGTTGCCCAAAATTTTCTACGCGTGGCATAGATATCACACAATGCCGAAAGTTTGTAGTACTCTGTGAGGATCGAACTCATTATTCTGTCGTAACTGATCTAACGAAACAAGTTTGCTAAACGTTGTACCACGTCCAAGTGACCATCCGCAAGAAGAGAACTTCAAAACATTTATTCGTCCATATTTTAAAAGTTTTTGTTTACATCTAATATGTTTGTTAAGTGTTGTCACCCCAAGCAAGGTGGCAATGTCAGTAAGACACCTCCGTTTTACGGGAATTGAACTTGTGTTGTGGATTCCGAGATGAAATCCGGTCTCAAAATGAATGACAAACGCAGGAATGAAATATAGCAAATAAATGTATTGACGTAATAATACAATTGGTAATACGGTTAGTAGATCCAGAAATGCGGTTAGTAGCAATAATAATATATATACAGTCTGGGAAATTCAGTATCGAAGTATGACTTCCTTCTGAGTCTACGTGCTCGCAACTGTGACTCCTACAAAGTGGCTACCTCACACTCTCACTTCCTCACTCCCTCACTCTGTATCACACTTCCGGGTATTCACCGGCAGCAGTACAAGTACACACTGGGCGAATCCACTTGTATACAAAGGGGTGGACCCCTTAACAAATTGAAAGTGAAAACTAAGAATAGGGAGGATTGACGAATGGACAGACGATGAACGGGATTGAAGAAGATAGAAGAGGCGATTGACGTTACATTTCAATTTTTGAAGATTTTAGTTATCATGAAAGCCAGAAATCAAAAGGGTGTTCCACAGGAAATGCGAGTAAAAAAAAAATAACTGTGAGATTAGAAGTGACTGTTGCATTTAACTATTTGAAGAGTGAAACCTCAAAACGTAGATGGCAATCTGTTAGCCCGCTTAAATGTTGGTAGTGGTGACAACACAGCGAAAAGCTCCTCAGAGCAATTGCCATGAAAAAATATCTGTAGAACAGACAGAGGTAAGCCACGTTACGTCGATGAGAAAGTGATTGGAGACGCTATGCCAGGTCAGGATCGATTGCATTGCAAACCCTTCTTTTGATTTTCTCAAGAATTTCAAGATGCACATTAAGTGCACCAGCCAGGAATGTCAAAAGGATATCCAATACATGGACGTTTCATATACCTGCATGTCATTTAGTCAACGAACTGATGTGTCTGCTTACGTTTATATCTTGGTCAGCCTATGAACTTTTCAACCAACCCTGGCAATTTACGTATATTTATATAAAGTAATTTACTAGCTCACTTTCAGACCAGAAGGACTTTCTCTTTCCAAAAGGTTTTATGGCAAATTTAATAATAATAATAACAATAATAATGCTGTGATGTCTTCCCTCTAATGAGGCTATTGTGATCTCTTTCACTTACTATAAAGTAGTAGGAAAGTAAGCCTCGGGGAAACAGTGTTAAACTGTTCATTACTGCCAATCTCCCTGCCTTGAGCAGAGAGGAACCCGGACGACGCTTTGTCGAAGCGCAAAGTTTCGTCCGGGGAGGTAGACTGGGCCTGAACCCATTTATTCGGGTTCTAAGGGAATATTTTTGGCCGAGTATACGAGCTCGGAGAACCCATGGTAAACTCGGCCTTGTGTCACATACATCCATTATGAGGGGTACTGTTAAATATTAACAGTGTCATAGCTTGTTCAACTGTCAAACTCTCTGCCTTGGCAGAGAGGAAACCGGACGAGTCTTTGCCGAAGTGCAGTCGCGTCTGGGGAGTTAGACAGGCCATGTATCGGTTTATACGGGATCTAAGTGAATATTTTTCGCCGAGCCTACGCGCTCGGAGAACCCACGGTAAACTCATAAATACATACCTCTTTGGGGTGCTGTTAGATATTTACAATGATATAGACTGTTCTACCGAGGCTGTGACTGTTCGGAGCTCCTGTGGAACTCTCTGACTTGGGCAGAGAGGAACCCGGAACGATGCTGTGCCGAAGGCCAGAGTCTTGTCCGGGTAGGTAGACAGACCCGAATCCGTTTATGCGGGTTCTACGGAAATGTTCTGGTTGAGACTACGGGATCAGATGACCCATGTTAAACTCGGCCTTGTGCCACATGTACTCGCGTTGGTGGGGTGGTGTCACTGAATATAATAGTTATATAGACTGTTCTACCGAGGCTGTGACTGTTCGCAGCTCTTGTCGAACTCTCTGCCTTGGGCGGAGAGGAACCCGAAAGAGGCTGTACCGAAGGACAGAGTCTCGTCAGGAGACGTAGACAAACCGGTATCCATTTATGCAGGTTCTACAGAGAGCTTTTGACCGAGCTCTGGTTACCCACGTTCAACTCGGCCTTGTGCCACATATAAGACACGTTGGGTGCTACAAAATATCAACAGGGATATAGTCTGAACGCTGGTCAACCGACACACACTCCCAAGTCGTGTAACACGCTTCTGTTGTATTTAGTGTTCAATACACTATTTATCTGCAACCTTTTATTTTGTTATTTCTTAACTATATACTTGGTCACAACAACTAATAATAACGTGCTAATACCATTGGGTAAGGTATGAATCCTCTTCTCCTCGCAGCTATGGGTAAATAGCAGAACCTACTGGGTTCTATAACCTTTAGGAAAAGGAAACTGAATTCAGAACAGGCCTGGAGTGGGTTAGGCTTTGTCAGGCTATCTCGCCCAAGAAACACCATTTCTAATGCGGATTCAAGTACATGTGGGGCCCCTATTATTCTAATGGGTCACGGAATTCGCGATCGCGTTTTCCCATGGAAACAATAAATCGGAGAGGATTTCCACAGGTGGGGAGTGAGAGAAAATAAACTGAGTGGAAATGACGGTTGCGTCTAACTAGTTCAACAGGGAAAGGGTGAAACCTATTTGCCAATCACGTTTAAATGCATGTAGTCGGGACACCAGGAGACAAAAAAAGCTCGTCCGAGCATTTAACATGAACATATTTATAGAACAGCCAGAAGAAAGCCCGTCCAGTTGATGGGAAAATGACCGGAGACGATGTTATGGGGTCCACCCCTTTTTCATATAAGTGGACTCTACCAAGTGTACGTGGACTGCTGCCGTTAAATACCCAGAGTTACAGTCAGTGAGGGCAGTCGGCAGTCGGCAGTCGGGGAGTGAGAGATTATACGAACGGAGATTGTGTGAGGTAACCTCTTGTAGAAGTCAGTTACAAACACGTAGACTGTAAGGAAGTCCTACTTCGAGACTGTATATATCTATCTGTATTTGCTACTAACCACGTTCCTGGACTTACTAACAGTATTACTCTTTGTATGATTGTGTAAATACATTTTATTTCTTATATTTAATTATTGCGATTATCATTCCTTGGAGACCGAATTCATCTCGGAATCCACAACAGACGAGATGCCAGGTCAGGATCAATTGTATTGCAGATCCTTCTCTGTATTTTGTCAAGAATCTCGTGATGCACATTAGAAGTACCAGAACATATATGGCAATAGTATTCAATACTTATTTTATTTCTTTTTAAACTTTTCACCCCAAGCAAGGCGGGAGTGTCACTAGCACGTAAGGGTTTACAGTATGTGGAAGCAAGGTTAAAATACTGTTCGAGTAGAAATGACAGTTACATCTAGCTAGTTCAACAGTAAAAGGGTTAGACGTCGTTGCCAAACTAATAGCACGCTTAAATTAATGAAGTCGGGGCACCAGGAAAAAATAAATCATACGAGCAATTTCCATTAAAAAAATATTTGTAAAATAGAGGGAAGTCACGTCACGTCAGTGAGAACGTGACTGGAGACGAGATGCCAGGTCAGGATCGATTGTATTGCAGACCGTTCTTTGGATTTTGTCAAGAATCTCTAGATGCATAACAGGAGCACCCGACCAAGATATGGCAACACAGAAGCCAATACACGGAGGAATGATAGATTTATAAATGTGGAAGATGGATTCTAACGAGAAAATTTTTGTGGCACGACAAAGTGAACCAACCGTCCTTTCAACAGACCTAGCAATTGACTAGATGTGGTCGCTCCTCTATGGGGGGAAACGTGAGGTCCAGAAGGCGTAGATTTTTGCTCTGCTGGAGTTTAGCATCAGCCATCGTAAAAGTTCTCTGAGAATATAAATAAAATGAAGCCAAGACAATTATCACACGATTTAAATAGTAACCCTATCTGATAGTGGAGAAAATAGTCGTTTCTATAAAGGGTATATTCGTCATTCGTTGACTGAAGTTTCTGCGTTACTGCAGGTCGAAATTCATAAAAGCTTTCTCTTAAAACTGCTTTGCTGACCAATTTTTAAATCTCGTTAAGCTAAGCTGTATTAAGCATATTATATGTTAAGATAATAATATTTAGCGAGATGAGCTGTTTCTTTATAAGTAAACATTTGACATTCATTGATGGAGTAGTCAGCGTTACTGTCGGTCGAAATTCATACAGGCTTTCTCTTAAAACTGCTTGTGTGACCAACTTTTAAACTTCTTTAAGTTGTATTAAGTATAAGCTATGGAAATAATATTTTGCAAAATTAGTTGGTTCCTTATAAGGAATCATTTGAAATTCATTGACCGAGTAGTCAGTCCTCCTGTCGGCTGAAATTTATAAAAGCATTTTTTTAAACACTTTTTTGGGGAGAAAGTATATTTCTAAAGTCCATTAATTGTTATCGTCCTTTTGATTACTGATGTGAGTTACCTTCGTAAAGTCGTAAGGAAAGTTGACATCTTTTGTCATTATTTTCTCTTTTGCTGACCACCGTGGTTGTTCTTGCTGTTGGAAGTCTCCTAACGTTATTTATTTGTTATTTGATAAAACTCGTTGACTGATATTCAATCTAAAGGATCTGATGAAGTATCTCTGTTTTTTAAGATGAAATTCACCCTGCAAAAAGACCAAGGTTCATAGGGGAAAGAGGGTTACAGAGTGTCAAATTTATGGGGATATATATGTACACACACACACACACACACACACACACACCTACACACACACACACCTACACACACACACACACACACACACACACACACATATATATATATATATATATATATATATATATGTATTGGGAAGATTACAGTTGACGCTAGACTTGAACATTCCAAGATTGTAGTGATCGGCGAAGAATCCTCTTGGATTATTTTATTTTCTGGATATAAATTATGTAGAAACTGCCCCAAAGTTCTGTATGTCTGTCGTCTTCCAAAAGAGCTCGTACATATAGAATATTTGTATAATTTCTACATAATACATGTACAGAAAATAATAAAATTCTAAGAACACAAGAAAAATTAAATAAAAAATCAACTGTAGTAACTTATCAGTTGATTCTAACGATACTTGTACACACACACACACAAACACAAACACACACACACAAATATATATATATATATATATATATATATATATATATATATATATATATATATATATACAAATGGTGCGATGGGGAAATTGTTGCCATTTGTGTACTTTTATTTTCGGGCATAGCTTTTGAATTTGTCGACTGCACAGCGTAGTTGGGCACTGTCTACGATAAAAAAAAGAGTGCCATAACGCGATTCACTCTGCCAGAAATTTAGAAACGGCATGCTGTACTACTTGGCATTCGCTCCGGAATCACCAATACGAATATTTTAGAGTGATTGGTTATCAACCTGAGCACTGTTCAGTGGATTCGGAAAGGGTGGGATGGGTCTAATGCTGATCACCAAGGTAGGGCAGCTCGGAAAACTAACTTTGATCGTTCTGATAAGAAAAGAACGACCAAATTTTTAGTGAGGGCCTCAGACTGAATATGGAGGCCTGCATAAAGTTCCTCGATGAGGTAGTGCTACCCTGGGTCAAGAGGTGGATGCTGAAAGAATCTGTGTCTGGCAGCAGTACTCTGTACCGTGAAACAGAGGCGGGAAAATACAGTTATGGCTGTCACACAATTTCTGAGACCACATTAACCCTTACATCTGGTCACCTAACTCGCCAGACCTTAAAACCCTTGATTATTATTTGTGGGGCGCAGTTGTTCGAGAAACCAACTAAATTCTTTGTACTCGAAAGTTGAAATAAAGGCAAGAATTATGGCAGCATTCACCCGTCCAGAAGAGTTGCACGAGATTCCGAATTTGTCTGGGGGCCTGGTTGACGCTAACGGCGATTTTATTGAATTACATTAGTCTTCAGTATTTCAAGATATACTTTATAATTTTGGTAAATATATCTGTTAAAATGAGATGTAAGTGTTGTTATATTTGCTTAATTTAAATGGCAATTTATGCATACACACACTCAAAAATTGTATACACATTTCAGTAAAGGAAAAACATATCTTACATATTTTTATAAAATTGTGATAACCCTGTTTACTGTAGTATGTTCGCGGTAGATAGTATTACCCTCATGGTTGTAGCATCAACAAGTCCCAAATGATGTGAATCGCAGAAAACCGATTACATTGGAGATCCTTAGACAAGAAATTGTGCAGTGCAGCAATCTCACTGGACACTTTGGCCAAAGTTGCCCAAGCCTTAGTTTGCCGTACTAATAAATGTCTGGGAGCTAAAGGCCACCACTTTGAGCATCTCTTGTGATTAACGAGTCCAAAATTTACTTGTAATATTCTCTTGATGTCCGAATAAATTTTGTATTACAATATCTATACAAGGTTTTTCTTTGTTCATACATTTTTTTGCGAACTCTCTTATAAAAAATACGGGAACTTTTGAAGTGCGTATTGCCAGAGATGAACAAGTGGCATCACTGCGAGACAGTGACCTTGAACAAATAAATATTTCGCCATTTAGAATTCAAGATGAAATTCACAGTATCCCAGCTGAGATGTTGCAGCACTCAAGGAGGAATCTCAACAGCAGATGTCAAGAATGCATTCGTACAGAAAGACGCCATCTACGGGACGTCATTTTTAAAAATGAAAATTCCATCATTGTTTCTTAAATGTCATGTTTTAAGGTTTCAATTACTATGAATAAAATATTTTTCTTTCATTGTGACGTCCTCCCGGTGTCGCTGTGCCAAATGTGACGTCTGCCTAGCCGCGTCCGTCGTGCTATCCTGTCCTGTGACAACCAACTGGCTTGGTATTGGTCGCGGCACCAAATGTGACGTTCTAACCTTTTGCTGATTCGGATGGGAATCTGGTTAGATTCGGTATCAGCCTTGTCGTTCCCAGCTCGGCTCCAACGTCTGGTTACCGAAGTAACTGTTTTGATTTCCAGTCTAACCTACCCACGTTGTGAATTGATCTTAGGCAGACGAAATCAATCAGTCGCCAGGCCGTAATGCAAGTCGAGTTCGAACACGGGTGATATCGCACAAGTATATGTAAAATAAAATAAAATGATAACTCAAAGTTCAAATGTGGTAAAAAAAAGGATAACAATATTTTATATCTGGTTGCTGAATACAGGATTGCGTCATCTTCCCAACCCGCTATATGGATTCGTGACACTTTGTGTTTCTTAGGCGAGTCTTAACATCTTAAGTTGTTTGTTCTTTAGGAAACTGGTTCTTGGTGTATCTTCAGGCGATATTCTTAAAACTTGTTCTGGTGGTATGAGTCTAAGTCCTTCTTCAAAAATAAATTGTTGTTGGCTAGAAGTTGAGGTCGTGATTTGCGTGAATCTTTCGGCCAACTCTTTGCGAGGCGGGCCCAACTCAATTCAACTCAGC
>OZ010606.1:40682599-40700099 GCA_963932145.1 Acanthosepion lycidas
ATATATATATATATATATATGCCGGCACACACAATTCCGTAAAATACTTGTCGAAAACACAATTATACTTCGACATGAAAACAATAGACAAAAACTAAAAATCCTTGAAGCATTATACATCAAACAGTTGAAACCCAACCTAAACAAAATCAATTATGGCATCTCTACAAATATTCTTAAATGTCTATAATTGGTAACAGAAGCCATTGGTTTATACCAACGGCGTCCCATACTTTATACTTCTCCAATTCACTCTCGTGTGGTCATGTGTGGCGTCATGAGATGCGGTGCGATTTTCGCTTCTAGCGTCTTTATGCACGTGTTTATCGTTGCTTAGAAATCATCTATGTAAACATTGACAGACTATCATCACTGTCTTGTCCGTATATTGCTTAATATGTTGTAATTGATATCTTTGATAATGGCTTAAGTAAGCCGAAAGCTTAGATTGTATTTAAAAAAATATGTCTTCATTCAACGATAATGTTATTAAACTTATCAGAAGTTACGAAAACATTTTACATAAAATAAATAGACAACACTTGTTTATAATATTTAATGAAACGTGTATCAATACACACACACACACACACACATATATATATATATATATATATATCCACACACATGAAGTAGCTACAAGTATATCATCATATTTTAAATAAACATGTAACCCATACACAGATTTCCTATCATTACCAATTGTATCGAACCTGGCCTCTCCTGTCACCAATTCTGAGGCGTTATTCTTTACACCAACCGCACATCTAAGCTTACTTCACCTTTTTACTGTTGTGCCCTTCGTCAGGTGTATATTGATTTGGGTAGCCTACAAGGAATTCTGAACTTAACCCTTTACTTAATCTACGAGGGTAGGATGTTTTTGTTTCAATGTCCATATCTAGGGATTATCTCGTATAGTTCTTGTTTTTAGGACTTTTATTGCTCGTCCATTTCTACGTTCATGTACCCATTGTATGGCACAGGAAGTAAACTAACAATTGCTATGTCATGACATAGTCATTGTGTGTTCAATTCCTGGTCCAGGCAGAAATTTCATTATACTGCTCACATCGGCAAAGGTTGAATAAAATGTTAGTTATTTTTTCATTTTTCTAGGCATAAGCAAAAAAGAAATAACAGTTGCTACGAAAGGACAAAACCGTGTTACTCTGTGTTATATATGGAAACGTTTTGTAATCTGAATTGAACACAAATAACCGATCAAATATATTTGAAAATATGCTTTTAAAACTTCTCATGGAAATTAGATATTAGGTTAAGTCATAAATAAATTCTGTTTTTGGGGAATCAATTTTAATGAAGTATATCTCATCCTGACTAACCGTTGGTTAAATGTATAATGACAGGTGAAGTGTTGCATACGAAAATGTCTAAATTAAAAGGCACTGGATTGAGATTGGGTAAAGCTAAACTCCAAATCTAACTTTGAAATAAGAGCTCTATTAAAGAAATATAATCTTGTGCAAGTGCTGAGATCGTTGGGTCATTATTCATGCAGAGGTCTTCTTTTTTATTGTTTCAGGAAGGCCATATGCAACTAGGACATAGACGATTACAGGGTGAAAAAATGTGAAGGCTTTAGTGAGAAAAGAAAACAGTCAAGGACAGGATTCAGGAAGACAGAAAATGATTATTGACGTTGCAATAATTTTTTTGAATTATTGTATTTGGTAAGTTGGGGAAGATACCGGAAGTTTCCACAGGTGAGAAGTGCGAGTAAAGAAACTGTCAGAATAGAAGTGGCGGTTGCATCGTGCTAGTTCAGCAGTGAAAAAAAATGAACCATTACCTGCACATTCATACAGAAGGATGTTCCAAAGTAACCGTGAAATTGTGGTCGAATAACGTACCTCTTTTCTCAATGTTGTTACTCCACCATAAAAATAGTTACCCCACCATAAAAATGCTGTTATCCCGCCATAAAAATGTTGTGATACCACCATAAAAAAATGTTGTTGCCGCACCATAAAAATGATGTTACCCACCATAAATAAGTTGTTACCCACCATAAAATTATTGTTACCCCACCATAAAAATGTTGTTATCCCACCATAAAAATGCGAGACCATTTAAAACAAAAATAAAACATGAATAAGCTTTGGAACTGGGTTGGTCTGTTCTACCAGTATCGCCATATTCATCGGATCTACTACCAAATGATTATCAACTTTTTTTCGGTCTCTACTAATACGTCGGACGGTAAAACATTCCTGCAATGAAAAGAGTTCGTTGAAAATGTTTTGGCAATAAAAACATCTGGATATTTCTTTCTGAAAAAGTATCGAAGAATTGCTAGAAAATAGAAAGTTACTGTTTTGAATAATGTTGCCACATCTTGTCTGGGTCTGCTATATTTAGAGATTTTGACAGAATCCAAAGAAGAATCTGCATTGTTATTGGTCCTCACTGGCATCTCACTTTCATCACTTTCTCACCGCCGTAATAGAGCTCCTCCGTGCCTTTTTAAAATAATTTCATATTAATTGATCTAATAAACTTTACTATATGGTATCTCGACTTTATGAATGCAAGCGCAGTACTAGATCGGCGGCTAGGTCTCATCAGTTTACAGTTGAAATGTGTAGATATAACCGTAAGTTCTATGTAAATAGTTTCTTCTATCGTATTTCTCACTTATAGATCTCTCACTTGGCTTCTTGCTTTCCAGTCTATTTTGATCTTCAAAAATTTAAATGTCGTGTCAGTAATAAACTTCTGTCTTCTTAATACATGTTGTTTAAATTGTTCCCTTTTTTTGATAGACTTTTTCTCATATTATCTAACGCTCATTAACCGGTTGCGCCCTTGTTGATTTAACTCCTTGCCTGTAATTGCATGACGTTTGTATGTTTTATAAATAAAGTTGATAGAAAAAAAACTGAAATACTTTATGTTAATATATGAAATATGTATACAGTTATAACTGTGTGTCAAAATGAGGTTAAAATCTTTCACACTCTGTTATCGTGAAACACACCTATTCTATAGTTAATAGACTCTCCCACCCAATATAAATAGGAGTAGTCATAGAAACGACGGTCAGTCGATGTCGGACGACCGGCTGAACGGTTGAACTCTCTGCCTTCGGGCGGGGAGGAACCCGAACGAGGCTATGCCGAAGGGCAGAGTCTCGTTCGGGGAGGTAAACCGACCCTGAACCTGTTTTTCGGGTTCAAAGGGTATATTTTTGGCCTAGCCCACGGGCTCGGAGATCTCACATTAAACCGGCCTTGTGCCACATGATACCCTTGTGGGGGGGTGACTAAATACTAGTCGATGTCGGACGACCGGCTGAACGGTTGAACTCTCTGCCTTCGGGCGGGGAGGAACCCGAAAGAGGCTACGCCGAAGGGCGGATTCTCTTTCGGGGAGGTAAACCGACCCTGAACCCGTTTATACGGGTTCAAAGGGTATATTTTTGGCCGATCCTACGGGCTCGGAGATCCCACGTTAAACCGGCCTTGTGTCACATGGTACCCTCGTGGGGGGGGGTGACTAAATACTAGGCGATATCGGACGACCGGCTGAACGGTTGAACTCTCTGCCTTCGGGCGAGGAGGAACCCGAAAGAGTCTACGCCGAAGGGCGGATTCTCTTTCGGGGAGGTAAACCGACCCTGAACCCGTTTTTCGGGTTCAAAGGGTATATTTTTGGCCGAGCCTACGGGCTCGGATATCCCACGTTAAACCGGCCTTGTGCCACATGATACCCTCGTTTGGGGGTGGGGTGACTAAATACTAGTCTATGTCGGGCGACTGTCAAACTCTCTGCATTCGGGCAGAGAGGAACCCGGACCAGGCTATGCCGAAAGGCAGAATTTCGTCGGGGGAGGTAGACAGACCCGATCCCGTTTATGCGGGCTTTACGGTTTTTTTTTGGCCGAGCCTACGGGCTCGGGAACCCCACATTAAATTCGGCCTTGTGCCACATGTGACTGCGTGGGGCAGTTACTAAATAGCGTCGATATCGGACGACAGTAGTCAACAGTTAGTCGAATACGAAAGTAGTCAGCGACCACAACAAGATTACTCTGCGTAATACCTATTATATCAAGTTCCTAACGTTTTGTACGTCGAACCTATTTTAGCACCGATTAATACAAATACAAGCTTCCACTGCGAAATAACTCCACAACACACTTTTTTTGTTTGATATGACCCGAGATGACCAAAATGTGGCAGATATTTCTTCAGATCTAGCTCTAATAGCTCAGTGGCGAGAGCGAAATCTGGCTGGTCATATTCCCTGCCATTTAGAGATATTCCAAAGTAGTGACAATACAGAATTTTAACCAATCGTGATGTTCTCACAGGGTGGCCACATGCCTTGAGCGTATATTGGGACTCAGCCCAAACCTCAAGTGGAACTCGTATATACGATAAATCCTTAAAGACACTGGAAATGTGGTCGGTTTCCTTTGCCCCTCCAACAAGTACATGACAACACCTGATATCCTATACGTTTTCAAGAGTCAAATCAAGGCCGACATTATAGAGTACTGCTCCTAATTGGTTACTTTCCCGATCATTACAGTTTTAACCGGTTCAAGTCTACAGTTAACTGTTATCTCTCACACATATCCGCTTAAGCATTACCTCTTATTTGTAAGCCTCTACCTCGAGCGGCCCTCGAGGTTTGTACAGGTTGAACATCGTTGTAAAAAAAAAAAAGAAAAGAAAAAGAAAAAATGAATTATGAGAAAATAAGTTCAATTCTATCATACATTTCTATAAGTCTACCATTCGTCCATGCTTAGAATATCACTAAAATATGTCCGGTGTTACTGCTATTTATCTTGAGACCCATGATAAAATCCGAAGAAGAATCTGGAATATTATTGTTACTGGCCTGGCCACACAGCTTCAATCACATTCCTACCGCCGTAAGGCTGCCTCTCTGTCTTTTCTATAAATAATTACATGGTAATTGTTCGGATGAGCTCTTCACTATGGTACCTAAACTTTTTGAGTAGACGCAAGGTACTATATTTGCGTCGAGATCTCATCAATTTAGATGTGAGCTGCCTAGATATATCCCTAAGTTGTATGCTAGCAATTTCTTTTTCTCGCAATTCTCGCTTGTGGCACGATGCTTCCCAGCAATACTTTAATCTGGAAAATTTTAAATGCAATGTCAGTCGGTATCTGTTGTCGTCTTGATTACTATTTTCTTTGCCTGCTCATTATTAAAGATTTTCTTCCTAATTCTTCAACACTCAGTAATTTCTTCTGTCTTAATGGCTCTTCCGCCTTGCATGGGGTGAAACTGGTTAAAAAAATTCTGGTAAAAGAAAAGGAATTCGACAGAGAATTTAAAAATGAAAAGACAACTTCATCTTCAAAGTCAGATAGGCGATCTCATAATATGTTGCCTTTGATTAGAACGTTTAATACTGGTGGGGATGAAATCGATTAAATCGCAGTGTGCCACGGGCGGGGGTGACACAGTAGAGAGATAAGTAACAACCATGTGGGTGCATTTTTCTCCTTGTCTCGTTTTCTCGTCACATGCATTTTTATGCCACTCAGATGTTAGATTTTCAATCATTTAAAATATATTTAACCCGTTTCAGTCGAGGTCATCCATTAATCAGTTGGCCATATTTCTGTTACATTACGCGCCAATTGTTATGGATGGGTAATTATAATTCTTCTTTTTTTTACTCATCATCTTTTTCTTCTCCTTTCATGGTCTGTGTTGTAACCTAGAAAGGGTCACTGAATGAGGAATAACCAAAATGGATTTTGGAAATGAAATGTTAATCTTTATAACATCAACAAAATACAATACTCGCCAGCGGCGTGAAGTAGGTAAACCACTACTAGTGAAGGACTACATAGACAGCATATTACCCACACTTACAATAGTGCCCAACGTATTTATGAGGATGGGGATATACCCGTTTGTTTTCATCAGTATGGTATAAAACATTATTATTATTATTATTATTATTATTATTATTATTATTATTATTACTATTACCTTTCTTCTTCTTTATTCAACCCATATGGGCTTCACAATACGCTGACTGCACCTCAACAAATCGGCACACCCCACTGAGGTGTTCTGGGTATGAAGGTAAACGACATCCGGCAACAAAAATATTAGCAGCAATATATTTTTAAAATTATTACCAGAAAAATATTTTAAAATTATAACCAGCAATACATTTGAAAAAAGATATTACTAACATTAAATTTAGAGGAATATAATACCAGAAGTTATTTAAAAATATTACTAGCAATACATTCAAAAAATATTACCAGCGATATATTTAAAATAAAATATTACCAGCAATACAGCAAAAATTATTACCAGCAATACAGCAAAAATTATTACCAGAAATATTTTTAAGATAAAATATTACCAGCAATACAGGGAAAATTATTACCAGCAATATGTTTAAAAATATTACTAGTAATATAATTAAAAGATATTACCAGAAATATATTTAAAAAATATATTCTCAGAAATTCATTTAAAATAGGAATGTTACCAGCAATACAATTAAAAAAATATTACTAGCAATACATTTAAAATAAAAATCTTACCAGCAATACATTTTTGAAAATATTACCTGCAATGCATTTTAAAAATACTACCAGCTATAAATTAAAAAAAAAAAATCAGCAATACATTTTTAAAAAATATTACCAGCAACACATTAAAAATATTATAAGCAATACATTTTAAAAATGTATTTTAAAAATATATGACCAGCAATACATTTAAATATTACAATCAAAAGATTTTTAAAAATATTGCAAGTAATAGATTTGAAAACAAAATATGACTTGCAATGCATTAAAAATATTTTAGCAGAATCGTCTCCCCACTGTAAAATTTGAATATGTTCGAAAAACAAAAAACATCCTTCTTAAAAAAAAAATAAGAAAATAGAAAAAAAAGATAAATGTTCTACTTTTTATACACATATTTCAAGTAAAAGCAAATATTTTCATATAATTTGTCATTCTGGATTTTTTGCAGCTACAGCACATCACAATGTTAACATAGTTTTCTGGCAACGTTAGGTATCAACCCTCAGTTTGGAGTTTGGAATATATTTAGTTGTAACTTCTCCATATTAACGTATAGATATATACAGGTAAAAATCCATGGGTAAGTAATTCAAGTGAACCCTATTATTATAAAATATTAAAACTGATCTACAAAAATAGCTCAAAATATTTATTACAGAGCATAGAGATGAATGTAATTTTAAATTAAAAAAAAAAACAAAAAAAGTTACGATTCATTTTTTTAGCAAACATTTTAGTATTGGCAAGCTTCATGGAACTTATCCCAAGGAGCGAAATGACCATAAAAATGGGGTACAATTGAGTTTATATTTTTATTTAATTTATATATATATATATATATATAGATAGATAGATAGTGTAACCCGGATATAATAGACACGGATATAAGAGAAACCCTGATATAAGAGAGGTTTTCTCTGGTCACAAATTAGAGCCTGCGTTATTGTAAACAAAATAGACCAAGCCCAGATATAAGAGAAACCCCAGTATAAGAGACTTCTTCTCTGGTCCCGACAACTCTCTTATATCCGGGTTACACTGTGTATATATATATATATATATATATATATATATATATATATATATATATATATATATATAGTACGTGTGTTAAAAGCGATTCATGGTCAGAAAATAAAGTTTTATAATTTTCATAAGAATCGAAATCTTGACAGAAAGTCTTAATCAAACTTTTGAACACATCACACACCTTTTTTTTTTTCTTTTTATAAATATGAAAACCGTTTTTCTTGCGGAAAATATCTTTTTATTTTATTTTATTTTTTTTTTTAATGACAAGATTTTAAAATACGCTAGCGCATTTCTTTTTTTTATATGAGTTTATACAATTCTACCCCAGGAAACTTTCGATCCAAGCACTATACATCTCCAGATATCTCCAGATGTCAAATATTTTATCAGACTTGAGGTAATCGGCAAGTGAAACCTTGTGATAAATGTATTGACAGCGAGATTTGTAGGATTTTGACGACTTCATCTTTGACTCTATTTCTGGTGATCGATTGCGCATGCGCAACGCTGTGAGTGAAGGAAGGGGAGGTATTATTTATCGCCATTATCAAGATTTAAGTGTGAATCGGTGAGAAGATGGAGAAGGGTGAAGGCAGTGCCAAGAAATGGACTTTGGCGAAAGTCTCACGCCAAATGGATAAACGCGAATCTCTGAAGAATGTGATTTAGGTTGGCCTAATGATTAGCCATTTATTATGAAGAATGACGTTCTCCTCTCATGCATTTCTCTCTCTTCTTTCTCTGTCTTTCTTTCTCCCTCTATCTTTCTCTCTCTAAGACTTTCTATTTCTCACGCTCTCTATATTCGTCCTTTCTGTAAATATTTCATCTTTTCTATCAATCATTATTTCATTTTTTCTTTTGCTTCTCTTTCTATTTCTTTCTTTCATTTTTCATTCTTTCTTTCTCTTTCTCATTTTCTTCTTTTGCATTTCTTTTCTTTCCTTTTACTGTTTACAGTTTTCGTTTTCTTTCTTTCTTTTATTGTTATCCTTTCATTCATTTATTCTTTCTTTCAGTTTCAGACAATTTTTATTGTTTTATTTTTTAGATATTCGATATGGCTATTTTTTTCTTTTTCTTTTTTCTGGTGCTAAACTTTTTCATACTTTTTTCTTTCATTCTTACCATATGACTATTAATTTATTCTTTTTTTCTCTCTTTCATTTTTTTTATTTCTTTTACTTGTTTATAACCTTATACGTAATTTCATTTTTTTCTTATTGTTTGTCCGTTTATTTTTTTCTCTTTTAGATTCTTTCTTTATTTTTTCGGCCTTTCTTTTGTTTCTTATTGTTTCTGATTTTTCTTTCGTTTTTTCTTTCTTTCTTTCGTTTTTTCTTAAGATTACCCATTTCTTCCTTTTTTTTTCGTTTTTTCTTTCTTTCTTTTTTTAACTTTATTTTATTCCACCATTTTTATTTCATTTTTCCAGTTGTAAGTTTTTTACTTTTACTATTTTTTATTTTGTATATGTCATTATAACTATATGTCCCTATAACTTTCTTTTTTTCTTTCTTTCTTTCATTTGTTTCTTTCTTTCTTTCTTTCTTTCTTTCTTTCTTTCTTTCATTTGTTTCTTTCTTTCTTTCTTTCCACCATTTTCATTTCTTCATTCTTTGGGTTTCAAGACGTTTTATTAACACTTTCGTTTTTTATTTTGTATAATGTGTTTGGTTTTTTCTTTTCCCTTCTTTCTTTCTTTCTTTCTTTCTTTCTTTCTTTCTTTCTTTTATTGCCCAATTTTCATTTCTTCATTCTTTGAGTTTCAAGACGTTTTTTTAATGTTTTCCTTTTTTACTTTTTTTTTGGCTAACCAGTCTTGTTCTTTCTTTCTTTCTTTCTTTCTTTCTTTTTTTCTTTTCTTTCACCATTTTCATTTCTTCATTCTTTGAGTTTCAAGACGTTTTATTAATTTTTTTTTCTTTTTTTTTTTTGCATGACCAGTCTGGTTCTTTCTTTCTTTCTTTCTTTCTTTCTTTTATTGCCCAATTTTCATTTCTTCATTCTTTGAGTTTCAAGAAGTTTCTTTAATGTTTTCCTTTTTTTCTTTTTTCCTTTTTTTGCATAACCAGTCTTGTTCTTTCTTTCTTTCTTTCTTTCTTTTTTCTTTCTTTCTTTCTTTCTTTCTTTCTTTCTTTCTTTCTTTCACCATTTTCATTTCTTCATTCTTTGAGTTTCCAAGAGTTTTTATTAATTATTTTCTTTTTTATTTTGTATAATCGACATGGTTCTTTCTTCCTTTCTCTCTTATAATTTCTCTTTCTCTGGCATTGTAGTTTGCTTCATCTTCCTCACCGACAATTTCTTTTTTAACCATATTTTTCAGACTTACTTTTTGTTCAATGTTTATTCTCTAAACTCATTCTTCACCTCAATAAGGCTTCTGATTTCAGGAAAAAACTGTTTACTTACATTCAATATATGCACAGAGAAAATAGGAATTTTGCATAAAACTGCACACGCCCAGTACATGCACACTGCTATAAATATTTCTTTCTAATATTCCATGACTTATATCGTTTTATAGTATGCCCTCATAGCTGCAGCGGATCTGTTTCAAGCGCCCTGTGAAGTTTCAAGAAACACACTTTTCAATCAGTATTATATGTAAGATATTGTTCATATACATGTATACAAAGGATGATATTTTGTTTTAAAATTAGGCGTAGTAAGAGATTAACATTGTTTGATTTGTTTTTAACGGTTTATCTGCCTTTTGAAGGTTATTCAAAAGCAGAAATTAGATTTGGATTATGAGAATTTTTTGGAGATGATAATTATTTACTGATACACGTCCCATTAATTAACCCATAGCTGATGGGGGTGGAAATGGATCTATAGTTTTCCTAAAGATATTTGCTCGTAAATAAATATAACATACCCAATTGGAACTCGAACCTATTTCTCCGATTTCCAAATTCCGTGCCGTTATCCATCACACCACACACCTATTCACAGCATTTGGTATTTATAAGCAGACACCCATCTAGTTACTGGCCGAGCTCTCTGTTGTTTAACTTCAGTGATTGTGCGAAAACCACTATTTCAGACAGATATGATCTTAAGTTGATAATTTGATAAAAAATTGTTGATGACAGTCACAGAAGGAAAGCTACAAGACCATCCTGGATTATGCAGTAAAGGAACAGCGATAAGAAAGGACTAACTACCAAATGTAAGACGTCAGAATGTATGTTGGTCAGCTAGAGTAAATGCCCAAGATGCGAATTACGAATTAGAGTAGTTCTAGGTGCAGCGATGTCTCTGATCGGGAGATTCGAGGTTTTTAGAAACGTGGAACTACTACTTAATAACTCTTATTCTGAGTTCTACACTGAACCGGGGTTGTAGCACCTGTTAGGATCCCAGCTATGGGCAAATAGTGAAACTTCTAAACAAAAGCAAAACACTATGAAAGTAAAAAATATATTTTCATATAAACATTTACCAGTAATAATTGTTTATAATAAAAATTACTAGCAACATATATAGTAAAACTAGCAGCATGGCCCGGCGTTGCCCGTGCTTGATTAAAAAATCGTACGACTCATACAGCAATCTCTATCACTTGACTTAAAATATTTTTGCCCTTCCTTGCCTTTAAAGGAGTGCCCTTTGTCATGCTTATGTTGCTACATGCCTTACTTCTTGCCTATCTCACGCTGCGAATTTTTTGGAAGCTCTATACTAAACATTAAATCTGTTACGAAAAAAGAACTAAACAAAATGAACGCAAAACGATCAGCTTTAAAAAAGGACTCGTAACTGGAAAAATCGAATGAAAAGAGAATGTTAACAACAAATACTTTTTCACACCCAACCCAGTTCTGCGGAATCAGAATCAACGTTGAGTTTAAGCAAGCGAATGAGCCAATTGGAGTAAAGTGCCATGCAGATTTAAATTTTTCCCACTTGTGACGAATGCAGCTATCGATTTTTTTGCATGCTAGCATGCTAGTTAACATTCGTGTCAGTCAGCTGTTGGCTCTCACGCTGGCAAATAGAATATTCCTGCTTATTCGTGGCAGCCATCTATAGGCTCTCACTCTGGCCAGTACAAAATGGCCGCAAACTACATGAAAACTGCCGTAGAAGTATGAAAAAAATCGATTATTTGCACTATCGATGGGAGCTGGGAAATGCAAAGTCGGTGTTGGCCTTCTCTATAACTTGGAGCATGTGCATGTAAATTTTGGTGCAAATGCGTCGAAAATTGCGGCCGTGCATTCGTTACACACACACACACACGCACACACGCACACACACACACATCCTGTCTTTTATAGATAGAGATTACCAGCAATATATTTTATAATAAATAAACAACAATACATTTACTGTAGTTGAAGGTTTACAATTGCGTTCAAAATAACCCATACAGGTTGGTATATCACTCAACAAAATCATCTAGCCAACGAACTGATGATCTGAGAAGTAAAGCATTAACGGTGTGTTTTAAAAGAGAATGGAAAATTCTATACCAGAATCCAAATCCTTATGGGAATAGCGAAAAATGCTTTCCAATTTCCAATTCCGACTCATTCGCCATTACAGCAGCCGTACATCCAAACTTACAACACCTGGTATTCCGAAGCGGTTGTCTAGACTAGGCATTGCTTAATTTTTTTGATGTTACGAAAACCGCTGTTTCAACGTGATCTGCTCCTGAGACCCAGGGATTAAGAACGATAAGCAGCTATACAGTAGATAATTATCCGATCACTGAAATATCTCGTGCACGATTTTCAATGTTTATACAAAATGACCGCAATTCGCCAATGGTGTTTTTTCTTGGTACCGATTTCTGGTGTGCTCTAGAATGGAAACCATGCATCGTTCAGTTGCGAGTCAGACTTTGTTGAATTTTAACGATTTCAAGAATGAATGCCTTAAGTATTGTGGATTCCGCGTGAAAAATCGGTCTCCAATAAATGACAAACGCAAGTATTTTAGCTAAGAAATTAAATGTATTTACACAAAATACAAAAGGTAATGCTGTTAGTAAAATCCAGGAACGCCGGTTAGTATTAATCAAAGATCGCTATATACAGTCTCGAAGTAAACTTCCTTAGAGTCGGGCGTCCTTGTAACTGACTTCTAACGGCAACTCAATCACAGTGTCTATGTACTTTCCACTCTGTTTCTCCACCCTGTTTCTCTACCCAACTGCTCTCATCTCTGACTGACTGTGGCTATTTTATGGCAGCAGGACGAGTCCATTTACATCAGAAAAGGGTGGGCCCCATAATAATAAGTATGAAAAGATGCACTTTCACCATGAATTTCATTTTGGAGTAAGCATCGTAACTGCGAAAAAAAAATTAAGTTTTATTTGGATCGAGCTCCAGGTCTTCGGGCGGTCAAAAAGTAAATTGGTAGATTTCATCGGTGTGATTTTGACCTAAACGATCAACCACGCTCCAGGCGACCTTTCGACGTCAATCGAGATGCCCTGCTTGCTACTGTAGAGAATAAACCGAAGATTTGGGAGGGACAGATTGCTAAGAGCTTGAAAATCAATTGCCTTTCGCCATATGGGATCAAGAAAAATGGGTGATTTTGGCAAACTGAAAAATGTTTTCTTTTTTCCACCACGACAACGCAAGACTGCGCGTCGCAAAAGAGATCTTGCAGAAGCTTATGGATATGAAATGGAAAACGCTTTGGCACCTACCGTATGCTCCTGACTTGATTGCTTTCATTCTTTTTTATTTGTCCCTTCTCGAGAGAACAATTTAAATGACAAAGAATTTGACCCTGTAAAGTCAGTTGAAATCTACCCCAAAACGTTCTACAAACATCAAAACACGGAGTTTCTACGAAAATGGTATCAGCAAGTTTGTAGAACGATGACAGACAGTTGGTAAAAACAATGGAGATTATGTAATTGGTCTAATAAATGCTGTTTCGTGATTATGTAAAATTTTGTTCTCAATTTTATACTCGGGAACGAACTTTTGTAATGATCTGATATAACACTATACCGTAACAAAAGTTGTCTTAGATCGGATAGAATATATGTTCTTCGTGTAGATCTCGCATATCATTTTTTACTTTCTCCTTTGAGACGGGGACGTTTACCTTTTTTCTCTTAAAAGAAACACTTTACTTTTTTTTCCTTTTCTGGAATGTCGGAATTGTCACCATCAATCCACTCGCACTCCACGTTCCATTTTCAGACAAATTTTGGGAATTCTTTATTTTTGTATTTGATGACGTGTATCTGTCAGTTATGTGCCATGCGTGATACACGCTTAGGCGATCATGTATCTTTCGATACATGACTGACGAGGCAGATGTTTTCTTTCTGAGGTAGACCAGTTACTATGCACGACTATAGAACCTGGTCTGTCTTGCTATTTTTCCCATAGAAGAGGATTCATACCTTTCCCAAGGTTATTAACCCGTAAGTGAATGCAACTGATTCGACTGGAATTCGAACTCGACTCTCCGATTCCTCAGTCCATGCCACTAGCCATTACTCCACCGTGTTGAAACCCTAACACTCACTCTGTGTGCAATACTGGACTGGTGAATTTTAGCGACTCGATAAGAATGAAAATCGTCTAGGAAACAAAGTCCACAGTAGTGAGTAATACTACGAATCGAGTTATAAATTGATTAATCTACATGAATAATTCCATTTATAATTTAAAATATCTTTATTTATTATGTTTAATGTATTAATTATTAACACTTTTTTCCGTATGGTTCTATCAGATATTAATTCCACTGGCAACATGAGATAATTAAACACAATCGAGACGCGTTCACGAAGTCTATATCTCTGTGAATCTTTATATACTAAACCCGCGGACGTGGTAGATAAAATACATTCATTTATTACTACACATTTTTACCAGCGGCATTAAAAATGTCCTTTTATTAACTCTGTACGGTGGAGTAATAGATAGCGGCTTGGATTGAGTTCGAATTCCAGTCGAAGCCATTACATTCACTTACGTGCTAATATCCTTGGGAAAGGTATTGTTGTGGACCCAGAATAGGTCAGAAAGAAAACTCGAACTCAGCAATTTAGTGAAAACATATTATTAAACAAAAAGAACAAATACAAAAGTGTTGCACGTCCGACTGACGGCAAAGTACAGTAGTCAACTCGACAACTGTAGACAACGATATTTAGTTACCCCCCAGCCCCCAAGAGGGTTCCATGTGATACAAGGTCGGTTTAACGTGGGATCTCCGAGCCCGTAGGCTCGGCCAAATATAATCCCTCTTTGAATCCGCATAAACGGGTTCTTGGACAGTCAACCTCCCGGAACTAGACTATGCCCTTTGGCGGGGCCTCGTCCGGGTTCCTCTCCGTCCGAAGGCAGAGAGTTCGACTGTTTAACTGTAACAGGTCAACTGTAGACAGCGATATTTAGTTACCACCCACAAGGTTTACATGTGGCACAAGGCCGATTCAACGTGGGATCTCCGAGCCCGTAGGCTCGGTCAAAAATAATCCCTCTTTGAACCCACATATTACCGGTTCAGGAGCAATCAACCTTCCCGAACGAGACCCTGCCCTTCGACGGAGCCTCGTCCGGGTTCCTCTCCGCTCGAAGGCAGAGAGTTCAACTTTTTAGCTGGAACAGGTAAACTGTAGACAGCTCTCTTGAAAGGCATAATCTCCCTGTATATATAGTAATAGGACGAGTCCATTTAGTCCATAAAGGCAGGTCCCATAACAGGTATTAATCCTCTTCTCACCGCAGCTATGGGTAAATAGTAGGACAGACCGGGTTCTATAGCCTTGGAAATTAAAGAAATGACAACCTACTGCGGGAAAAATCTACCTCGTTAGTTATGTATCAAAAGATACATGATTGCCTAAGCGTGTATCGAGCATGACACATAACTAACTGATTAAGTGTACATGAATCTACAAGATTTTGGCAAACAAGAAGCTCAATTGTTTGTAATTGCGCGAATTGGAGAGAGAGAGAGAGAGAGAGAGAGAGAGAGAGAGAGAGAGAGAGAAAGAGAGAAAGAGAGCTTATGTTCCACGTTGTTAAGTGTCCTGGGTCCTTACCTATAACTACAGAATGAACTCTTCCTAACACTATGTATACTACGCGTCTCAAGAGAGAGGGACTAATCGAGTTGAGCCGATAGTAGTTCACTCCAAACCAGTGTATATTATTGGTGGATACAATCCAAACAATAGAAGATATGCAGATGATAACGCGTTGACGGCAGACACAGAAAAAAAATTTCAGGAATTTCTAGAAAAGGAAGTAAAGGAAAGCCGGAGAAAAGGGACTAATCGTCAAAAGAGAGAATGTATGAATATAAGCCAGGGAAGCATTCCAAGATGGCAGCTTTAAATTGGAGATATCATAATCAAGAAGAAGAAGAAATAATTGCTAGCTTTTTAATTTTTAAAATTTTTTTAATCATATCACCCCAAGCAAGGCAATAAAGCCACGAGGGGTTAAGAGGCTACTGAGTGATAGAGAATATGAGAAAAAAAACTACTATTAAGGACAGAGACAATAAAAGAATAAAAATTAAGAAAAAAAAAAGAAGCGTTTAACTCTTTTACTTTTATTTTTAATCATTTCACCCAAAGCAAGGCAATAAAGCCACGAAAAGGTAAGAGGTTACAGATTGATGGAGAATATGAGAAAAAAAAACCTAGAGATCGGAAATGCAAGAAGCCGGAAGTGAGATCCTCAAGCGAGTAGTGCGATAGGAGAAACTATTAACATAGAACTTACGTTTACATTTGGTCATTTAAACTGTAAATTGTTGAGACCTTTCTGCCAATTTAGTACTGCGCTTAAGTTCATAAAGTCTAAGTATCATAGTGTCAAAACAGTTAAACTGAAAGTATTTACAGAAAAGGGACAGGGAAGCTACGTTACGGCGATGTAAAAATGACTGAAGCTGAGATGCCAGATCAGAACCGATAACATTGCAGATTCTTCTTTGAATCGCTAAATATATAGCAGGAACACCAGTCAATATGTGGCAGCAGTATTAAAAGCAAGGACGTATGGAGGACTTATAAATATGCAAGATAGATTCTGGAGAGAAGAATGGTCTAGCACGACTTAGTGAACCAACTTTCTTAACTGAAGACTTAGCAATTGCTTCAATATACTCTTCCTGTCAGGCAAAACGTTAGTCTGACAAGGTGCATGGCTGATGCTAACCTACTGGAGGTTAGCATCAGCCATACTGATGGAGCTTTTGACGAAAAAAAGTGAGAGCTATATCTAAGGCGTAGCGTAATAGCTAAGTATGCTTTCCAAGAGCTGAACAAAGTATTAAGAGGCAGTATTCATTATAACAAAAGAAGAGTGTTGAACTGATATGTAATATCAGTACCATATCAGTGTAAGGTGGAGTATAAGACAGGGAGGCTGCAGTGACTAGCATTTAAATAACAATTGAGGATTTCAGGAAAATGTGAACAGAAAGAACAATTAGAAAATAACTGGATGAAATTATCTGGATAGATAATAAAAAAGAAGGCTTGGAAAATATAACACTCAAAAGGCATAATAACGACAAGTGGGTCAGAAGAGAATAAAAAATAACTTTCCTAACTAGCTTGTTTAAATATATGATAGAACTGCGGGCTTACGGCTATATCACGTTGAAACATCATTTTCCGTGCAATCACCGAAGTTAAGAAACGTCAAGACTGGCCAGTACTTAGATGAGTGATCGCTTGGGAGCACCAGACGCCGTAAGCTTGGATGTGCGGGTGCTGTAAAGGATAACAGTTCAGGAGGGGAAATCGGAGACTCGAGTTCTAATTCCAGTTCGAATTCATTATATTCATTTATACACAAATACGCTTAGGAAAAGTATGAATCCACCAATTAGACAACCAGCTATGGGTTAAATAGTAGGGCCCGTTTCACGAAATCATTTTTCTCTAC
>OZ010606.1:40707599-40720099 GCA_963932145.1 Acanthosepion lycidas
ATAATTTTTTTTTCTTTTTAGAAGATAAATTATATAAAAACGCATGGTCATGTGTGACGTCACTAACTGCAACGCGATTTTTGCTTCCGCGTTTCGTATACACACGTTAGTAGTTGCTTTCAAATTTTTCATGCAACAAAAACAGACTATCATTATTGTTTCGTCCGTGTATTTGTTGATATATTGAAAAGTAATTGTCATCTTTGATAATGGCTTACGTAAGCCGAAAGCTTAGATTGGATTTAAACATGTATCACTATGGTGATTTCCTTTCGTCTTTCAATGATAATGTTATTAAGCTTATCAGACAATATGAAAGGAACTTACTTAAAATAAATAAACAAAACTTGCCTATATTATTTAATGTAACATGCATTAATGAAAAATTGCTGCCTAAATATGTACAACATATATATATATATATATATATATATATATATATATATATAATATTGATTATCAAATATATTAAAATTATAAAAAATAAATAATGAATGCCACAATATATATCGTATCCAGTAAATATTGAACTTATATATTAAAAAGACGGTCACCTGTATTAGTTACTTTTAAATGACTAATGATTTTTTAGGTAACTGATGAAGGCGTCGTCACAGGATTTGCTATTGGCGGTCACAATATTAAGAAAATAAGATACGAATTCTCGTAAAAAGAATCAGCACTATTAATGCGCTATAGGTGAAAATTCCCAAAGTTCCAAATATCTGAATATTTTTTTTCAATTAACAATATGCATAGAATGCAGGCCATTTATTTTCGTATTTTCTTTTTTAAGAAGTATGTGATTTCTCATCGTATCTATCCATTGTATACAATGAGGAGGCAATTCTGAGAGAATTAATACTCATAACAGGATTCGTTAGTGGCATCCGTAATCTTACAAAGTGTTGATAATAGAATCTACACGAATCCTACAGCAGGTTGTGAAGGAAAGCGAGATTGAAAGACTAAACATCAAATTCAAGAAGACAGAATGCATTGTTATTAGCAAAATAACAGACCAAGATGCAAATTAAGAATTGGTGATACTGAAATCAAACAAGAACAACAATTCAAATATAATAACTGGAAAGTGTCTTAAGAAAATACAGAGAGTGCGACACTGAAATCTGAAGACCCATTGAGATAGTGAAGGTACCTTCCCGAAACTAAGCAAAATATTAAGAAACAGAAAAACTTCTTTTGGGAAAAAATAAGAATATTGAACTAATATATATATATAATTCCAGTCTTCCTATGTGACAGGGCAAGCGGGGCAATCGCTATACAGATGAAGAAAAGATTTCAGGCAATAGAAATCTGATTATACAGCAGGATGCTGAGAATACCATGGGCTAAAAGGAATACCATGGACAACGACAAAGTTTTAGAGAAAATGGAAACAACAAAAAACAAAAACAAAAAAAAAAAAAAATTACACTTATCTTCAGGAAGAGACATGAAATTTCTAGGGAACACGAGGAAGGCGAAAGTAACAGAGGAAACATCGCAGAACCAACCTAACGAGCTTATTTAAATGGATCGCAAGACAAGTTTTAGGAGAGATAGCAAAAATACATCATTTACTAAAATTTCAAATTGTGGTGGCGATTTCCATCAGCGGTCATATTGTCTTTACGCAGTCCGTTAGCCTCAACGCGTTGAGATAGTGAAAATACCTTTCCGAAACTAAGCAAAATATGAAGAAACAGAAAAACTTCTTTTGGGAAAAAATAAGAATATTGAACTAATATATATAATTTCAGTCTTCCTATGTGACAGGGCAAGCGGGACAATCACCTTACAGATGAAGAAAATATTTCAGGCAATAGAAATCTGATTATACAGCAGGATGCTGAGAATACCACGGACTAAAAAGGTGAGCGACGATGAAGTTTTAGGGAAAATTGAAAAAAAACAAAAAAACAAAAACATTTACACTTATCTTCAGGAAGAGACATGAAATTCCTAGGGCACATGAGGAAGGCGATAGTAACAGAGGAAACATCGCAGAACCAACCTAACGAGCTTGTTTAAATGGATCGCAAGACAAGTTTTAGGAGAGATAGCAAAAAGACATCATTTACTAAGATTTAAAAATGTGATGGCGATTTCCATCAGTGGCCATATTGTCTTTACGCAGTCCGTTAGCTTCATCGTTACTAGCACTGGTTTTGTATTTATTTCCCCATACAAAATACAAGCGGCATCACTCGAATGTTATGGTCATCTAGAAAATTGACCTAAGAAGAGTTGATCTGTGGTGACCCCAATATGTACTGGGTTCATCTGAAGAGAAGCCAAAATGAATTTTATATTGTGCCACCTCAGAACTTTAAACGTCTTTGCAGATTTGAGGATTGTCTGAGAAGGAGATCATATTCAGTATCGGGCCTCAAATGATTTCGGTGGATGCTGTAACCATTTGTTTAATCATTTCGCTCCAAGCACGGCGATAATGCCCACAAGACGCAAGATACTACTTTGAAAGGAACCGGAAACCCATTCCTAAACAGGAAACAGGGGATAAACTCCTACCCCTGTTCTAAAAACCAGAGAGAAACACGGAATTGTAACTCAGCATAACATAGGATACAACCGGATCAGACGTTGCATAAACGCCGGACCAACGAATAGAGAGATAGAATTCCCACATCCTTGTGAGAAGGTCGACCGTTCGAAGAAGAAGAAGAAGAAAAAAATTGCATACGTTTGATCCGGCCGAAGTTAATTTAACAGAATCCAGAAATGAATGAACAATTATTGATGGAGAATTTATTCTCGCATTCTTATCAGACGTTGCTGACATAGCATTGTTATGTTACTTTTACGGAAAAGAAATTCAAAATAGGTTATCATTTATTGCGGTGTTCATTTCGTGCGATCATTTACATGAGTGTATTTTAGATGACGCTTAGTGAATATCCTTATGTTTATTCCATTTGATTTAGAAACCAAAATATTCTTTTGAATGAAAGAAACGGAAAGGATAAGGATTCAAACAGAACATGACGACTGACATTGCATTTAATTCACTTTTAACTTTGAAAATCGTACCTGACATAGAAGTGGGAATTCGGAATAGGTTTTGCACCAGCTAAAAATTCAAGAGTAGACACAATTAGCATTTAATGTATTATCTATCTATATTTCTGAGATGAGAACACCATTGGAAAATTCGTAAACTTAAGGAATCAGCACATATGCTATGCCACAAAAATCTCCTAAGACAACCAAGCATAGAAATGAATACATTATGGGAACCAGTAATAAGGAGTGCCACAGAAAAGCAATAATAACAACAACAAAAAATTGCAATATGAACTCTGGTAAAAACATGTAGTAATAACAGCAAAAATTGCAATATTAGCAGTGATAAAAATGGTTGCTGATGCCATTAGATTATAATACCCTGAAATTCATACACAGTTATCCTCAAGGACACATGGCACATTGGATAAAGGCGTTAGTTAGATCCAGTGACAGGACCCAAAGAGTTAAGAGGTTAAGGCTGTGGAGTACTTGGAGAGGGGAATTAATAGGATATAACTGATAACTGACATCCATTAGACATGGCACGTGGAACTAGAACAGTCTACCCCAGTGAGCGAAATAAAGGGTTCAGTTCGCCATTCCAACCACCTGAAGAAGGCCGAAGCGTACTACGGCCGAAACGTTGTAATAAATATGACGACAAAGATAAGGGCAATAGTCCGAATAATGTAAACTCAATATAATTTATTGTTAAAACTAGCAATTTCAACAACGAAATTATGAGACCTATGTGGCACTATTTAGGGTTGTTAGAAAGAAAGAAGAAAAAGAAAAGGCGAGAATTAAATTTAGGTGATAAGAACCAATCACGAACGGGACACTAAACGATGTTATTTTTCTGACAAAGAAAAGTGGTAAGATTTTATTTTTATTATCAAGGAAAGTAAGACACTGGATTTAATTTGATTTATGACGACGCACCGAATGGACGACAGCAGTCTGCCCATGGCAATGGTGAAAATTTCAGGTCGGTCGGATAGCCTGCAAGGCAGAAGGTTAAGAGATAGAAAAAATAATTGGGTCGCGAGAGGGATGTCTCTGGACCTCCCGCAGAGTACTGAGAGATAAAAATTAATTAGGTCAAGCTCTGACCGAAACCAAAATGTCCGTTTGACCACCTCCACATCATTTGGAAAAAACAACAGTTTTATGTCGAAGCTGATCACGATAGGAAAATTATTTTATCATAACGAATAATTAGCGCCAGAATGCGAAATCGCCAGATGACTGCCCACTTGATAATTGGTGAAAAGTTTCGATTGATAAAGTCCAGGTGACATTCGGTTAAGACAAGAGTCTAAAGACTTGTTGTCGGGCAGGAGAAAAGAAAGAAAAGAAAAAGAAAAAAAAAAAGGAGATAATTTTTTTTCTTTGAACAAGATTTTTTTAAACCGAGGCCAGTCTGGCTACACCCACACTGCTGGGCGCCCATTGGCTGAATGGTGACTTGGGCGGTAGGCGAAGGTAATCATGTGAAGAAAGGGGGAGGCTTGTTAACGCCCCCTGAAGGGATCGGTGTGAGATGCCACTGTGAGAGACAGGGGAAACCCGTTGAAACCCTCTGAGGGTATGGGTGAGATACCAATATGAGAACAGAAGAAGGTGGGAGAACGATTTCCTACCCTAGAAAGTAAAGACCTCCAAAAATGAAAATTACTAAATTTTCCTGACCAAAAACAAAGAAAATTCTTAATGCGGATTTAGAATTATCAAGGAACCTCAAACCCCGACAGGCCTACCCCGGTTTTGGTCGGCGTCCATATAAGCAGAATCACAACGCAGCTGAGTTGAATTGAATTGGGTTGGAGTTGCAGACCCGCCTCGCAGGAAGCTGACCTAAGACCCACAATATCAAGTCACATTGGTCGTCACGGGACAGGATAGGACGGCGACGGCGCGCAGACAGACGGGGTGACGTCACAATTGGCACCGCGACCAGGACAGCACGGCGGGCGCGGCCAGGCAGACGTCACGTTTGGCGCAGCGACACCGGGGGACGTCACACCTAACTACCAATCTAGTATTGCGCATAAATTTCCGAAGTCGAACAACCAATGTGGAAAGCTCAGCAGAAGAATTCGCGTGAAAATATTTAGAGTAGAGATAAGGGGAAGCTAAGTTACGGCGGTAGGAAGTTGACTGAAGCTAAGATGTGACGTGGCCTTTTTAGGGGTCAGAAATAAAGACACAAAGAGAAGAATTGTGTTAAACAAATATATTAACAGAAACAGTAATGCAAACATATAAAAACGAGAGTGTTACAGCAAGAATGTTTGGTCCGACTCTCAGAGCTTACTGCTAGAAACTTTCCTCTCCAAAAGGCAGTACCTGCTCCTGTTTATAGCTGGGAGAGTCTATGCGTGCGTGGGTAAATTACTATAACAGATGTGAGGTCAGGAGCGATAAAATTGCACATTCTTTGAATTTTGTCGTCAATCTCTAGCACCAGACCAGATGTGGTTGAGATATTCGATTTCAGTAAGGAATATACATGTGCAAGGTAAATTCTGGTGGGTAAAATGTCAAGCACGACATAGTTGACCGATTTTCCTAGCCGCAATCAATATAATCATTTCACTTCACGTAACGTAAAACGTGTAACCAAGTATGTGCAGTGGGTCACTTTCCTGGAGGTTAGCGTCAGCCATGCTAATGCAAAGTGTTACGAATTTCAAAAACATAGAGATATGAAACCCAGATTAAAAAAAAAAAAAAGAAAAAGAGAAAAAAGTAGGATCGATCAGATAGGAATACATGAACAGGTACCGACGAATAACAAACAGAAGATGAACATTTCTAAATAATTTTATGTAACAAAAAACAATAAAATATGGGAAGACTATGAGACGGCAGGCCTAAAATGAATAAAAGACAATATGATACTGGGTGTTAGTTGAAGCAGTTGTGTTTCAGTTCAAATTTTCATAATGATAAATAGACACTCACTGTAAAACATTCATAAAAAAGTCGGCAGTTCTTTCTGCAATATATAATATAAGACTCCGGAATTGTGATTTTATTTCGCTTCGCCTCTGGTAATCAAATTACATCCATAATGAAATTGGGATGATTTCTCCGGGTATAATATTCCATTATTCTCTACACATCAAGTAGTCACATAAATCTAATGTATTTGAGAATAATATCTTATTTTTTATTCACAACACATAAAGTAGTTGAACAAATCCAGGATCCCCCGGATGATATCTTTTATTCGTCACAGAACAAGTAATGGAATAAGTTCATGATCGCACGATGAGATTCGATTTTCTATCGAACTGTCGTGATCAGAGTTTATAGGGAAACTGAAATTAGAATACCAAAAATCCCGCGTCGTGGTATATATCACGTTAACTTGGGTGACCGACTTTTACTTACTCCATAAAGAGGTAAATTGTGCCTAGTGGTCAAGTAACCAAGATTCCTTCCCGCCATTTCTTAGCCGAAAAAACCTCCCTAAACAGGAAATGAAAGAAAATAAAGACAATAGGAAACACAAAGACAGCGTGTCCCTTAATAATTTGACCATACGTCTGATTTAACATTCAAAACTGAGGGCCATGTCACAATGACCAAAATATTCATTTAAAATTATTAAAATTGATCAATATCTTTTTAGGGGTATTAAAATGAACAAGCCACTTCTTGTCCCAGTTAACAACAGATTGTAGTTATTTTTCCAGATCAGTCGCCAATTTGATATTTTTGCAACCTGAGATTTACTGTTAAGCGATTGAAAAATAACTAGAGTATATATATATATATATATATATATATATATATATATATATATAGAGAGAGAGAGAGAGAGAGAGTGAGAGAGAGAAAGAGAGAGAGAAAGAGAAAGACAGACACAGGGCGGGTGAGAGAGAGAGGAAGAGAAAGGAAGAGAGAGGGAATCGGTGGAAGGGTGGAGTAATAGATAAGGGTACGGATTGAGTAGTCGGAAAGCGAAGTTCGAATTGCAGTTGAGTTCCACTACATTAACTTAGATGTAAATGCCCTTGGGAAAGGTATGAATCCATCATTTCTCCCCTATGTATGGTTGAATACCTGGGTCCTATAGTAAAATGAAGACTGAATTAAAACTTCCGACTCATTACACAGACCAGCTCGCAAATATAATCAGTATAATATTGGAAAATTTAGGACAGGGTGGAGATCTGAAGCAAGACATTTAAAATCTTACATACATATATATATATATATATATATATATATATATATATATGAGATTTTAAAATCTTATATATATATATATATATATATATATATATATATATATTTTTTTTTTTTAAATGTCTTACGTCAGATCTCCATCCTGTCATCCACAGACAGACTGTTTCGTTGTATCACAGCTCTTCAGTGTGGCTAGACGTTCGTGAAGCCTGACCGATTTGGCATCAGTAAGAGATCCTATCCCTAGGCTATCGACGCACGGCAGAGAGAAGGGGAATTTTCAAAAGTTTTTCTATATAAAATACGGCAGTGGCCCGAACAGCTCAAGTCAGTTGAAGATATATATATATATATATATATATATATATATGTATATATATATATATATATATATATATATATATATACACACACAGTGTAACCCAGATATAAGAGAGTTGTCGGGACCGGAGAAGAAGTCACTTATATTCGGGTTTGGTCGATTTTGTTTAGGTAACTGTGGCTCTAATTAGGGACCAGAGAAAATCTCTCTTATATCTGGGTTTCATTTATATCCGAGTTACACTGTATATATATATATATATATATATATATATATATATATATATATATATATATATATAATATTCTGGCCTTTAAATATGAGTAACCTTGAAAATTTAGTTGTATTAGATGCATATTGTCCCGCAATAGAAAAATATGCTTATCTAGATAAGCAAGTTAGGCAGTGCCTACTCTGACTAAAATATTCAGGGTATGCACTGCCAACGTTACCAACCTAGACAACACGTCCTTTATATATATATATATATATATATATATATATATATATATATATATAATGGGATATGCATACACCTGATTTCCCCTCACTGGAATAGGATTGGCTATTGTCAGTCATACATACAGACGCACGTGTAGGTACGACAGAGTTTCAAGACTATGACGATGCCCATTGGACTACGCCATTGACTTTCCTATTGGTCTACACCTATTACCTGTGACTACGACGAGTACCGGCCGATTATTGCTACCGTGTACTACTTGTTTATAGTAGCCAAACCACTTAGCTACTTCGATCAAATATATAAATATATCCCTTTCCCACACACACACACACACACATATATATATATATATGATTAATTTCGTCGATAAATCTTTTAATTGCTTGAAGAACAGCCTTCTCACATTGCTATTCAGTTGTCAAGTGGTCGAAAGCCCGTGCACTCAATTTTGAATGTTAAATCATATGTATAGTCAAAATTATTAAGGGACACGCTGTCTTTGTCTTCCTCTTTTCTTTTCCATCTTATATTTCTGTCTAGATAGGTTTGACTCGGCTAAGAAATGGCTGGAAGCAATCTAGGTCGCTTGACGATCTACCATCAGTGTAAATAGAAAATCTTCAATCGAAAGAGTACTGTAATACATTTTTCAAAACCATTTTATTTTCTTCTCCCCTTTTTTCTTGTGCTGTAATAATAAAAAATTGAAAAGTCAGAAATCCATCTGACACCATTTTTTTTTTCATTTACGAGAGTTTGGTAACATCAACCTTGTTTATGCTTAAAAAATAAGTCCGTTGATTTTACGATGCATCAACCTTTTTTTTATGTATCTTAAAATCCAGAGAGTGTTTCATTTTTTAATAAAAATATACTTCAGTCTATTGGCAATGTTGATTGATATTTACATTACAGCTGGGGACAGGTGCTACAGAATCAAAAATGGAGACCTTACCAAATAAGAGAAGCAACATCATTTGATGACATTGAACAGCAGCAACAACTAAACCGGATATCATATGTAGCTGGAAGAGAAAATAATGACATAATTAAGATGGTGATATTCCAGACTATTTCAAATAAAAGAAGGAAGAATATCCTCACCTAGTTCAATACTGGAAAGAGCGATAACAGTTACTGGAATTGAGAAAGGATTTTAGTTAGGTTAGCATGGGATTGATGTACAAGATCTCCAGTTATGGAATCACTGGAAGGGTCTTTCCTAACGGGTAGGTTCCTAAAGGCAGTTGAAAACGGACAGTCTTCTGGGGCCATAGCAGTCAAGGCTGGCGCCCTCATGGGGTCACTAGTCGCACCAAGTTTTTCTATTTTGCATAAATGATCTGCCGATAGTTATTTGTGAATGTCTATTCTGACGATACAACGGTATATGTGTGCACCCACCAAAATCTAGATGACCAGAAATTGGCAGTAATAGTTCTCTGACCGAGCTCTGACGTTTCAGAGGATGGTTGGTTACATTCAAAGCTGATCGGATGCCGAGATGTCCCCAATTACGATGAATGGAGGTTGCCTCCAGCAGGGAGGTCTCGTGCGTTGGGCAACTAAACTCAACCCAGCCGTCAAGTGGAGTACAAAAATTCTATCGCGAAAGATGCTGTAAAAATGGTCGGACCCCTGTACCGCACTTGTAACTATCTAGCTCCTCCGGCTATACTATACGTTTACAAGATATAGACTGCGTCGAAAATGGAGTCATGCTGCCATGTATGAGTAGAAGCCGACCAGTATTTCATATCCAGGCATGATAGAGACCAAAATCGCCTCTGCGTACTTTTGGGTGATGAATTGTCCCCCCCCCCGGTAAGCCTTTTTCTCACAGATGAAACGTCGTAAGCCTCTCTTTGCTCTATCTCCATTTCCATGGAAAATACTCAGACAACTTCCCGCGAACTTGTGGAACCGACTCCCAAGAGGGTGCATTCTCGATCATTACAGTCTTGACCTATCCATGTTTATGATTAACCGTTATCTTCCGACATATGCACACAAACTGTGCCTCTTATCCTGTAACCCTCTACCTTGAGTGGCTCCCGAACTCTGTACTGTTAAAAAAAAAAACTATATATACTTTCCTAAAAAATTGATTTAAGAGAAATATTTTATAATTTTTAACCGATACTAGTATTCGCTATTCAGCCAATTAATATCGAATGTTTCCTTATAACGGCTAATTACCATTGCCATTACTAGATATATATCTATCTTCATTTTCATGTGAAATTAGTGTAACAGTCAGAAACAGTTAAGAAAAAGAAAAAACTCTCTGAGATCAGGATATTATCTAGCTGTCATTGTTTCAATGTTTTTCACAGTAAGCGCCATTAACTTGTATTTTAATTAATAGAATCCATTTGATACATTGCTTGTGATTTATCCGATTGAATAATTATTTTATTTGAAATTAATGTCGTTAAATATTTTTTCTGGATTCCATTTTATTTATAATATTCATGAAATGTTCAAAATCAATCAGTTTTTTTTTTTGTTGAGGTGGACATTTTACTGACGAAAATGAAATTGTTGAATTATCATCCATGTTCAGAAAGTAATACTTCCACGCTTAATCTTTTTATAAATTTTTCTGTTTTGTCAATAAGTTTAATTCTGTATTATTTTATATGTGCTGTATAAAAGAAAAAAGAAAACTGTACAATGCAATATTCAGTGGCGAAAAATAATTACTTTTACAATCCAAAATATGATATGTATCGGTTATAAATAAGGCACAAATAGTTGGAAAGCCGTAAAAACAAATCAATATATATATATATATATATATATATATATATATATATATATATATATATATATATATATATATATATATATATCTGTGTGTGCGTGTGTTTTATCCATTTATATTATTAGGGATCGGTTAAAATATTACGAAGACCATGCTGTACTGGAAATTATTTAAGATAAAGCTATTAAAGTAAAAACTTACTCAAAGTGGGGGTGCATCAATTAGGGGACTGTTAAAAGATATTAGGTTGGTGCAAAAATATTGTCGTTTTCTCACATTGTAACATATGTGAGAAAACGACATTATTTTTGCACCAATCTAATAGAATTATTACGGAGAATAGTGGGAAATAATAGAAGTTAATTATCATTATATCTTTAATATTAGGGGGTTTTGTGGGAGGGGGTAAGTAATAAGGTAAGTTCTATATTCTTATATAAGTTTGAATCTACTGCTATGCTTACATTTTAACACTAGTTCTTGCCTTTGATTTAATAGTTTGCATTGATTATTGTATTTTATTATTCTATTAGGTTGGTGCAAAAATAATGACGTAATAATGTCGTAGTTTGACGTATTTTTAACGTTAAAAAACGACATTATTACGTCATTATTTTTGCACCAACCTAATATATGTATAATTTTAAGTATCGCCAATAAATATGCGTTTCTCTTTGCCTCGTTAGCCGGCCTTCCCTGACGATCCGTTTGGGTGAAACCTAGGTAGGTTTGTCTGACTCACTAGCTGTATCTAGGTCCGCTCTACGGTTGTATTGAGCTCTTTTATTAGTTGTTTACTCGTATCGGGGTTTTTTCTTTGGGCTTCAAACCTGTATCTGTGCGATTTTTTTTCGAGAGACTTTCATGTTTGTAGATCTTTCTTTTTTTTAAAACCTTTTTTTCCTTTGAGATTGATTTGATTATTGGCAAATCAAAAATTCGAGGGTTTTCCGAAACGAGTATAGTTATCTATATTTGTATATATATATATATCACTGATATTGAGCGCTTTCTAATAAGTACCGCGCATATAATATATAAATAATTATACACATATATATATATTTATTTATATTTATATACACACACTTTTCACATATATATATATATATATATGTGTGTGTGTGTGTGTGCGCATATAGAGAGAGACAGAGAGAGGAGGATATAGGGTTATATATATATATATATATATATATGTATGTATGTATGTATTTATGTAAAATAGAATATGTGAAAATTAGTTGTGAGAAAATTTTTATTCTGTTCTCAACGTTTCTTTCTCTAAGAACATCATGAAAACAATTGAATAATTTAAGGAAATGCCGTTATCATGTCATCCTCACTGTTTCGAAACAGAGTGGCTAACTTTATTTTACATTTTTAAATTTAAAGATTAATAAATTATACAATTATAAATTTAAAAATAAATATTGTTGAATAGGTTGAATATCAGTGAACTATTTATGAGATTTGCACACAGAAATATTTTAAAATAAATTATATTAGTTATGTATACTTTTATTTTCATTTAGAAAAAGGCGATGTATTTTTTAACATACAAATTTGTTTTTCTAATTCAAATCACAATATATTACATGCATTTTAATATTTTCTTATTTCAGATTACATTGATTTTTCACAGATATTTATATGTGCGATTATTTCATATCAGTCGTTTTATTTTATATATATATATATATATATATATATAT
>OZ010606.1:40725099-40757599 GCA_963932145.1 Acanthosepion lycidas
TTTGCTAGCACGAAGTCGCAATTCATCGTGACCGAAGGCTTGATCGAGCTGGCCTTGTTCAAATTGTTGATCACGCTAGATAACACGCTATCTCCCAGTATCTGTAACTAAGTTTTGCAATGCATCGTTGCAGTATAAACCAGGGCTTGGCTCTGTAGGTGTTGAGCAAACACAAATGTGCCTGAGCGAGTGTCTGCAATGGATTGAAGAAAGGATAAAAAAGATAGGAGATCAAGGCATCAGAAGATGACTACTGACGTTGCATTTAAATGTTTGAAGATTGTATTTATCAGGGAAGCATGTAAGAGGAGGAGTTACACTGTTAGGAAGTGCTAGAGAAGAAGCTTCTGGAGTAGAAGAGGCGATGATATATAACGGTCTCAGAAGTAAAAAGGTGGGACCTAGATGCCAAACTAGTACCCCGCTTAAAATAAATGTTCAGTTATAGTTGCAAGCACATAAACGGTAGAGAGGACAAAATGGAAACTATAATTGATATGGAATATGTTTATCAATGCACGAGAAAATAATTTTAGATCACTCTGTGAGAATCTAAATCACAACTTAAGTGAAGGTCAGGGAAACGAACTTCATAAACAGTGAGCAATCAAGCAGGCGTTTTTAAACTAACTGGGTTGTCTTCTTATGGCAGAAAGCTAGAACGGCAAATAACTTGGTGAGATTCAAACTCAATCTACGGCATTAAAGTTCTAAGAAGCTGTCTTGATGAGTAGAATTCAACGGTTTGAGCATCTGCAAAATTTCTGATGGTCTTTTCTCCTGTATCCCCCTCACCATTTTGTCCACGTATGAATATATATATATATATATAAGCGTATGTGTGTATATACATGTGTGCATGCGTGTAAGTGTACGAGTATCTCGATTCAATGTGAAAAGTGTGTGTCTGTGTGCATATGTGTCCAGGCATGTATATGTCCGCACATCTACGTGTGTGCATGCATATATATATATATATATATATATATATATATATATATATATGGATGTATATGCGTATATATATATATATATATATATATATATATATATATATATATCGACGTGTGTCTGTATATATATATATATATATATATATATGTAAGCCTATGTATGTATCTATCTATCTATCTATCTATCTATCTATATGTATATATGTATGTATATGTGAGTATATATGTATATGCGTGCATGTGTGCGAGTATATATGTACAGATGTGTATAGTGTGTTTTTATATGTGTATATGTATACATCCTTGTGTATGTCCGCATATTTGTATATGCATGTGTTTATATATATATATGCATAGCTCTGTATGCGTATATATAAATATATATATATATATATATATATATATATATATATATGCCACGAATATATATATATATATATATATATATATATATATATATATATATATATATATGTATATACCATGAATTTACAGAACATGTGCTATACCTGGACGGATTCACAAAACATCAACATTTTAAGACAAGTTGAAAGAAACAAGTAATAAAAAGATCTCATGCTAAATTTGCATGAAAGTACAAACATGAAAAAGAGGTACAGTTAAACAAAATCGTAGCACAAGAAATGCAACAAACTTAACTCGGAATAAAGTTTTTTTTCCACTAATAATATCTCTTATATCTACTTCTTTTCTTTTACTTTTTCCTTTTCTATTTTTTTTTTATAAGTATCTCCTTTGAGGTCTTTTCTTACTTCCTCTCTTTCTCTTTTCGTCGTCTAGGGGCTTGGCTGACGATGAAGCAAAAAATGCGTTCCCTCTCTCTTTCGTCTTGGTATAACAGCATTCATCGCTCGAGAAGGTCTGTTCTTTCTTTCTTTCTTTTCCCTCTCGTGCTTTGTTTAAAGGCATGGTGACAGTTGAAACTGCTTTCTTTCTCCTCGATATGGCGGCGTTCCGCATGCGTCGTCAAACGAGACATCCATTCCACTCGGAGCCCAATTCTCCTCGCAATTTCGCGAACATATCTTTTCGGCCAATATGCCGAGACAGTCGCCAGACGTCCTATCGGTCCGCAGGCCTAGGCCAAGACTAACTTTTCCGTTTCACTATTCGTTTCCGTTTTCTTTTTGTCACCTGGTCAATTTCCAAAATACTAACTTTTCCCTATTATGGGTGCATCGACCCCCTCTCTCATCTTCAGGGTCAGAGAAAGTTTAGTTTAAAGTGTTTCAACTTCTCCCAACCGGAATCTATCCGTGTAAATCATGTTGTCAACACCTTGACCAAAAGAGTAGGAAAGGGTACACTCTGGTCAATCCTTGTCGCCACTAAGTCTAACTATCTCTTTGGGTTTACTATCTTTACATTTTCTGCAAGTACTGGGCTCTTTCTTTTAGAATGCTTGTAAAATATAAGCAATGGTATAGTTTTTATAATAAATTTATATCGGGGTTCGTAAATATATATATATATATATATATATATATATATATATATATATATATATAATATATATAACGAAATGGACAAAGTCCGACAATTTATTTATTAAAGACATTTTTATGTTTAACGTTCTTTTTATAGATACAAGTAATTAAGTAAATGCTCTGTTTATAATAAACAGTATTAAATAACATTTACCGGCCTGAATGTCCGAGAAATTTTCATAGAAAAACTTTTCCAAGGACGGATATTTTCTATGAAAATTTCTCGGACCTTCAGGCCGGTAAATGTTATTTAATACTGTTTATTATAAACAGAGCATTTACTTAAATACTTGTATCTATAAAAAGAACGTTAAACATGTCTTTATATATATATATATATATATATATATATATATATATATATATATATATATATATATATATATGCATGTGTGCAGCAGATATGCGTACGCATATCTATTTCTGTGCTTATGTGTGTATGGCTGTATATCTGTTTGTATTTGTGGGTGTTTGTTTTTAAGCCCATGTGTATATATATGTGTGGATATATGCCTATTGTTTGTATGTATTTTTGCGTCTGCAAAAGTGTATGTGTGTGCGCCTGCGTGCTTGAGGAGAAGGGAGGATTGCTGAGCGTAGCTCTAAGCAAATACAGCTGCTTCCGACTGTGAAGCTTCAAATATTGCTCGCCGATATGAAAAGGTCGTAATAAGTAATTAGTTTTCACTGATGCTGTAAAGGGACGTAAAGAGGATGCTTGATATAAGGATAAAAGCTGAAAAGCGATAAACACGTGCGTGGTTTATAGCGTCTGCAGTGGCAGTGGCGGTTGAGAGAGTGATTTCGGAAGAGATAAAAGTGGCGGCAACAGAATTTCCAAAAAGAACAGCAAACGGAAATAATGACTGCTTAGACATGTGACGAGCCAATATGGCGACTTTGAGGTCGTTGGAACTTTTGTCGCATGGTGGAAAAGATGGCGTTAAAGAAGATTTAATAACAATTCTAATGAGATTACGGATATTGTTAAGATTAGATTGAGCCTAAGAATAATTGATAAGACTAAGGATCCCACATTTTTAAACTAGTCCTCCATTTATAAGATCCTTGATCCCTCCCATATATATATATATATATATATATATATATATATATATATATATATATAGAGAGAGAGAGAGAGAGAGAGAGAGAGAGGGAGTAAGAGAGAGTCAAACCTCTCATCAAAGGACTTCAGATTCAAAGGACAAAATCTGCAGGCAAAATAAAAAAAATATATGTAGGAAAAAATATCTTCCAATCGACAGCGATGTATTTCAAAATTTGCGGGCTTAGCGGAACGCTAAGCCCGCAAATTAGCTCTCAAACTGAGTCGTATTAGCTCTCAAACTGAACGCTTGGCGGACCCTTCAATTGTAAACAAAAATTGGTGTACAGTATATAAAGTACGATACATTAGCGCGTATGTGAGAAAGTATCTGTGAGAAATATATTATTTTTGTTATTTTGATTAATATATCTATATATTTATATATGCCATATATACAAGGTTATAGTATTTACATCATGATCATAACTACTATAGTGGTTTTATTATAAGTCAAAATTAATACCTTACCATCTACGGACAATCGGTTTTGTTCCGTAGATGAAAGATTTGTCTGTCTGTCTGTCTGATGTCTGTCTGTCTGTCTCGCTATATATATATATATATATATATATATATATATATATATATATATATATATATATATAAAATTAGATGTAGTTGTCAGAAAATCAACACAATGATTTGTTTCAAGTGGTGAATGCTTGTGTCGGACCGTCCATACTTTTTGGATCTGTCGATAAAAAAGTAACGGTGCAAAAGACTTGCCACGAAAACTCCGAATGACAGTCCGCATGTGCTATTATCGTGGAGTTTAACCTCTCCGGATCACAGTCAATATCTGCCAGTACACGCCTCTCTGCAGGCACATGCAATATAATGACCGGGTTATGCTGTTAAGCTATGAGTTTTCCTTCCCATCTGAAGTCCTTTTTTTTATCGTGAAACCAACACTAAAAGGATTGCTAACCAAAGCTCAAAGAGACTCCTTTCACCCTCATCAAGGACAGCTAGCCCGTGCCAGTTCTCAACCTGGTACTTTAAATAGTTCCGCACATATCTGGCTACTGCTAAAAATTCTACGAAACAGCATCAGCTTCATCTTGGCACTTGGAATATACAAACTCTCCAGGACAATAATTCAGCACCAGAAAGAAAAACAGCTCTGGTCGCAGTGGAACTAAAGAAGTACAACATTGATATAGCTGCACTGAGAAGTAACCATCAGTCGAATACATGAAACGAGAAAGCAAAATAAGACATCTGTGTTCCTGTTTCAGTTGGATGCAATACATTCTCCTGTACTGTTTGTGGTCTTTTTGCAATTCTCGAGCCGGTCTCAAAAGTCATCCCGTCATAGGCATGCAGATAATTAGTTCGTGGTCGTCGGAACCTCATACGTCGAACTCGACGGGAGAGTCCATCATATATACATCATATATGTATATATATATATATATATATATATATATATATATATATATATATATGAGATAATTATACATATTTTTGTATATCAAGAACAATATTTGATGAGATGATCTGTTTTTTTTGCTTATTAAACTGTATATAGATTTATTTGCATTTAAACGCAATGACAATCTCTATTTACTGTCCTTCCGGTTACTCGTTTCTCTTCCGGTTCATTATTAATGTTTCTTTTAATAATTCTATCACCCCTTGTAGACACATGTGACTTAGTGACTTTTCTGCTTCGCATTGGCAGAAACCAATTAAGAAAAAATAGTACTCTTTTCAAAAGAAAGTGTTTTTTTTTCTTTTTGTTTTTTTACAGTGGTCATGATTGCATTAAACTCGTCGACGAGCAGAAATCGATTCTCTTACAGCCTCGATAGCCTAAATGAACAGGGTGCTATAATCAGCCCGTAGGAATGACTGGCAGACACGAGTGATGGTATTGCTACAAGAATTTCGTTCATTTACCATTTTTGATCACAGTCAAGGCGACAATTAACATGGCGTTCAAGTCAACTCAGTGTTATCGCGTAACCACAATGGAGAGTGTCTACTGAAATATAGCCAGCCTGATCGACTCTGTTTGATTGGTTGTGAAGTTTATTTTATTTTACGGTATATCAACCTCAATGGGTTATTCAATGCCGACAAAATTTTTATTGCTGGTAATATTTTGTTTTGTCAAAATTGTAATATCTGGTAATAATTTTTTCCTTAAAAAATGTATTGCTGTTAATAATATCTTTCACAAATGTATTGCTGGTAATATTGTTTTCGAAAACGTATTGTTGGTAATTTTTTTTTTTAAATGTATTGTTGGTAATAGTTTTTTTCTTCAAAATTTATTACTGATAATAATTTTTTACAAAGTATTTCCTGTATTAAAACCTATTTTTACACTTTCATATTGTTTTTACTCAAGTTTCGGGGTTAACTACTTGCCCATAGCTGGGACCCTAACAGGTGCTACCACCCCGAGTCAGGGTGGATCTGGGAACACCAGCAATTAAGAGGTGGTTCCACACTCCTCAAAATCTCCAGATCAAAGGCCTTGCTGCTGGACGTTGTTTATCGTCTTATCAACGACGCGGGTCTAGTTTCTCTTCATATCCAGGACAGTGGACATGGAACAGTGAATAAAGGCGTTATTTTTATTATTATTACTACTGCTACTACCACCTCTGCTACCACTATCATTATTATTATTATTATCATCATCATCATCACTATGATCATTTTTAAGATTATAAAATTTTATACACTATTTACATTATTCGGACTATTGTCCTCATCTTTGCTGCCATATTTTTCCATTGTGCTATGTGTCCTTAAGTGTTGAGTTCAATACCTGTTTAAAGCAGTGGAGACCTTGGAGAAGTGAATTAACAGGAGATAACTGAAAAATGACATCCATTAGACATGGCACGTGGAACGAGAACAGTCTACCCCAGTGAAAAGGGTTCAGTTCGACATTCCAACCACCTGAAGAATGCCGGAGCGTACAACGGCCGAAACGTTGTAATAAATATGGCGACCAAGATGAGGTCCGAATAAGGTAAATAGTGTACATAAAACCTCATCTCAGAAATATAGACAGATATTGAAGTTCGATCTAGATGCACATCAGAAGATCCATTAATTAATGGCAATTGCTAGGAAGGGGGGGGCGCAGTGTATTAACGGATAGAGAGCTCGTCGAGTAGACAATTACAATAATGTAATTAGTTTGATTCTCACTAGTTCGGCAATCAGTACAGAAGTGAGAATTGACTTCACCAGATTCCACAAACTAGTGGCGTTGTGCGAGAGAAAGTTTCGGAGATATCGATCAATTGACAGAAAGTTTTTCTCTTAAGAAAGACATTTATTGATTAGTCTTATTCTAACTTTATCAGGAATTCTCAAGACTACGTCGCTCACTTACTCTCCTTGCATTCGCACGTCAATTGCTATAGTTTACAATATCTCTACACTGATTATTACATATTAAATCTATATGTCTATGATGGTTAGTTAAGATCTATCTAATTAATTATCTATTTACCTAGCTTGCAATCGATGACAGTTTGTTCAGATCTATCTATCTATCTATCTATCTATCTATCTATCTATCTATCTATCTATAATTTCCAAATCTTGCTCGCTAAGATAACATAAAGGTAGCCCTATCGAAACCTGAATTCTGTATGATTGGCACAACATGATCTTGAACAATGTTTTTATAGATCTGCGCGTTTACACGAGTTTGTAACCGGACAAGAGGCGTTGTACCTTGGCTAGAAAACATTCCAAATACCATGACGCTTCCGCCCCCAAACTTGACAGTTTTCTTAGTACACTTTGCACTTAATCTTTCACCAATACGTCTCTTTACATTGTTTTTTTCCATCATTTCCAAATAAATTAAACTTGCTTTCATCACTGAAAAATACTTTTGCCCAATTTTCATATGTCCAAATTACGTACCTGTTTGCAAACTCTAATCTCTTCTTCTTATTCTTCGAACTAACAAGTGGTTTCTTCCCTGGGATTCGATTAAACAGCCCTATTTCTTGCAGTCGTCTAGAAACAGTCTGTCTTGACACATTAACACATGAGGTACTATTCATAACCATTTTGATTTTTGTGCAAGACTTAAAACGGTCCTTTAATGACATACGCTGCATTATTCGATCTTCTCTTGCCGAAGTTTTGCGGGGTCTGCCGGTTTTAAAAGCACTAACTATTTTGCCAGTATCATTGTAGGTTTTAACAACCCTGCCTACAACACTCTTGGAACGTTTCACTTTCTCTGAAATCTCTCTAAGGGTGTGCTTTTCCTTGTGTAGCTTCACAATAGCTTGTCTCACAGAGTAATCAAGTTTTTGGCGTTTCGCCATGGTTCCGGCTGATGCAACGTTTACAAATGACTAAGTAAAATTAATTCTTTAGAGAAAATCAAAAGATTTGAATATAGCATACTGTTTACATTGTTTTTCTCAATTTTGTCCCTTACTTTTGGACGATCCTATTTTGAAAATAAATAAATTCTTTTTCTATCCTTTGAAAATGATTCAAATTTTAGTATCTTATTATAGATGATAACGACTACCAGTTATCAAAATTTCAGCTTTTCACAGTTGTTATTTGTAACAAATATTAGGTTTTAAAATTTTGTCCCTTAGCTTTGGACGCTACCTTATCTGCTTCCGGAAATCCGGTTGAGCTCTCAAGGGAAAGTGTTTTATACATATCAAAAAAACAAAAAAACACTGATTCTTACTGCTATTAATCATTATTCTTCAAGTAAATTGAATTGACTTCTCCCATCCGATGGCGTGTTTCATAGAGAGAGAAACGTTCAAACTCATTTCCTTTCTTTGGCGATGGTCAACAGGTAAGATATGTGACTGATGTCGTATCAGTCGGGTTTCGATTCAGGCTTGAAGCAATGGGACGTCTAGCGATACTGAGAAGTTGTGATACAGCAAAACAGTCTGTCTGTGGATGACTATTTATACATCCATATATATATATATATATATATATATATGGACTGTACAACGTCCGACAAATATTTTTAAGACAGTTTTACATTTTTTTTTTGGGGGGGTGGCGTGATTACAAAATGGTTGCATTTAAAAGTATAATGAAATAAATTACGGTAATGGATAACAACGAAAATCTTTGTATAAATACATATCTATCTATCTATCTATCTATCTATCTATCTATCTATCTATCTGTTTTATCTATCTATCTATCTAACTGTTTTCATATCTATCTATCTATCTGTTTTTTCATATCTATTTGTTTAGCTATCTAATCTTTTCATATATATTTTACTACTTTTGATTCTCTAAAATTATTTTAATATTAATTGCTGTAGCACAGTTGACATTAAATATGTGGCGTTAAAAAAACCGCGAATGCTTACTAGTAGTACGTTTCCACCTGTTCTGCCTATTCTTCATAAAGCTCTATCTTACTATTACATAGTGCAGATTCTGGCATTCTCTTTCAAGTGAACTACACCAAACACATCCATTCTTTGAACAAGTTTTCTCTAACCTCCTTTAAAATAAACGGGGTTAGAACCCATAAGCTTTATCGAAACGAGAACAGGTGTTAGGAGAAGATTAATTGACACATAAGATCGAGTTAACACATTCTCTGTTTAAAAACATGACTAAGTTTTGTCTTTGTTACTGTGGTCGAAAAAATTCCGAATGATATATTTTTTTCTATCTGTTATCTCGACGTAAAATACAATCAACTCCATTGACATCTCTTTTGTTCTGTTTTGTTTTTCTATTCTCTAGTAAATCTAGTCAGTTTAGGAGCTCTCTCTGTCGCAAGTGTTTAGTATCTCTCTGTAATCACCTGTGTCGTGCCAGACAATTTTTTTTTTGTCAAAATGAGTCGTGCACATTTATAAATTTATCCACTCTTCCCTGCATTGGATATTGCCGCCAAATCTAATGTGGTGTTCCTGCTGCATATACCGACATGCCCGACCAAATCCAAAGAAGAGTATTGCAGATTTATATATTTATCCACTCATCCCTGCATTGAATATTGCTGCCATATCTAGCTTGGGGTTCCTGCTGCATATAATTAGATGCCCGACTAAATCCAATAAAGAGTATTGCATATTTATATATTTATACACTCTTCCCTGCATTGAATATTGCCGCCATATCAAGCCTAGTGTTCTTGTTGCATATACTTAGATGCCCGAGTAAATCCAAAGAAGAGTATTGAACATTTATATATTTATCCACTCTTCCACGCATTGGATATTGCCACGATATATAGCCTGGTGTTCCTGCTGCATATACTTATATGCCTGACTAAAATCAAAGAAGTGTATTGCACATTTATATATTTATACACTCTTCCCTGCATTGAATATTGCCGCCATATCTAGCCTGGTGTTCCTGCTCTATATATTTATATGCTCGACTAAATCCAAAGAAGAGTATTGCACATTTATATAATTATCCACTCTTTCCTGCATTGAAAATTACCGCCATATCTAGGTTGGTGTTCCTGCTGCATTCACTTATATGCCCTAGTAAATCCAAAGAAGAGTATTGCACATTTATGTATTCATCCATTCTACACTGCATTGAATATTGCCGCCATATCTAGCCTGGTGGTCCTGCTGCATATTCTTAGATGCCCGACTAAATCCAAAAAAGAGTATTGCACATTTATATATTTATCCACTCATCCCTGCTAGGGATATTGCCGCCTTATCTAGATTCGCGTTCCTGCTGCATATCCCGAGATGCCCGACAAAATCTAAAGAAGATTATTGCATATTTATATATTTATCCACTCTTCCCTGCATTGGATATTGCCGCCATATCTAGCCTGGTGTTCCTGCTGCATATAATTGGATGCACTAATAAATACAAAGAAGAGTATTGCATATTTATATATTTATCTACTCTTGCCTGCATTGAATATTGCCGCCATATCTTGCCTGATGTTCCTGCTGCATATTCTCAGATGACCGACTAAATCTAAGGAAGATTATTGCACATTTATATATTTATCCACTCTTCCCTGCATTGGATATTGCCGCCATATCTAGCCTGATGTTCTTGCTGCATATAATTAGATGCCCAACTAAATGCCAAGCAGAGTATTACACATTTACATATATATACAATCTTCCCTGCATTGAATATTGTCGACATATCTAGCTTGGTGTTCCTGCTTCATATAATTAGATGCCCAACTAAATGCAAAGGACAGTATTGCACATTTATATATTTATACACATTTCCCTGCATTGGATATTGCCGCCATATCTAGCCTGGTGTTCCTGCTGGATATAATTAGATGCCCGACTAAATCCAAAAAAGTGTATTGCACATTTATATATTCATCCATTCTTCCCTGCATTGGATATTACCGCCATATCTAGTGTGGTGTTCCTACTACATATTCCGAGATGCCCGACAAAATCCAAAGAATGGTCTTGCACATTTATATATTCATCCACTCTTCCCTGCATTGGATATTGCCGCCATATCTAGCCTGGTGTTCATTCTGCATATCCCGAGATGCCCGACAAAATCCAAATAATAGTTTTGCACATTTATATATTTATCCACTCTTCCCTGCATTGGATATTGCCGCCATATCTAACCTGGTGTCCCTGCATTATTCGATCTTCTCTTGCCGAAGTTTTGCGGAGTCTGCCGGTGTTAAAAGCACTAACTATTTTGCCAGTATCATTGTAGGATTTAACAACCCTGCCTACAACACTCTTGGAACGTTTCACTTTCTCTGAAATCTCTCTAATGGTGTGCTTTTCCTTGTGTAGCTTCACAATAGCTTGTCTCACTGAGTAATCAAGTTTTTGGCGTTTCGCCATGGTTCCGGCTGATGCAACGTTTACAAATGACTAAGTAAGACTTATTCTTTAAAGAAAATCAAAAAATTTAAATATAGCATACTGTTTACATTGTTTTTCTCAATTTTGTCCCTTACTTTTGGACGATCCTATTTTGAAAATAAATAAATTCTTTTTCTATCCTTTGCAAATGATTCAAATTTTAGTACCTTATTATGGATGATAACGACTACCAGTTGTCAAAATTTCAGCTTTTCACAGTTGTTATTTCTAACAAATATTAGGTTTTAAAATCTTGTCCCTTAGCTTTGGACGCTACTGTATATGCTTCCGGAAATCCGGTTGAGCTCTCAAGGGAAAGGGTTTTGTACATATAAAAAAAACAAAAAAAAAACACTGATTCTTACTGCTATTAATCATTATTCTTCAAGTAAATTGAATTGACTTCTCCGATCCGATGGCGAATTTCATAGAGAGAGAAACGTTCAAACTCATTTCCTTTCTTTGGCGATGGTCAACAGGTAAGATATGTGACTGATGTCGTATCAGTCGGGTTTCGATTCAGGCTTGAAGCAATGGGACGTCTAGCGATACTGAGAAGTTGTGATACAGCGAAACAGTCTGTCTGTGGATGACTATTTATACATCCATATATATATATATATATATATATATATGGACTGTACAACGTCCGACAATTATTTTTAAGACAGTTTTACATTTTATTTGGGGGGGGCGTGATTACAAAATGGTTGCATTTAAAAGTATAATGAAATAAATTACGGTAATGGATAACAACGAAAATCTTTGTATAAATACATATCTATCTATCTATCTATCTATCTATCTATCTCGTTTTGTTCATATCTATCTATCTATCTATCTATCTATCTGTTTTATCTATCTATCTATCTATCTATCTATCTATCTATCTATTTATCTATCTATCTATCTATCTATCTAACTGTTTTCATATCTATCTATCTATCTGTTTTTTCATATCTATTTGTTTAGCTATCTAATCTTTTCATATATATTTTACTACTTTTGATTCTCTAAAATTATTTTAATATTAATTGCTGTAGCACAGTTGACATTAAATATGTGGCGTTAAAAAAACCGCGAATGCTTACTAGTAGTACGTTTCCACCTGTTCTGCCTATTCTTCATAAAGCTCTATCTTACTATTACATAGTGCAGATTCTGGCATTCTCTTTCAAGTGAACTACACCAAACACATCCATTCTTTGAACAAGTTTTGTCTAACCTCCTTTAAAATAAACGGGGTTAGAACCCATAAGCTTTATCGAAACGAGAACAGGTGTTAGGAGAAGATTAATTGACACATAAGATCGAGTTAACTCATTCTCTGTTTAAAAACATGAAGTTTTGTTACTGTGGTCGAAAAAATTCCGAATGATATATTTTTTTTCTATCTGTTATCTCGACGTAAAATACAATCAACTCCATTGACATCTCTTTTGTTCTGTTTTGTTTTTCTATTCTCTAGTAAATCTAGTCAGTTTAGGAGCTCTCTCTGTCGCAAGTGTTTAGTATCTCTCTGTAATCACCTGTGTCGTGCCAGACAATTTTTTTTTTGTCAAAATGAGTCGTGCACATTTATAAATTTATCCACTCATCCCTGCTATGGATATTGCCGCCATATCTAGACTGGCGTTCCTGATGCATATCCCGAGATGCCCGACAAAATCTAAAGAAGATTATTGCACATTTATATATTTATCCACTCTTCCCTGCATTGAATATTGCCGCCATATCTTGCCTGTTGGTCATGCTGCATATTCACAGATGCGCGACTAAATCCCAAGAAGAGTGTTGCAAATTTATATAATTATCCTCTCTGCCCTGCATTGGATATTGCCGCCATATCTAGCCTGGTTATTCTGCTGCATATAATTAGATGCCCGACTAAATCCAAAAAAGAGTATTGCACATTTATATATTCATCCACTCTTTCATGCATTGAATATTGCCGTCATAAGTGGTGTTCCTGCTGCATATCCTGAGATGCCCGACAAAATCCATAGAATGGTCTTGCACATTTATATATTTATCCACTCTTCCCTGCATTGGATATTGCCGCCATATCTTTCCTGATGTACCTGCTACATATGCTTAGATGCCCAACTAAATGCAAAGAAGAGTATTACACATTTATATATTTATCCACTTTTCCCTGCATTGGATATTGCCGCCATATCTAGTGTGGTGTTCCTGCTGCATATCCCGAGATGCCTGTCAAAATCCAAAGAATAGTCTTGCACATTTATATATTTATCCACTCTAACCTGCATTAGACATTGCCGCCATATCTAGTGTGGTCTTCCTGGTATAACTCGACATGCCAGACAAAATTCAAAGAAGTGTCTTTAATGTTATAGGTCCTGATCTGGCATATCGACTTCTGCCACTTTTCCACCGCCATTAAGTGGCACCCGTGTGTCTTTCTATATAAATATTTTCAAAGCATTTGTACTAATTAGCTATCCTATTAGGTACCACAATTCTATGAATTTAATTCTACTACTAGATTACTAACTAGGTTATATCGGTTTACTTTGGACGAGATAGGTGTACCGCAAGTCTTATTCCAATAGTATCTTTTTTCCCACTTCTTGTCTGTGGAAATCTTTTTTAGATTCTTGCACCCCCCCTTACCACCTACAGTCTTCAAAAATATAAGTGCAACGCTACTCGCCATGTTCTGTCTTCCTGGAAACGATTCTTTTATTCTCCTCGCTAAATTCTCCCGTTCTGTTTCACTTCGAGTAATCTTTTGCGTCTTAGTGGCGTTAGTGCCTTCCTTCGGTTGAAATGATTTGAAATAACTGATAGTGTTAATTGGTAACTTTACTGAATGACTCGATGGTTTAAGTTTGGCATTGGCGAATTTTTTTTTTTAGGAACGTTGAGTCGAATGCCATATTAATCGTCAGAAGACAGGCCAAATTACTAAAAAATTCAAGGTAAGTTTTTGTTGAATTTACCGCAGCCATTTTCCCTAGAGATGAAAACAAGCTAAGCCTCTGCTGAAGAAATGGGAAAATGATTTACTGGAAAAAGTTTTCTATTAGCTTGGTGCAAAAATAATGACGTAATGATGTCGTTTTCTGACGTATTTTTAACGTCAAAAAAACGATATTATTACGTCATTATTTTTGCACCAACCTAATATAATAAAACACTTCGAAATTTTCCTATATTATCACTGATAACAGTGCGATCAACACACGCAGCTGTATGTGATTACATCCTAATTTATTAATTTGACTATTTGCACGCCTAAAATATTACAATTGTCACTTTCTGATGCAAAATAAAAGTGTACATTTTGTTTCCATTTTCGTTCAAATTTCGTCGTTGCTCACATATTAAGTCCAGGGTAGCCTCAGCATCTTTCTGTAGAACGATATTTCTGCTGCTCTTTTTCATCTACGATGAGACTGTAGTTTACAGTGTCAGCCTCCCTATATGAGGACTGATATTACGTAACAATACTCTTTTCTTTTCGTGTAGAGCATTTCGACGTGGTGCAATAGTTGGCAAGCTTTTCTCGCTAGATCATATTATGACAAAGTAGTGATTTCGATCCTTACTGGGTGTCACATACTGTCGGCCTCGTGCCACATCTAAGCTATGCTTAGAAAATGGGCTTTTCTTTGTCTCTAACGAAACTGTCCCGTTTCTTAATACTTTGCTTACCTTTTCGAAGACATCTTTTGCTATCGAAATGCACCTTCGAATGTTCGGCATCACACTCTCCGTCCTCTGTTAAAACAATTATGACATATTTTTCGTAATTGTCCTTGCTTGATTTTGATATCTCAAATTTGTAACTTGTATGTTAGGCCGTCTCACTTGCTGGCAACTATACATCCTGTTTTCTTGCTTATTGATCTCTTTAGTTCTTTCCTCTCATTTTCCTTAATTTAGTTCTGTCAGTGCTCCTGTAGTTTTCTTTCTGTGTCTGCTATCAACACTGTGCCAACTGCATATCTTAGGTTGTTAAGATTATGACCGCCAATAAGTGGGGGGTATTATGTTTAATTCCCTCCGAATCGCTCAATTTTAATCCAACTCCATTAATCCGGAATATTTATTAAAAAACTAGAATTTATAAAAACGAATAAGCACATATACATGCATATACACGCAAACACAAACAGATGTCTCCGTTCTTTTGAGCATACTTTACGTATAGCTTTAAGTACTTTCAAAAATAACTTAGCCAATACGTGCATCTAGATAAGGTTTATTCAAAACAAAACCATTTTAGGGGGTCGGGTTTCCAGGGCATTTCGACGCACAGTTCAAGAGGTAAAAAAAAGTTTGTCCGAAGAAAGATAATATTCCATTTGAAGGTGAAGGTGTGGCGTAATGGAATATGCATTTATATATTTTTTATGAATGTTTTTTAACTATTTTTTTAAAAAAATATTTCTTTTATGGGTGCATGGAAGCAATGGCGAACGGGTTTTCATGGGGGTAAATAAACGTGTTATTCTCTCTTGGGTCGTTGCTTTGGCTTTGTACTACCGACACCTGCGCAAGCGTTGTATTACATTGCTTTATTACCTTTGTTTTTTTCTCTACTTTCACTTTCACTTTCACTTTCGTATCAAATGTAGCGTTCTTTCTTGAATACACTTTATCGCAGATCGTATCGTGAGCGAACAGTTTTGCTCATCAATAATTGAAAGTAGCCTCATGGAAATTCTCTGCAAAGAGATATTGTTTACTCAGTGAACTCTCGTTAGAATTTGCTTGATTTTTTTTTCGCTTTTAATCGTTTATTTTTGCTTGTTTTTATTTTTAATATTGAAGTAATGTTTAAAAATATTTTTTTAGCATTTTGAAATAAGATTCCTTATCGGTGTAATTTTTTTATATAGTCAAATCGCACCAAACTTATTACATTCGTCACTTATACAACCATGTTACTTATATAAGTATATTGTTTTTTTTCTTCTTGACAGGGGATGTGAGTATGACCAGATTTGCCAAATAGATTTCAGTCCAGTATTAAATTTAATAAATATATATTTCGAACTCTATCCCAAAACATAAATTAATAGGCAACACCTGTTACGGAAAATTAACTTTTCTGACCTTTGTAAGTACGTTTAACATTAATAAACAGGCACATTTGTAGATAACATTTTTTAAAAAAAGAATAAAACTAGCCTTAAAAATTGTTAATTGTTTCATCTTAAAAAAACTTTCTGACCGATAAACAGTATGACTTTCTCCTCCTCTAGGTCCACTTCTGATGCCTTAACTACCATCACGCATCGAATCAGTGAAACGTTTGATAATTAACAAATGTCGACAGAATTCGCCTTAAATATCTCGAATATTTTGAAGGCTTTTTAGAAGATGCGACATAGGTATTTTTTTCGCAAACTCTTCCAGCTAGTGAATCTCTAGAGAGTCTTTTCATTTAGTCTTTACTATCATACATGTCCATGAATGTCATGGGCGATCCCTCAGAAACACATTTGATCAATACTGGAGTCGCCAAATGTCCTCTGATCTGACCTACTCTCCTTCTTTATTTTTTATATTAACGATCTTTTTTACGAAAATGCTCAGATCTTTAGTAAATATATATGAAGATGAAAGGCATATGTAAAAAAAAACGATTATATATATATATATATATATATATATAAAGGAAAATTATATAAAGTTTATAAGTTAATTTAATATATTAATAAGTAATAATATTAATTTTAAATATTAATAAAATGCTCAGATCTTTAGTAAATGTATATGCAGATTAAAGGCATATGTAAAAGAAGGATTATATATATATATATATATATATATATATATATATATATATATATATAAAGGAAAATTATATAAAGTTTATTATATAAGTTAATTTAATATATTAATAATAAGTAATAATATTAATTTTAAATATTAATAAAATGCCCAGATCTTTAGTAAATATAATGCATATGGTAACACGGTTGATAGAGACAACTCCCCGAATCTCTATGCTAGGCTAGAGTCTAACAGCTGATCTCTCCACTGATCGAGGTTTCTCAGCTCAATAGGGAAATACTATCTTGTATCATTCAATAGTTTTACAACAAGCTATCAGTGTTTTATCCTCAGCGAGCAAATCATAAATGCCCTCCTGTTCCGAGCGGATATACTATCAATGAAACTCAATGAGTCAAATGGAAACCATATATGGTGGAAAGATTCTTTGAAAGTACATAAATTAGTGATTCTTAACCGGGGTCAATATGGACCCTGGGGGTCCATGTAACATTACTGGGTGTCCGCAGAAAAATAGTAAATTGTGGATTCACAGAAATATTTTAGAGGTCCATAAAGCAATTTTAGTTCGGAACGGTGTTACAAGTGAGAAATGGAATTTTTACAGTAATCTACGTCACGTTAAAATAATCAAAATAGAAAAAACAACAGCAAAAGTAGCAGAAACCCAGATTAAGCGATGTAAGATAGCGTCCACGATGTTTTGACTGTAAAACTTGAATAAAAAATGAAAGGGATATGTAAAAAAAAAAGGATTATATATATATAATGTCATCCACAGACAGACTGTTTCGCTGTATCACAGCTCATCAGTGCGGCTAGACATCCGGTTGCCGCTAGCTAGGATCGAGACCCGACTGAATTGGTATCAGGTGGATATTCTACGACTAAGCTGTCGGTGCACGGTCGGGATGAAGGTGTATTTTTAGCGTATTTATTTTTGAAAACACGCCCAGTGACCGACAGTGACTCAATTCGGCTTGCGAAGAGTCTCGCTATATAGCTATAATAGTCACTGTTTACAAACCCATACCTCAGCCCGAGAGTGCTCAACTGGAATTAAATTTAATTCAGGAGCTAATATACAGGTTAACTCAGAAATTATATATATATATATATATATACATATATATATATATATATATATATATATATATATATATATATATATATATATATATATATATATATGATTTCTGTGTTAACCTGTAGAGAAAGACAAGATTTATAAATGTAAAAGACAATAGGAAAACTGTAATATTAGCAGACGCGTGTCGTCCAATGTGGACATTTTCAAGGCAAAAACGAAATGAATTTATTAAACAAAGTAACTAATCATAACAAAACAAAATGTCCTTAGCAACTGGAAGAATTTCGAGAAAGCTATTATATTCTTACTGTTAACTGAAAATTACGTCAAATACTGTCCAATTAGTTTACCAATGGGATCTCCTCTCAGCGGCGTTCTTGCTTGTCTATTTCTAGAATTTCTAGAAAGTGACACATTTAAAAATATTCTCCCTACAAACTCTTCCTATTTCAGATACATAGACGACTCGTTACTAATATATCCTCAAAACACCAATTTAATGTATCTTCTCTCCAAACCTAACAACGTTGAACCTACAATAAACTTCACTTTTGAAACTGAAACCAAGTACACTCTTCCGTTCCTAGATATCATATTACATAGAAATAATAACGAACTCAAATTTGATGTTTATAGAAAGGCTACAAACAAAAATGATCTGATCAGTTTCTAATCAAACCACTCTTCTAAAATTAAAACTGGGATTAATATAGGTTTCTGTCTGAGAGCATGAAGAATCTGCAGTCCCCAATATTTACTTAAAAAAGAAACATGCATAGATAATACATTCAAAAACCTACAATACCCATATCATTTAATCCACAACTCAAGAAGAAAGACATACAAAATATACAACCGAAGCAAAAATAATAACATAATCTCCAATTATAAATTCCATGAAAACAGATGCATAATACTACCGACCAACTCTGTCACGTCCACTATCCAGAACAACCTATCCCATTTAAATAATCTTAAAATAGTTACAAACACTTCCAAAACCATTATGGATATACTCAGATCCTCAAATATTAATAAAAATATTTCTGAAGCGGGCATTTATAAAATAAATTGCCAAAACTGTTCCTCCCAATATATTGGAGAAACAAGTAGAAATTTAAAAACAAAAACGCATTGATGAGCACAAAAGAGACCTCCCAAAAACAACTTAACTAATGCACTAGTCATACATTGAAGTAAATTCAATCACAATTTTGATTTTAAAAATGCTACACTCATCAAAGAAGAAAGTAACTCACTCTGAAGGAAAATCCTCGAGAGTTCCGGCGTTGAATATTATCCAAATATTAATCTACGCCCAGACATTTCCCAATTTCACCTTTCCAAACAGAATTACTAATCTCCCAAGCAGACGTACACAACAGTATAAAGAAATCAAACGAAAATGCTTGAATACGTCAACACAACAATAAAAACAATATCTCTACACGTGACAGTACTTGACGTAATTTTCAGTTAACATTATGAATATAATAGGGTTCTCTAAATTATTCCAGTTGCTAAGGACATTTTATTTTGCTATTAATAGTTACTTCGTTTAATAAATTCATTTCGTTTTTATCTTGAAAATATTCACATTGGACGAAACGCGTTGGCTAATATTACAGTTTTCCTGTTGTCTTTTACATATATATATATATATATATATATGTGTGTGTGTGTGTGTGTGTGTGTAAAGGAAAATTATATAAAGGTTTATAATATAAATTAATTCAATATATTAATAATAAGTAATAATATTAATTTTAAATATTAATAAAATAAAATATTAATATATTGATATAAATAAATTAATATAGTTATAGACTCGACATAGTGAAAAGGGGTGATTTTTCCTGACATCGATGGAGATGAATATACAATAAAAACTCACAGGGATATTATTGAATAAACATGCTCTTTTTAAAAATTATTAATTACTCACATATTTTAAAGTGGTTAATGTTATGAGTTATTTTACCAATGTAAATTAACCTTCCATAAATTTAGTTAAATACACGTTTATTTTCATTAAACTAGTTTTACTTCAAAATAAAGAATATACTTTTACTATGTGTACAATTACAGAGGCACGATGGCACGATGCGTAATGGATAGCGACTCGCATTGGGGTATCGGAGCCGCTTTCGAATTCCAGTCGAGTTCATTACATTCGTTTACGGGCTAATATCGTTGTGAAAGGTATGAAACCTCTTTTTCTCCGCCAGCTATGGGTAAATAACGGGGCAGACTGGGTTCTATATCCTTGGATGGCAACTGGTCTACCGCAGAAAGAAATGGTAATCTACTGCTGGAAAAATCAGCTTCGTTAGTCCTGTGTCGAAAAATACAAGATAGCCCACGCGTTTATCACGCATGGCACATAGCTGAACTGATTTCTACAAGACAATTTCTAAATTTATTAGTAAAAAAGTGAGATTAAGCTTTTCTTTTTATCGAATGGTTATGGGTGCCCCTCATCAAAAATTAAGAGTAAAAGTGGTCCAGGGTTAAAAAAAAAAAAAGCAAAAAAAAAAAAGAGAAAAAGATTGACAAATGATGACCTGTTGCGATTCTCCCCCTATAAAAGAGTCAGATTCGATGAAGAATGGAATATTTCTGCTATAGCCGGGTTGATGTTGGAAGGTTGATGTCCTCAAAGTCCAGTCTTGACAGAGTTCCAAACCGCTTCCGCTGCCCTGTAGGTGATTAATTATTTTCCACAATACAATCCCTTTCCCACAAACAGCATTGTTCTTCTCTATTGTTATTACTATGGCAAATGCAGAGACGAGCTACATGCCTTAATTTCGCCAGTTCAGACCTTCACAGCTAGGAAAAAACCCAAGCCTCATACGCGGCATCAAACCATCCTTGCTCCATTCGTGCCATTTTCGCAAATACACATTTCCTATCAGGCAGATTTTTCCTCAGAAGACTACAATATTAACCTCTTCAAGTCTAAGGTCAACTGATATCTATACTACCTATCCTCTTGATATAAATCGTTCCCCCAATTTACGGCCTTACAACAATCTCATTCAACAATACTTTACTTTGAGTGGCTCTCGGCTCTTGTATTTGGTGAACAATGCTAAACTAAAAGGTAATGCACACGTGTGCATATTTTCAATCACACAGACAAGCACACACATACACAGACGTAGAATTAATACACAGATTTGAGTTACTAAAGAGAAATAACTTAAAGTGAAATTGCGATATCCGAAAGAGGCAGGACACGTAGAACTAGAACAATCTATTCCCGTGGACAAAATAAAAGGTTCGGTTCGAAATTCTAATCACCTGAATTCTTTACACTGTTTGCATTGTTCGGACTGTAATCCTCATCTTTGTTTTCATATTCACAACGTTTCGGTTGTTGCACGCACCGGCCTTCTTCAGGTGATTGGAATTTCGAACTGAACCCTTTATTTCTTTCCCAAGGACACATGGTGCAGGGAATAAAAGCGTTGGTTGAAGTGATCCAGTGACTTCACACAAAGAATCGTGAGTTCAATACTGTCTATTCAATTTCTCAATGACGTCAAGTGGATTTCCTCTGTCCTTTTGTACTAATATTATTATAGCAACTGTTCTGGTGGGTCATTTTCCCCTGGCGTATCGACTAAATGAATTTAGACTGGCAACAGAGATGAACAAAATCTTGGAGACTTGGGTTACTAAAGTGAAACTGAGACTAGGATATCCGTAAGAGACATGTCACGTGGAACTTGGAACGTGTTTGGTTCGAAATTCCAATCACCTGAAGAAGGCTGGAGATAGAGAAGGACCGAAAGGTCGTGAAAAAAAAATAATTGAGGACATGAATCCGAACAATATAAATAGTATAAACACTTCTATAAACTTTAAATTACCTCACTTGTTTGACTTTAGTATCTCCGATTTACGATGATTCCAAAAAAGTGTTCTGATAACTTAAAGACAAACTACATATCTGCTAGGTGAAAATTGCCATCAGCAAAGATTTGAATTTGTCAATTATATTGCTTTAGTTAAAAACAAAATAATCAGAATGTGTTAAACATATTTAAAACAACGAAAACGTTTTCTTTGTTCATCTTATTACATTTAGGCAGACAAATCTGCGTACTTTTGAGAAGACGACATGTTTTGATAAAATAATAAAAAAAGAATAACGTCAGAAATTTGTAATCTTAATTTTATCGTCACAATCTTTGCGACGTTTGTCAAAAGGATTGGAAGAATGTCTGATATAAAAACTTTGTCCGCTGAAGAGAAACAGAATTGAATATCCGTCGCTTTTAAAGTTTAAAGTCTTTGACTGCTTTTTTTACGATCATGTATTGACTGTAACCATCCAGTGTACAGTGTGTAAAAAAATATTATCCAATAACATATCTAGTTTTCTTCTATGAATATATTGCTAAAGTAATAATACAATTAACTGCTTTATACATACATACATACATACATACATATATATATATATATATATATATATATATATATATATATATATATATATATATATATATATATATATACACACACACTCACACACACACGTACGCACAAACGCACACGCACGGACACGTACACACACACGCACGCACACACACACGCACGCACACACACACGCACACGCGCACGCACGGGCACACACACGTACACACGCATGGGGACACACGCACACACACACACGCACACGCACATACACACACACGCACACGCACACGCACACACACACACGGTGGAGCAACAGATAGCGGCTTGGAGTAAGAAATCCGAGAGCCGTGTTCGAATTCCAGACTTAAAACCACACGGTCTTACATCTTGTATGATGGCTAATTCATTGAAACATGTTTGAAGAAAAACGGATAAAATGAATAAGGAAATAATTCAAGTTTTTATTTTAAGTATTACAACCCCACCCACATTTGTTTCGTATTTTTCTGCAATTTTTTTTGTGTGAAGCCAATGTGGCAGAAAAAACAAAAACAAAAAAAAAACTCTACATAAACCTCGTAACATGAGATATGTTTTGCATGAAGTGCAACGAACATCAATTCATCCCGTGAAAATTTTGTTCGCGTGTAACTTTGCCATGGTTTTTGCAAAAAGTCTTACACACCTTCAGTTTTCTCAATTTTTCTGCCAAACCCTTCGCGGGGGCTGGGGTGGGGGTTTGACTGGATATTGAAATGTTGGTTTTGGATTTTGATAAATTTCGAACATCTTTATACAATTTAATCGAAATCGGTCGAGAAACGTGGTCGTGCATAAATAGCATACACATACACAGACAGACACACATACAGACAGATGCACATAGATATCTTCTTATATATATATATATATATATATATATATATATATATATATATATATATATATATATGTCAAAGATGAAAATAGATTAAATCGACAAATCCCATTCTCTTAAACTTATTAAGAGTCAAATAATTTATTAAATGTAGTTTTCGCTGCTTAAAACAATATTCACGTATTTCACAGACGTTTTGTAGAGAATGACTCAGCGTACATCCTGTTTTCCCTACAGGCCTGACGATTGCGTCTAGCATGAAACAGCCTGTCGCCTCTGAGAGTTGACTTCGATGTTCATTTTTATATTTACATACGCTCTATCAGTAATATTGAGCACTTTATCCAATAAATGTAGCACACCTTCAAATTATATTTCTTCTTATATATATATATATATATATATATATATATATTAGATTGGTGCAAAAATAATGTCGTTTTCTCACATAGTAACATATGTGAGAAAACGACATTATTTTTGCACCAACCTTAATTCTTTTTTATATAAACTACTTCTTTTATATATAAACTTATTAACAGTCAAATAATGTTTTAAATTTAGTTTTCGCTGCTTAAAACAATTTTTACGTATTTCACGGGTCTCTTGTAGAGAAGCACTCAACGTATATTCTGTTTACCGTACTACTCTGACAATAAACTGCTCCTACTGCAAGTATCCCATCATAGGAGGGTTTTGATTTACTCATCTTTCCTTTCTATGTATGAATATTTAACCCATTACCTGCCCTGGGCCCCATTTGGGGATCTGTTAAAATTAAACTCATTACATTTTATTCCTTGTATTTACATTGAATTGCTTACATACATTGCATTTGTAGAGGTATATTTCACAACACTTAGCCTTTAAAGTTTTTGTTATTAGCCGTAAGAAGAGACTTTCTGTCGTAATTTTACATTTCACGAGTAGAAAAATAATGACTATTTTGAAAAGTATTTTTTTTACTATTTCTAATCAATATTATTTTTTGTGTTTTATACACATATATATTTGATGTTCTAGTTTCTATAAAAAATACAAACGGTAACTACTGAAATTAAAGATAAGGAATAAATAAACTCCTAAGACACCTTAACCGTGAGTTAGTTTGTTAGATCCAGTGATAGGACCCAAAGAATCTGAGTTCAATACCCGGTTAAGGAAGTCGAGAACTTAGAGAGGGTAATTAACAGGATATAACTGATAAGTGTCATCCTTTAAACATGTCACGCGGAACTAGAACAGTCTACTACAGTAAGAGAAATAAAGGGTTCGGTTCGACATTCCAACCACCTGAAGAAGGCCGGAGCGTACAACGGTCGAAACGTTGTAATAAATATGGCGACAAAGATGAGGACAATAGTCCGAATAATGTAAATAGTAAACACTTAACAATAATGAATTCAATAATTACAGAGTCGACGAGCAAATCAAAAATCATTTAAACAACAACAATTGTAACAATAACCATCGTCATGAATATAATATAAAAAGTACAACAATATTAGCATATATTAATAAAATCAAATTTGTAACAATTACAAGAAGACAGAATAGTAATGAAATATCATATATAGATAAGTAAAACAAGTCGATAAAAACAAATTCATCGATTTTATTATTTCTTATGAAAAATTAAAAAGTTACCACTTCGTTATTAAATGTAACAAAAGTAAGTATTAAAAGTAATATATCCCAAACTTCCACAGCTTTATACTAGACCATTGTTATTCATGATTACATAATGTTTCTCTGTAATGAAAAAAAAAAAAGAAAAAGTCTCACATAAGCTGTACGACAACCATACACTCACGGAGGCTCACTTATCGGAGAAGAGTGCCAACACGTTAATAAGGAGCATAAGAATCATGATAACATTAGGAAGATACTCACAAATACCAAAATCGTAGCAAAATCAAACATTAAACTCATACATATAACTTTCACAACAATAATCATACTAAAGAAGAAAACAACCACCTATAATTGAAAAAAGTTATAATTTAATAGTCCGCAGCCAGAATTGTGCTACTCTATTGTTATTACTATGGCAAATGCAGAGACGAGCTACATGCCTTAGTTTCGCCAGTTCAGACCTTCACAGCTAGGAAAAAACCCAAGCCCCATACGCGGCGTCAAACCATCCTTGCCCCATTCGTGCCACTTTCGCAAATACACATTTCCTATCAGGCAGATTTTTCCTCAGAAGACTACAATATTAACCTCTTCAAGTCTAAGGTCAACTGATATCTATACTACCTATCCTCATGATATAAATCGTTCCCCCAATTTACGGCCTTACAACAATCTCATTCAACAATACTTTACTTTGAGTGGCTCTCGGCTCTTATATTTGGTGAATAACGCTAAACTAAAAAGTAATGCACACGTGTGCATATTTTCCATCACACACACAAGCACACACATACACCGACGTAGAATTAATACACAATAATCATACCAAAGAAAAAAACAACCACCTATAATTAAAAAAAAAAAAAATTAATTGTCCGCATCCATATATATATATATATATATATATATATATATATATATATATGTGTGTGTGTTATAAGTAAATAAATAATAAGCCAGACTAACCTACCTAGGTTTCACATACGCGGTTCGTCAGGCCGCCTTGACGATCCGTGTAAGTGAAACCTAGGTAGGTTAGTCTGGCTCTTTAGGTTTAATTAATTAGTTTGCTCTATTTAGCGTATTGAGCAATTTGTTTAGTTATTTTACTTTACTCGTGTCGGAGGTTTTTTCTTTGGACTCTGAACTTACATTCAAAGCGATTAATTTCGCCGGAAGTACATGTTCTTAGTTCTTTCTTTTTTAAAAAGTTTTTTTCCCCTTGGGTATTAGTGTGCTCATATAAAAGCTAAAACACGTAAGGTTTTGCCGGACGAGTATAGCTGCTTACATTTATAAGGTTGTATATATATATATATATATATATATATATGCATGTATAAACACTGAAACACACGTCACACATCACCTAAGTCACATCATTTTGCCCACTTCATTAAACTCAACAGTTCTATAAAACTCAAAATTTTTCTCTACCTATCCTGATCATGACTTAAGAAAGTCGAAAGCTGTAAGCAAATCACTTCAGACGTGAACACTGAACAATTTCTGACGTAATAAATACTCTCGATTAATGAGATTAATTGACACAAAATGTCTGCTGTCTTTAATAATATTTATCCTAAAGAACATTTGCTGCCTAAAATATAACACTCACATAATATATATATATATATATATATATATATATATATAAAAGAAAGAGGTTGTAGTGGTTCCAACGAGAGAAAAGTATGTATATTAAAAAGAAGAGAAGAGAGTTGCCGTAAACGTTTTTGGTTGTAATGTGGATTTATTTAGAAAAAAATATTATGCTTTGTTTTACATAATGTTACACTACACGTGTTTCTGGCCTCATGACCTTCTTCAGGTAAAAGCGGAGATTTCCACATATTTTTAAAAATGATTCATTTTTTCTTTTGTTTTTCAATGTTAAATATTCTCGATATGAGACATTTTCTGTGTTTGTAATCCGAATTTCTTTCTTGAATTGGCAATGAAGAGTTCTGCCCGAAGGGTCATTGCCAATTCAAGAAAGAAATTCGGATTACAAACACAGAAAATGTCTCATATTTAACATTGAAAAACAAAAGAAAAAATTAATTATTTTTAAAAATATGTGGAAATCTCCGCTTTTACCTGAAGACGGTCACGAGACCAGAAACACGTGTAGTGTAACATTATGTAAAACAAAGCATAATATTTTTTCTAAATAAATCCACATTACAACCAAAAACGTTTACGGCACCTCTCTTCTCTTCATTTTAATATATATATATATATATGTATATGTATATATATATATATATATATATATATATATATATATATATATATATATATATATATAATGAAATAATTTATACAAAGTGTTAAATAGCAATGTTAATGTGATTAATGACGAAAACACTTCCATCACAGAACTTAATAATACGTCAACTTACTATCAATTCCTTGAATAATAAGGTATAAAATATAATGTTATATAATATAAGCTGCACATTCTAATATATTTGCAACATCAGATCCGCGGCACACTAATATTCAGAATCTTAAATTGTGTGGAAATCTACTAAGACATTCTACTCTACTAATTTGATTATAAAAAGACCCTTTTACTTTAACAGATAAATACATATAGTAAGGAAATTTCGTTGAATTAAAACTTTTCAAAATTCTCAGTTGATCGATTTGAACAAGAACTCTAGCGTCGCGCTATCGTACACTCCAAAACATATATTCAACTGTCAATAAATAGTATAATGTTTTAAGACAAACCATTCGGTCTACACATCGTTTGTCCTAGTAATTGCTTACATATGAGAAAACTGTTCTCTGAAGGTGACAATTTGAAATTGTCGAAGGTCTTTCATCTGACAACTCTACTATACGGGCTTTGTTGATATTGTCACGTAAGGCATACGCACGAAACGAGAGACGCTGGTAGTTTCAACATTTTTAAAAGAATATTTTTTTTGAAGATTATTTTTTCAATCTAGACAAATTCAACTACATTCTTTTTCTCGCCACCAGTTTTGTCCCTGATTATCCCAAACAGTGGCAACTGAAAATCTATCAAGAATAGTGATCTACTCTAAGAACCTAGTCACAAAACATTTGTCATCCTATATATATATATATATATATATATATATATATATATATATATATATATATACGTAACCATATATAAATCCAAAATTTAAAAAATTAATCAGAAACGATCGCAAATAGCGTGAAACCCATGGTCACAAACTCACATCTATCCAACTATATATATATATATATATATATATATATATATATATATATATATATATATATATATATATACAGAGACAGAGACAGAGACAGAGACAGAGACAGAGACAGAGAGAGTGAGAGAGAAAGAAAGAGAGAGAAATAGAGAGAGATACTAATAATATTTTTATTTGAAAAATATTTACATCGCTACAGAAAAGCTCTCATGTTTCGGGACTTTAAATTGTTCCAATTCATCAGGCGATGTTTGGTAACTTATGATGAAACAAATTTACTTTTGAAAAGAGAAAACAATACGTTAGTTTGCTTACGATTTAAAAACGGAGAGGGGATCCATAAATAGTAAAAGGACGGTAGATTTTTAATCTGTCTGTTCTTTCCTTTTATTTTATATATATATATATATATATATATATATATATATATATATATATATATATATGTGTGTGTGTGTGTGTGTATGTGTTTGTGTATGTCTATGTGTGTGTGTGTGTGTGTTAGGAAAATTAATGACAAAGTGGAAAAACTTTAGGTCTTCATCGTGCTAAATTGCTGTTTACATTAATGCAATTACACATGCGCACGAAGAATAGAGGAAGCTAGGAATTTTAAACATTTGAATATCATATATATATATATATATATATATATATATATATCAATGTGTTTCTGTCTGTGTGTTGAAAGAGCAAGTGAGGGAGAAAGAAGAAAAAAATATAATACTATGTATGAAAATGCCTTTTCCAGAAGTGCAAAGATTAATGTACATTTACCAAATCGCAAATGCACACGACTCATCACACGCAGGAATTAAAAATGTTGAATCCTCAGATGGAAACGTTCCTGTTCTGTCATGTTTGAGCCTGATCTCCCCGTCTTACCCCGGCTTACGCAAATGTCATCCTCATTCGAATCACCGACTCTTACCAGTATGCCCGCACAGAACACCCTACTTCAAATGCAATCACCATTCATTCAAAAAGATTCTAACGATCCCATCCACCCCCGGTAAAAAAAAAAAAAACAAAAAAACCAAAAACTCGCTTCGCTATGAAGTAACCAAAGAAGCACTTTCAGGTGTTGATTGAAAATCAGCAGGAGGGAAGATTAAACCAGTCATTCTTCCCTTATCCGCCCAGTTTATCCCCCTTCCTAACAACTCCATATCTAATGGTCGGTCACTGCGTACAATTTTCTTTTAAACGTGTGTCTTTTACCTATAACTAAGGGTTTTTACCTTATGCTCTGCAAGCGTAAAATAACGGGTTTTCCAACAAACGCTACGTAGAATGGTTTATCAGGATGGAAAGGGGAATATTTTTATTATTATTTTTTTTTTATCAAAGTTGGAATCTCACGAGAGTCTCATTTTCATCATGGATGGTCGCCATCTTTCATTTTTCGTTAGCTGTAACTGGACAAAAATTTCTTTCAATTTTTCTTTCCCTTTTAGCTTTCGTTTGCTTTCGTTTTTGCGGTCGAAGGGGTTGTTCTTCTTTATCTGTTTTTCAATATTTCAATATTTATTTTGACATTCTGTTAATTTCCTTTTCGATTTATTATTTTCCACTCTCACGATTTTCATTTTGTTTCTTTCTGTCTTTGTTTGTTCATTTCTTCTATAGTTTGTTTTCTTATTTGCACGATCGATTTTCGTTTCTTCTTCCCTGCATTCTGTATTGTTATTTTCTTTCTAAATTACGAAGTCATCTTTTCTTTCTTTCTTTCTTTCTTTCTTTCTTTCTTTCTTTCTTTCTTTCTTTCTTTAATAATTTGTTTTTTTTCTTATTTCCGCGATTGATTTCTTTCCTTTTGAGCATGCATCTGAAACAGGGATTAGCTAAATTCCCTAACAGAAAGGTATACCCAGAAAAGTGCACTTACTATTATTATCACATTGTTCTCCACAAACAGGTAAGAGGATGTAATAAACGATCAGGAATGATCAGAACCTAGCTTCAGCCATCGTTCGTCTTTGTTAGTTTGATGGCTTGTTTATTTCTTTCTTTCTTTCTTTCTTTCTTTCTTTCTTTCTTTCTTTCTTTCTTTAATAATTGTTTTTCTTTCTTCTCTCTTTTTAAGGAATCGTCTGTAACAGGAATCAGCTCAACTCCCAAGTAGAAAGGTTTACTCAGAAACGTGCAGTTATTATTATTATTATTATTATTATTATTATTATTATTATTATTATTATTATTATTATTATTATCAATTGCTTCCCTCAAACATGTCGCAGGCTGTAATTTAACGACCATATATGATTAAGAACCTGGCCGCAGCTATTTTTTCTTTCATTTTTATGCATCAACAAAACCATTCTCAGGATTCTAGCTGTCATAAACAGTATTGCTACCTAAAAACTCAGTTACAATTTTCCCAAGGTATTTTGGAATTTTTTGTCACCGTTCCAAGGGTGCGCACAAAAGGAAAGTATCGTTATCAGCAAGAGAAAAAAAAATGAAACAAAGTTTCTAGTTAAAATTGGAGATATAGATATCAAGCAAATGTAGGAAAACTAAAATACCTGGGGAGATGTTGGGAAATCAGACCCCGCGTTGCGAACACATATTGCTGTATCAAAAGAAGCATTTCAAAAGCTAAACTAAATACTGAGAAGCGGATAAATTCCGTTAGAAACAAAGCAAAGAGTACCGTATTGGTATGTGATATTCATCTTTTGATATGGCAGCGAATGATGGACAATTTCTCCATGGTTGAGAAACAAAGTAGAGCCTGTAGAAATGAGGCCCTACAGAAGGATACTGAACATTCTATGGGCACGGCGAATAAGCAACAAGGAAGTCGTTAAGAAAATTACAACAGAATAAACACTTCTACTCAGAATCAGTTGACATTTCTTGGACACATAACGAGTAATAAGGTTATTAGAAAAGGTAAACTTCATGGGTCATATTGAGGGGAAAAGAGAGATAGGAGAGAACACTGCGAGCTACTTACGATTGCTGAAACGTTGGCAAAGGGAATGAAAAAGAAGAAAAATAAGAGAGGTAGAAAAAGAAGATGGTGGTATAAGAGGGGTAAAGAAGAAGAAGAAGAAGAAGAAGAAGAAGTGGGGCGAAGAAGAAAAAGAATGGGTGCAAGAGAGAAGAAAAAGAGGGGTAAAGAGGACGAAGAAGAAGAAGAAGAAGAGGAGGAGGAGAAAAGAAGACGAAGAAGAAGAAACGAGGTGAAGAAGAAGAGGGGTACAGAAAAAGAAGCAAAAGAAACGGGGTGAAGTAGAAGAAGAAGAAGAAGAGGAGGAGGAGGAGGCGAAAAGAAGACGAAAAAGAAGAAACGAGGTGAAGAAGAGGGATACAGAAAAAGAAGCACAAGAAACGGGATGAAGAAGAAGAAGAAGAAGATGAGGAGGAGGAGGGGGAAGAGGAGGAGGAGGAGGAGTAGGAGAAAAGACGAAGAAAAAGAAACGAGGTGAAGAAGAAGAGGGGTACAGAAAAAGAAGCAAAAGAAACGGGGTGAAGATGAAGAAGAAGAAGAGGAGGAGGAGGAGAAAAGAAGACGAAGAAGAAACGAGGTGAAGAAGAAGAAGAAGAAGAAAAGAAGAAGAAGAAGAAGAAGAAGAAAAGAAGAAGAAGAAGAAGAAGAAGAAGAAGAAGAAGAAGAAGAAGAAGAAAAGAAGAAGAAGAAGAAGAAAAAGAAGGGGTGTGAAGAAGAAACGAGGTGAAGAAGAAAAGGGGTAAAGAAGAAGAAGAACAACAACAACAGCAAGAACAACAAGATGATGAAGATGAAACCTCAAGCGTGTTATCACATTTTTCAACTCTTAATACATTTACTCTTTTTTATTTTTCTTTCTCAGCTACCTTTAATGCCGACTGTATTATTATTAATATTTGTTGATGTAGCACACTGACTTGATCAATGGAAATTCTGTTGTTGCAAAGTAAATAATGGGAGTTGTTTGGATGTCTAACTTGTTAGTCTCAATTCCAGTTTTGCCAACGCATTTTTTTTCCAGTTTTTTTCGGACCTATCACTAGAGAAACCAGTTCTACATTCATGTTTCATGGTTTCTCCAGCCCCCTGACATGTTCAAAACATGGGCAAATAGTAGGCTT
>OZ010606.1:40762599-40767599 GCA_963932145.1 Acanthosepion lycidas
TGAGTAGATCATATTCCTTGCATAATGGGTAAAGTTAGAAATACCTTCAAGTCGGATAACCATGTTCACTCAGGTGATCTCCGATTGAGGGTAGGCAAGTGTGACCCTCAATTCACTTTGGTTCCCTCGTCCTTTAAACTCCCATACTACTCCCGCTCATGAACAGATATGTGATTTTTATTATTATTATTTGTCTATATTTCTGAGATGAGGTATTATGTACATTATTTACATCATTCGGACTATTGTCTTCATCTTTGTCGCCGTATTTGTTACAACGTCTCAGCCGTTGTACTCTCCGGCTTTCTTCAGATGGTTGGAATGTCGAACTGAACTGAGGTAGACTGTTCTAGTTCTACGTGCCATGTTTAATGGTTGTCAGTTATCAGTTATCTCCTGTTAATTCCCCTCTCCAAGTTCTCCACTGACTTAAGCGGATATTGAACTCACACTCTTTGGGTCCTGTCACTGGATCTAACGCCTTTATCCACTGTGTCATGTATCCTTAAACATAGCACGTGGAACTAGAACAGTCTATCCCAGTCCTGCGAAATAAAGGGTTCAGGTCAACGTTCCAACCACCTGAAGAATGTCTGAGCGTACAACGGCCGAGACGTTGTAAGAAATATAGCGACAAAGATGAGGACAATAGTTCGAATAATGTAAATAATGTATTATTATTATTATTATTATTATTATTATGGTTGATGTTGCAACTGCTGTTGGCTCCAGTACAAAGAGAGCAAATCATGCTGGAAATAGCACCAGAGTGCGTGCTGTCCGCAACGAGTGTTTTGAGGTGACATATTTTCATTACGATTTGAGAACTCATCGCAGTATACAAGCTATCCCAAGGAAAGAGGTCTTCTGGAAGTGTCCAGTTTTGATATTGACGCTAATCTTCCACAGACACTTCCGGAAGACGTCCACCCTTTTCACTGACCTGAATTTGGATACTTCCCATTTGTAAATATCACAGTCCTTCTTTGTCAACTAAGCTTTGCACTATTTATGTTCATGCATGTAGTTTTTCCTTCATCTACAAAGACCATGTCTGGTTTTCTGTTTAAATACTTCACGGTCAAACAGTATTACGATAACCTGCAAAATGTTGTACCTGTTCATTTTTAACGACAACTGGAATATGTCTGCTCTTTTTTGTAATCCCTCCGATCCGTAATGACCACATAATTCCCAGTGTATCATTCCTGCAGTATGTTTCTTTTTGTATTCCCTCTGCACCAAATGTGTGCATTCTACGCTAACATCCCGCACTGATTCTCTCTTTATTACAGTAACTCCTGCATTGTAGTCAGTTGTCTACTTTAAACACTACCCATGTTCCGCTTCGGTAGAGACATGGGAGCGCCGCAAAGCCCAATTATCATAGTCAGTTGTGTGGTACATTTAAACAGTAACAATGTTTATTCTGGATGCTTATTGTTAAGCTGCACAGATCAGTGTTTATATATCTGGTTTCAAATCACTTTTCATAATCAGCTTGCTTCTGACTTGTGCATTGATTTGTCTGGCAACATCGCCGTTTTCCCTTTCTATCGATTTACTTGTTCATTTTTAGGTCTTTTTACCTTGAGCTCCTTGAAAAAACCCAAAGAAGAATCTGCAATATTATTGGTCCTGATCTGTCGGCTCGGTTGCAGTCACTTTCTCACCGCCGTATGGTTATCTCTCTGTGTTTGGATGATCTCTTCGCTATTAGTAGCTAGAGTTTTTTTTTTTTTTTTTTTTTTTTTTTTTTTAAATTTAAGCGCAGTACTAGACTCGCGTCGATATCCCATCAATTTACAGATGATCTGTGAGACATTATCACCGTCCTCCTAAAAGAACATGGTATATAAAAGAAAAAGATCGATCCTTCCTCAGTGGCCCACTCGAGTTGTAGCCGAAGTTTCTATGCTAAGAGTTTCACATTTTTGGAACACCCTTCCGACTCCATGCTTTCCAGCCAACTTTAATCTCCAAAGGTTTAAATGCAATGTCTGTCGCTATTTACTATCATGCTGATCATTCTTTTCTCTTTCTGGTCATTATTATTAAAGTTGATGTTTCTAATTCTTTCACATCCTGTAACTCCTTGTACTTTAGTGGCTTTACCACCTTGAGGTGATACTGATTAAAAAAACATCCTTTTTTTCCCTTCAAAAGTCAGTTTTATCTACATCATATTTCTTAACCTGGGCTGAGTGAGGTTCTGCTGTGTTCTTTATCAACCATCTAATACTATATTCCTCTGCACTCACAGAATTCGCATTTATTATTATTCTATATACATTTCTTTTGACAAATGCAGCTGGTTAATATCACTTTTTGAGTGAATCTTTACGTATATTGTCAGCAATTTTCTTGTCCAGCATTTCAGTGCCTACAATTCCTTCTTCTGCAAGTTAAGTATGCATGCACCATGCCTCCACATTATTGCTGCGCATATATGAATCACATGTTATTATTCTAGCTATTCAAAGAAGGGTCTGTAATTTAATGGAATAAGAAGACACAAGGATAATAAAACGTGAAGATAATTAGACGTAAGGCAAAAAAAAAATTAAAAAAACAAACTTTCCATCAATGATTATGATAATTATCGTTATTCATTAGCGAAAATCGGACTGTTAAAAATCTAATTTTGACTATATGAGTCATAAAAGTATGTGTAATAAGTCTTTTCATATGCAAATATTTTTTTTACAACTTTCACGGGTGGTCGATTGATTACCGACCCGGAAAGAGAATTCGAAAAGCCAAATTGAAATTCCGAAAGTAGTTGATGCGTTCACTTTCAAAGAAATGCCTCTTCGGAAAATTATTGATCCACATTTTCTACGCTAACAGGTATGGAGTAAATAGCAGAATATGTAGACTTTTCGTGCCTTGGTTAGCAGCCATTATAAGTGAAGCATCCCTCTGGATTTCAATTTGTTGGGAAGGCACCGGAAAACGACTTCACTGTTTTTCTAAAGAAGTTATTGTAATCTGTAGATATTAAAGAAAGGAAACTGTCTCTGTCCAGAAGAACGATAACATTAAAAAAAAAAAAAAAAATGAAACTCAATCGCTGCTTACTTAGAAGCGAGAAAATGTAAAATTCATCTAATTCATAAAATAATATGAAAGAAAAACATATTCAAAAGTGAAACATAATTAAAATGAAGAAATTCGAAGAGGCTAAGATCATAAGTAGAAACACATTTAGATTTTTAAACGTTTTTCATGCATCCATAGCGAAGTTTAGTAGAAAGGATCTAACGCTTATTCTAAGAATCCTTTCCCCAGAATTCTCTCGTAGAGGAACACAATATTCCATTAAAAGCTATTAACAACTGGAGTAAACATTATCCTCTTCCGTGTTCAAATAAAAACAATTTTCTGTTAGAGCATGTAGATGTAAGTAAACAAAACTAAGAAATTTCGTTTTAAAGCATTTTCGATTAGCTTGAATTGTCAAAAAAATGTGAACGATCAAACTGAATAATTCGATTGGAAAAAAAAGTTCTAGATAAAGACGTTACTTCGAATGAGATTTGAAATCACGTTTTTTTTTTGTCACAAATACTTTTGAGGCAAGATTAAGATGATAAAATTCTGCATTGTCCTAATCTTAAATCTGGTTCGAAATCTTAGTAGAAAAAATGACTGAATGTTTTGTTTAAGGAACACCTATTTTGACAATATGCTTTCCGTGTATCTTTGTCAATCAAAATATCTCTTATACGAGAAATATGATATTTACATTTAAATATCTGAAAGATTCAGTAAGCTAGAATTGCACTGATATAGATTCATTTCATATTTAAAGATAAGACTTAAAACATCTAATATCTATACATAATTAAATTCATATGAAAATTATATACGGGTTGTAACAGCAAAATTGTCCAAATCGTGTAAATGCATAAGTAACCATCCCACAGAATGTTTAATATCTACAAAAAAAAAAAAAAAAAAAAAAAAAAAGGACTAAACTAATTGAGTTTCTTTTTTCGGGTTTTCTGAGAAGACGTTCAGCCATCTTTTACACGATTCCATAATTCACAAGTAAATATTGTATTAACCCTGCAAACTGTAAAACCAAGCAACCAAATAAGCGTATCTTTGCATGTACAAATTTATTTACTAATGCCCCCGTCTATGAAATGTTTGATACCATTATTCGTGATTTATTTATATTAAAAAAAACTATCCATCAATATTAAACCCATTATATTAAAAAAAAAATATTATTAGCATGTAGCACTTAAGTAACATTTCATGATCCCCTAGGCAATATTCATACTGAAATAGTAGGCACCGCGATGGGATCCCCTTTATGCCCATTTTTTTCTAATTATTATATGGCACATTTAGAAAATAAAATAGTTAATGTCATTAATAAACTCCCTATAAATGTAAGATACACAGATGATATTTTCATATTAGTTAAAATTATTGATCAAATTACACAACTTAAAATACAAATTTGAGAGTCCCACCATCCTCAAATTTACACTAGAACTCAACATTAATAATAAAATTTCATTCTTTGATGTACTTATTGATTTTAGCACACATAAATTTACTACGTCTTTATATAGAAAACCCGGTAGCATTAACTCATGTCTTCTTAATTAGTGAAAGCCCCCAACAATTTAAGTTAGCTATTATAAAAGACGTAATCCAACGCGCACAAATGATATCTTCTCCCAAAACAATATTCTATAAAGTATTACATAACATCAAACACTCGTTAATAATGGATTCTATAATTCAGTCATTGATCAATAAATTAAAATGTATCTCACTAAGCTTAATAATACTACTAACATAATAATTGCAGCCACAATAGTATACGTCAAAATAGACATAATACTATTAACTTGTACTATTGTAATCAAATGCATAATAATTACAAGCAGGATGAAACAACTCTTAAAGACATCATAGGTAGAAATGTTTGTTACAGTTTTTTGTGTATATATATATATGAGTAGTGAGTTAGTCCAAAT
>OZ010606.1:40772599-40778120 GCA_963932145.1 Acanthosepion lycidas
TATATATATATATATACCTGGATGTAAGAGCCGAGTTCAAATTCCAGTCGAATCCAATTACATTCACTTACGTGCTAATACCTTTGAAAGGTGTGAATCTTTTTCTTCTCCCTCCAGCTAGGGGTAAATAGCTTGAAAGACTGGGTTCTATAGCCTTGGATGGCAACTGGTCTAGGAGAATGACAACTCTGAATTAAAAACCCTTCGGAGGGATGTTTGGGGAACTTGTGGCACTTAGTGCACCAGGTCTCTGTATTCGGCCCTTCAAAAAGTGTGGATGGTCCTGCACGAAACCTTCACCACTATAATCAAATCTCATGTGCTGTTGTCGGGCTGTCGGTTTCCTGGGAACTGATCTGCTTGACCCTCATATATCGAATTCGACCGGAGAGTCGAGTATATATATATATATATATATATATATTGAAATAAAATTATAAGAAATTATATGATGAATTAAGGTTTTTTACATTTTATAATTTATATTGCTTTGTCTATTAGGTTGGTGCAAAAATAATGACGTAATCATGTCGTTTTTTCACGTTAAAAATACGTAAAAAAACGACATTATTACGTCATTATTTTTGCACCAACCTAATATAAATTTGTACATTAAGCTCTCAATATAAATTTAACTTTTTAATGTTTTTATATTAAAAAAGACCTTATTGGAATAATCCATAGCACCTACGGATTTACTATTGTATATATATAATATTTGCAAGCTCTGTGCAAGACTAGTAACTCAAAATGAAGTCTGGCTTCATCACTTCTTACCCGAATCAAAAATTCAAAACAAAAAAAGGAAATACTCCGATTCCTTACCGTTCAAGCATGAAGTGTCTTTTGGCTTCTAGTTTTAGGATTTTGATGGCGTAATCATGATAGATGACCATGAAAAGGAAAGGACTAATAATGAAGAGTACTATGGATCAGAATTAAGAGAAGGAGGGAATTAATCATGTCAAAACGCAGAGAGAAGCTGAGAGTTCGTTTGCCCTTGGACCTGGATGAAACTTCTCCTTTAGCTTTGTATCACTTCCTCACAGCCCCTTATCCATCTGATTTTTTCCCGATTCCTAAAAGCAAATGTTACCTTCGTGGCCTGCATTTTGGAAACTTTGAGATCATATGTAGTCTGGCAAAGTTTTGGGAGAACATGACGAGGTTGCAATGCTTAGGCAACTTTGGGCCAAGAGCATTAAGATAAAATTACTATATTTAAAAAATAGGAGGAAACTGTTTCGTTGTCTAACTCATTTTGAGGGAGAGTTAGAACTTCATATATATATATATATATATATATATATATATATATATATATATATATATATATATATATATGGCCCAATGTTTACAACGTTCATATTCTGATCATGAGACCCGGGTTTGAATCTCTGTCTGTTCGATTTGTCAGGAAGGAGAGTTCCTAATGTCATCAGAGTCGAGGGGTCGATCCCAGTGTGCTGTACCTGAAAAAAGTGCCTGAAAACCATACCACGCATTGACCATAGCCTTGTGAGTGAAATTGGGTAGATGGAACGTTTAGCGGCGGTCTATAGTTGCGCTAGCACGAAGTCACAAGTCATCGTGGTCGAGGGATTGAGCGTGCTGGATTTGTTTAAATTGTTGATCATGCTAAATAAAACGCTCTCTCCTGTAACTATGGTCTGCAGTATAAACGAGAGTTGGGCTCTGTGAGTGTTGAACAAACATAAATGCGCCTGAGCTAGCTTCTGCAATAGGGATTGGCTAGCTGCCCTACTAAACGGGTATCCTCGAATACGAGTGGCAATCTATACACATAAACACACACAGACACGCATATATATATTTTTTCAAGTATCCTTATTAAAGGAAGAATGAAATTTGCCATGTTGATTCCTATTCATTTGAATCCGAGTACTTTCGACATTAGCATAATTTCATCATCAGGGTCTTGTTTACTCGAAGAACAAAAATTGTGTTCATTTGAAAATAATTTTTTTACGTATGAAGGATAAAAATATTACACTGATTTAGTTACGACCCTTGATGTTTGCACGTCTGCCTACATGATAATATATATATATATATATATATATATATATAAGCACACGTACAAAAAATGCATTTATGCATGTATTTTCACATACGGTCACAAGCGACCACACACATACTCCTTATATATATATATATATATATATATATATATATATATGTGTGTATTTGTGTGTGCAAAAAAGTAACAATTGCTCATTTCCGTTTATTAGACAGTAGATTACATCACTTATTGTACATTGACTTTTAGTGAACCTGTATTATATATATATAAGCGTTCGTGAATTTGCAATTCTGTAAAAACAAAAGATAATGTTCATTTCTGTTTAATAAATACATTTTGCAAAAACATTTGCCTTGATAATGTTGGTCAGAAGACGAAACGCATCAGCTAAGATACGTTTTCCTTGTATCTTTATATAGATATATAAATATCTGAGTATGTATTGTGAGACCGGAAACTACCTACTCAATAGACTCTTCCAGGCCTATATTAAGTAGGCGACATAGCACTCTACAGAGAGTGACACAGAGAGACAGTGTGAGTCTAGTACGACTACCAGTGTTGGACACTAACTTATAGTAAGCTCCGCTTACACTATCTCTGTAACCTGTTGTTAATGTATCTTTCTTACATCTAATCCGTGTTCCGTGTTTTACTTCTGTGGTCCCAACTTTGGCACCCACATCAGTGGCGACGAGGATTCAAGAAACGTACTCACGGCGAAACCTCAATACCTTACCAGTTCCACATCTGTGTCGACGAAGAATTCTAGAAACGCATTCTCTTCGAAAAACCGCAATAACTTGCCAGTCCCACAACAGTGGCGACAGAAAAGATTTGAGAATTTCGTTCTCACCATATCAATAGCGACAGTACTCGAAAAATACACAAACTCTATGCGTTCCCGCAGCAATGTTGAACGTGAAATTAAGCTGGTATTAATACATTAGTGATTTAAAAGCTAAACACCCAGCGTCTATATATATTCCAATACCAAACATCAGTGACGAACTAGCGATTCTCCATCTACGGAATATTAAAGTCTGTCCAATACAAGAATGATTTCTACACACCCCCACACACAGAAAAAAAAAACAGTGTTCGTAAAACAAACTGACAACACAAGATCAAGTACTACCATTGTGCTCAAGTTTCGGAAAAAACTAACGAAAATTTTTATATGTAACTGAGTTGAGCTCGGGCATAAAATTATTCTCTCCTCAAATTCACTGAGGTGAGTTTTCTCTTTTAGTACCTTTCTAAAAAAAAAAAAAAAAAATACATAAGTGTGGTGAAAAATTATTCAATTACGTTAAAATTAACGGAACCACTAGAATTGCAAAAAAGCTAAACATATAATTGGTTTAGTTTAACTAATTGTCTGTCCATATTTTTTTTCTGTAAAAGAAAAAAAAAGGAACAAAATTCTATAGAGATTTTTTTGTGTACCTCCTCTTAGTACACGTGTTTCAAAGCAATAAAAAAGCGCTGTCATTTTGAAATATGGAAGATTTGCAAGAAGCAGTTGCCCAAATGTTAAAACTAAATTTGGACCAGCAAAAAAAATTAGAAGAAAGACGACAACAACTATTTTTGGATTTACTTAAACAACAAAGGGAATTCCAAAAAATTACGCTTCAGAATGCTGAACTGCAACAGAACCAACTTAAAGAATTATTCGTAAAGGCATTAAAAGGCTCAAACTCTGAAAAAGATACAATATTCTCCCAGGGTACAATTCAATGGAAACCTTTGAATACGTACCAGAGGAAGACAAAACGTACCAGGCTTTTTAAAGGCGCTACGAAAATTTTTTTAACGTAGACTGTGAACAATGGCCCAGTAAAAAAGAGGTACGTCTACTATTGAGAAAACTGGGAACTACAGAACATAGTAGGTTCGTAGACTTCATACTACCCAAGAAAACTGACTTGGATTTTTCAGAGACTATTAAGCTACTATCGGAACTATTCGGGTCTAACACAACCTTGTTCCACAAACGTTGGAAATGCCTTAACACAGTCAAAGATAACCAGCAAGATTTTCTTACTTTTGCAGCATCGGTAAACAAGCTCTGTAATGATTTTAAACTAGCCTAACTGACTGCCGATGATTTTAAGTGCTTAATTTTCGCACAAGGACAAGAAGAAAGTTCCAAATTGCTCTGCATAAATACCCATAGAGGGTTGTACAAATACAACAGACTGGCTTTTGGAGTAAAGCTTGCGCCTGCAATTTTCCAGCAGGTCATGGACGACATGCTGGGCGATCTTGACTATGCAACAGCCTATTTGGATGATATACTAGTTACTAGTAAAACTACGGCAGAGCACCGGTACCATATAATAAACGTATTCGAAAAGATACAAGAATACGGATTTAAGGTTAAGGAGGCAAAGTGTGACTTTTTCTTACCAGAGATTAAATACTTAGGACACATTATAAATAAAGACGGTCGTCGGCCGGATCCAGAAAGAGCCAACGCGATCAGAAACATGCCGGCCTCAGATAACGTTCAAGCGTTACAAAGCTTCCTCGGCCTAGCTAACTTTTACCAAGGGTTCATTAAGAACATGCAAAATTTGAGAGGGCCTCTCAACCAACTTTTAAAAAAGGACAAACCATGGTCATGGACCCCGGAATGCCAAGACGCATTTGAGAAGATCAAGAAAACTCTTACTTCAGACCTCTCCCTCACCCATTACGACCCTAGTCTCGACATTATAGTCGCAAGTGATGCAAGCCCGTACGGCATAGGTGGTTGCATTTTACATAAACTGCCAGACGGTTCGCGAAAAGCTGTGGATCACGCATCAAGATCTCTACTTCCAGCTGAGAAACAATAAATCCCAAGAGGAAAAAGTATTAACAGTTTAATTTTTTTCTCTCCTTTTCAAAAAGAAAACTCTTTGGAAGTGGGGTATTGTGAGACCGGAAACTACCTACACAATAGACTCTTCCATGCCTATATTAAGTAGGCGACATAGCACTCTACAGAGAGTGACAGAGAGTGACACAGAGAGACAGTGAGAGTCTAGTACGACTACCAGTGTTGGACACTAACTTATAGTAAGCTCCGCTTACACTATCTCTGTAACCTGTTGTTAATATATCTTTCTTACTTCTAATCCGTGTTCCGTGTTTTACTTCTGTGGGCCCAACTTTGGCACCCACATCAGTATGTATGCATGCATTTTTACATACAGGCACAAGCAACCACACAACCGCACGCGCACACAGGCACACACACACACACACACACACACACATATATATATATATATATATATATATATATATATATATATATATAGGAGAATTTCTATGAAAATGCGGAAAAAGTTTACTTAAGGACGAAACGCGTCGCAAGTAAACTTTTCCATTTTATCATAGAATTTCCCCAATACTGTTCTTGATATAAAAAAAATAGATATCATTACCTCATATATATATAAATATATATATAATAATATATAT
>OZ010606.1:40778320-40828320 GCA_963932145.1 Acanthosepion lycidas
GTGTGTGTATGTATGAATGTGTGTACACGCACGTATAAATTGTATATTTGACTATCGATCAATTAGGGAAAACAAAAAAACAATATACCCGTGACTGGGAAAAAATTACGGAATCCTCCATTGTATCGTCTTTTCCATTCGTCAATGTCTTTTCAGATTTACTGCTTTCCGTTGAAAGATTAATTTCGTAAACGCCACAAGAAGAAAAGGAAAAAAAAAAAAAAAAAAAGGAATAATAAAAATATTCAAAGAACCAAAGCAATTCAGCCGTTGGAATTTTTTTTCCTACTTATTCTAAAAGCCTTCTACTAGACAACCAGTTAAAGATTTGTCAAGGAATTTCGAAGCTAAGCACAGCAAGCCATGAAGTTCACAACTGTGCAGCCGAGTGTAGGAATATTGACCGGCGTTTTTCTTTCAGATGAAACATAAACTACTTATACAACTTGAACATCGGAACCTAAATACTTGGATTTTATGAAAGCTATTTGAAAAATAATAACTCTAATACTAAAAATAAAATGTAAAAAGGCATACGGCCATATCACGTTGATATATCGGTTCCCGTACTATCACCAAAGTCAAGTAGCGTTGATCGTGTCTAGCGACCGCTTGGGAATAACCAGATGCTGTAAACTTGGGTGTTCAGTTAGTGCAATGGTTAACAACTGGGAATGAGAGCCGAGTTCTAATTCTCGTTGGGTTCGTAATATTCACTTACCGTCATATAGCCTTGAAAAGGATATGAATACGTGTCTTTTTCAATTACTAAAACGTGTAGCACTAAACCATTATTATCTCGTCCCAACCCGAAAAAAATTCTTACGTTTAAAAAAAAAATGTCTGGTTTTAGATAACCTATAATAGTCGTAGAATACAAATCAGTCAATCAATCGATCAATATTAGATGTTTTTGTTTTTAGTTTTGTTTTTACGGCATTTTGTTTTATTTTATGGGTCATCTAATGTCGACATCTTTTTTTTTCCTGGTAATATTTTTGTTTTGTCAAAAATCTATTTCTCTTAATATTTTTCCTCAAAAATATATAGCCGGCAAAACTATTCTTTAAAAAAGTACAAAAAAAAAAAAAGAAACAAAAAGAAACAAAAAACGTACAGCTGGTAACATTATTATTTCCAAAACGTATTATCAGAGGCCTTGCTGTTAGACGTAGTTTATCGTCATACCCAGGACGCGGATATAGTTTATCGTCATACCCAGGACGCCAATATTAGACATCAAGAATTTATCGCAGAAAATTTTCTTAAATTCGGCCAACAAGTTTAGTCACTTTAATTCTTTTGCATTTTTTAATATTTGTCATCATTTTTTTTTAATTTTTATTTTTAATCGGTTTCACCCAGTGCAAGGTAGTAAAGCCACTAAGACGCAAAGGGGTTACTAGGTGTGGAAGAATTAAGAACGGAAACATTAATAATGAGCGGGAAGAGAAAAGAGTAATCAGGAGGACAGTAGATAGCGATTGACATTGCAAAATTTATGTAATTACTTATGCACACTCACAAACAAACACACACACACACATATATTAAGACAGGTTTCGCTAAATAATTTAGACATGTTCTGTTTACTTATTCTCTATAAGAACCTTTTCATATTCGCGGATAATCTTATTAAAAAAACGAGAGGAAAACATCGTGTTGATTTGTATTTATTTCCGAATTCTTTCAAGATAGCATAATGTCATCATCAGGGTATTTTTAATTATAGAATAAGTATTTAGTGTTCATGTGAAGGACAAAATTGTTGTCGTCATCCGAAAATTACCATTTTTATATATTGAGTCAGTAACGCTGTGTCATAGTTTGGATGACAGACACCGTTTAAGTAATTTTTTTTTTGTTTTTAAATGTTAGCGCTTGTCATTAATAATTTTTCCTTTATCTAGCAACTACTCAAATCCAGAATATTTCCACAGCATACCTAGTTACCCCCCCTTAGATAAATAGATAGATTATGGATAAGAATCCGACAAAACGATAGGATAAAGAACAAGTACGAAATACATTTTAATCTAACATGTTACACTTTATTAAAGCTCCGTCAGAGATCATGATAGAAATGATAAAAAGCAAAGAGACGCAGATTAATGCCATGTCGTGTTTGGGTATTTCTTATTGGTTAGATACGAGTCACGTGTAATATATATATATATATATATATATATATATATATAGACCAGTTTATCCTGAAGTTCCATTTAGGTGAAACCTAGGTAGGTTTGCTCGGGTCGTTGATTTATTCTAATTTACCGCTCTACTTAGCATATTGAGCACTCTACGTTTTAGTCTTTATACTCTCTTGGTTTTTTTTTCTCTTGACTCAGGACTTAAGACACTTGACAATTTGTTTCGCTTTGTTCTGAAGTTTTTATTCTTTCTTTTGTTTAATTCCAATGTTTTCCTCGGGTACCAATTTGCCTTCAGGTTTCCACAAGTTGGGTCATCCGAGGTTTTTCAAGCGAGTAATTACAATACAAAATATAAATAACTTTTATAATGACTAAATACAGCTTTAAGCACTAAGACATTGTACAATTTATGTATGAATATATATTTTTAATAATTACGCCCCAAGAAACGCGATAAAGCCACTAAGACGCAAAAGTTTACTGTCTGTGAAAAACCCTATTAAGTAAAGTGATCAAAAAAAGAAGAGGAATTATGCAGACCGAAGATAACAATTCACGTTCTATCTAAATTTTTGACGATTAAATTTCACTGGATAATGAGACCTAGCTGACAATCTGGTAATACGATTAAGTTCAAAAATCTGATATACTAAAGAAGATGACATCTAATCAAAACAGTTGCCATGAAAATATTTATTGAAAAGACACAGAATAGCTACGATCTGTTAGTGGTAACGTGTCTAGAGCTAAGATATTAGCTCAGGTCGGATAACATTGCAGATTCGTCTTTGGACTTTTATCAAATGTCTATGAACACATAGCAGGAGCACACGTCTAGATTTGTCAATGTATGGACGAATTGTAGACTTATAAATGTGTAAGATAGTCTCTGGCGAACTGTTTAGCACAAAACACTCAATCAACCTTCCAAGAAACAAGCCGAGCAATTGATTGAATACAATCTTTTCACAGCATGTCAGCGAAAAATGTCAGCTCGTGAAAGCGCAATGTGTCACTTTTCTGGAGGTTGACATCGGTTACAATGATGGAAGACAAAATCGTTTCTCTAAGATGAGCAAAAGACAGCAGTTTCTTGTCGCAATTACCAATAGATTTATATTTTTTTTGACATTAGCTGTTAATTTGATCTTGTCGAACATATGAGACAGAACTTAATACTTATGTCACCAGCGTAGATACTTATTCGAGAACTGATGGCATCGGGAATGTCATTGAGGAAAACTATGAATAAGTTAATTTCAAGGATAATGTCTTGTGGGGAGCACTCGCAGCAATGAAAAAAAGAAGATCTATAAAACAACTTCCATTTCGAGATTTCATACAAAAGGCATACTCAGATCAAAAAGTAATCGAGAAATAGCATAGGCTCATAACTTATGAAGATACACATTCCAAACCCTGTCAAACGCCTTCGAGATACCCAAAGCAACACTTCCAGCTTAATTCTTATTTAAAGTTCGACAGACTTTTTTTTTATCAATAACTGTTAATATATCATTGATCTAGAATAGCGAAAGTCATTTTTTTTGTTTGAAAGAAGATCCCACGACGTTAGATGCCTAACAAATTCAAAGTTGATAAGAGCTTATAGTACATTGCGAAAAAGAGCAGGTCAATAGGCCGACAGCTATTAGGTTGGCGCAAAAATAATGTCGTTCTCTCACATATGTTACTATGTGGGAAAACGACATTACTTTTGCACCAACCTAATAGAAGGCTCAGACTTGAGCTATTAAAAAACAGGAACTAGACAAGATGATTTCTAAGAAGCAGGAATGCAAGAAACAGCAAGGAATTTATTGTAGAGTTTACAGACAACAGAGTCCACTTGGGGAGCACATGTCAACTTGTCGGAGTTAGCTCCTCTTTAATTCCCTAATTGTTCACTAGTAGTCCTTCTTCCTATACTATAAATACTGGGCGCCTTCTTACCTCGTTCTCTTTTCTACTTTGCATTTCAGCGGACACATTTAAAAATGTAATCTCTCGTAGAAATCCACGTATCGCCCACTTGGGGGAAAACGACATGAAACACGCACTCACATACATGTACACACAGACGTTCATCCAAATAGAAACTTTTTTACGTTCACGTACAAACAAAAATGTTAATGTCTTTGTCACTTGTAAATTTGTTGTTTAATACATATATTTATTGATATATATATAGGTCTTGTTTGTTTTCTTTACATCTTCGGTTGGACTCAACTTGAGTCCGCCATCCTCGTGTAGTTGGCCCTTCTTCTAGCTGGAATAAACAGCACATGTCCCTAATTCAACAACACGCAAACCCACACGGTCCTCTACAAACTAAAGACCAACATTGTAAATCAGTTTAAAATGTTCTTACAAAGATTGTATCTATGACGAAATAGGTAAGTACATATGTTAGCCTGACGACCATAACATTATTAATGTTTTGCACTCCATTTGTCCGATACAAGTTTTATCGGACACGATTTAGAGACATATGCTATATATATATATATATATATATATATATATATATATATATATATATGAAGAAATGTAGTCTTAAGGTGTGATATATTTATGGGATGTGCTCAATATCAGAGATAGAGCTTGTGTAAATATTAAAGTGAACATTGAAGGCGTCATCCTGTCGCCTCTAAGTGTTGACTTCAAAATTCATTATATATATATATATATATATATATATATATATATATATACATATATATATATACACATCGTGCCAAATTATTAACGAGATAACTTTTTTTCTAATATTTCAAAAACTCTCCAATCAATTCACACAAAATTTCCAAACAATGCTGGCAACACTGACTTGCGCAATCAGTGACAATTTCGTACTGATCTGCGTAATGTAAACAAACTGGCAATATATTTGTTATCAGAACTGTGATTTGAGCGTGCCAAATTATTAGAAAAGATGGGCCATAAAAGCAGTTTAAGTGATGCTGAAAAGAAAACTATCATCTCAGAACTCTCAAAAGGTAAATCTACCGTAGAAATTTATAAAATGATAGGCAGGTGTCATCAATCAGTGAAAAAGTTTACCGCCGACCCTACACAAGTACGCAAAAGGGCAGATAAAGGCAAGCCGAGTGTTATTTCACGTCGTCTCATGTCATGACTTAAACGAGAGGCCACGAAGAAACCTGGACTTACCAGTCAAGAGCTTTTCAGTCGCATTGGGGATCCTACTGTGTCTAAAAGTACTCGGTGTCGGTATATGAGGGAAATAGCAACAACAGTCAAACTTGTATCGAAGCCTCCGTTGACGAGAAATCACATTCAAAATCAAATGAAATGGGCCGAGGACAATATGAAGATTGACTTCTCTAAAGTTTTGTTCACAGACATAACTCGAGCAACACTTAATGGGCCAGATAGATGGTGCAAAGGCTGGGTAATGAACGGACAGAATCGCCATCAGCGTTTGAGACGCCAACAAGGCGGTGGAGGCATAATGATCTGAAGTGGTATTATTGGAAAAACATTAGTGGACCCATTGAGAGTTCCAGGTGGCGTCAAAATGACTGCTGATGCATACATAAGCGTTTATGAAGGAGCATCTTGAACCGTGGATGAAAAGGCAAAGAGTTGCCTTCAGAAGGGCCATTGTTTTTATGCAAGATAATTCTCCCTTACATACTGCTCACAAGGCTACTGAATATTTGAAACAGTTAGGCTTCGATGGACCTCGAAAAATGAAGTGACCAGCAAATTCTCCGGATTTGAACCCAGTCGAAAACCTTTGGAGAATCATGAAGTGAAGACTGTACGCCAACGGATGACAATTCAGGAGCAACACTGAGTTGTGGAAAGCAATTCTTGACATATCTCACGGCATTACAGCAGATGACATCCTACAATTAACAAATTCTATGGATCGTCGGCTTCTTGAAGTAATTTCAAAACAGGGAAAGCACATTCCCTATTAATTTGTTTATAACTGTGCCTTTGTTTGTATCTGTTATTATTTGTCTGATTATTTTATTTATTAGGTTCTTTTGATCATAAACTCTCACGTGCAACATTAATAAACGTTTTGTTTGCTCTATCCTGGGAATATTACTAAACCTTTCTAATAATTTGGCACGCTCAAATCACCGTGCTGATAACAAATATGGCGCCAGTTTGTTTACATTGCGCAGATCAGTACAAAAATTTCAGTGACTGTGCAGGTCAGTGTTGCCAACATTGAAAAATTTGTGTGAATTAATTGGACAGTTTTTGAAATATTAGAAAAAAATAATAATGATAATTTGGCATGCAGCGTATATATATATATATATATATATATATATATATATATATATTATGCAAAATTAGGTAATACGTATGGGTAGACCCAAGGAGGATATATTTGAAAAAAAAAAGATATCAGGCACATTTGTGTTTATTCGACACCCACAGAGCCAACCTGTCGTTTATATTGCAATTACGCTGAGCAGATCTTAGTTACAGTTTCTGGGAGAGAGCGTTTTATCTAGAATGATCAACAATCTGAACAACACCAGCTGTTGTATCCCTAAAGAAGGTTAGAAACAGATAAGTGAAAGAATCAGCAACACTTGCGTAGATGAAAGAAAGAGAAGTTTATTGCAAAAGAGAATACAGCATGTCAGTAATTACTGAAGAAAGTTAGCCAGGTATACCCAGAGCCCACTATATATCTACTGTATAATCAGTGCACAATAGGCGATAGGGAGAGTGGGAGGTTCCATTACTACACCAGCGCACTCAAAATCTCGGTCACGATGACTTCCTGCTAGCACAACTATCGACTGCACCAAGTGTTCCGTTTACCCAATTTCCCTCATATATATATATATATATATATATATATATATATATATATATATATATATATATATATATATATATATATATATATATATATATATATATAATATTTTAATACCTGTACTGGGGAGGTGTAAAAAAAACGTCCGGATATTACAATTTGTAAATAAAAATATATTTGACTAAATCGATACCAGGAAAAAAAAAATCATTACAGAAGGATAAGACTAAAGACATCCGTGTTGGTCGAAAATAATCAACCGTACCTGAAGGCTAAGTCAAAAGAAAAAAAAGAAAAAAACAACACAGAAAGAGTAAATTAAGTTAAAATGTAAAAGTGCTCAAAGTACTAAGTAGAGCAAAATCTAAAAAAAACTAGCGAGCTAGAACCTACCTATCAAGGTTTCACTTATCTTCAGTACCCTTGCTAGGTAGGATCTGGCTCACTAGGGTTTATATATATATATATATATATATATATATATATATAGAGAGAGAGAGAGAGAGAGAGAGAGGCAGATGAATTACAATAGTAGGTACAGTAATGAAAACCGTTACGTGCGCGGGAAAATTATCGTATTGATTATGAATACATATAAATATAATACTGGTAATGCTGGTCTAATACTCACTGTATACCTACTTCTGCAATCTCCATTATATATATATATATATATATATATATATATAATATATTGTAATGTAATTGTCTCTTTGATAATGGCTTATATAAGCCGAAAGTTTAGATAGGATTAAAAAATATGTATCAATATTGTGATTTTCTTTCTTCGTTCAATGATAATGTTATTAAACTTATCAGACGATATGAAAAGAATTTACATAAAATAAATTAACAAAACTTGTCTATATTATTTAATGAAACATTCATCAATAAATCAAAATCCTGCCTAAATACAAACAATTTAAATTACAGTATCCAGCAGCCCACCAATCTATCAAGACTAGTAATTAGTAATGTAACCATGTGAAAAGGCAAGTCTGCGTATTGTTTTATATATATATATATATATATATATATATATATATATATATATATATATATATATATATATATATATATATATATAACGAAATGGACAAAGTCCGACAATTTATTTATTAAAGACATTTTTATGTTTAACGTTCTTTTTATAGATACAAGTATTTAAGTAAATGCTCTGTTTATAATAAACAGTATTAAATAACATTTACCGGCCTGAATGTCCGAGAAATTTTCATAGAAAATATTCGTTCTTTGACAGGATTCGAACCTGCATCCTATACGGAACCGTCATTTACGCTGACGTGCCTTACCGTTAGGCAAATGACCGTAAATGACGGTTCCGTATAGGATGCAGGTTCGAATCCTGTCAAAGAACGAATATTTTCTATGAAAATTTCTCGGACATTCAGGCCGGTAAATGTTATTTAATACTGTTTATTATAAACAGAGCATTTACTTAAATACTTGTATCTATAAAAAGAACGTTAAACATAAAAATGTCTTTAATAAATATATATATATGTGTGTGTGTGAGTTTTGTTTAGTTTATATAACATATCGTTTTACTGTGTTTAATATTAATGGTAATAGTATCCCTTTATTCTTTTCCTTCTAAGGAAACATTTGAATTTTTTTCCGAACAGCCACTGCAACCTTTCGTTGAAATTTATTAAAAGATCTTTTCACGAAAATAGATTTCTCGAGCTCAATTTCCTGTTGTAGGTCTTTCCTTCTTAATCTTTTGTTCGAAGTAGTATGAATCGTCAATATCTTGATTATGCTATTATTTCCTCTGTGAGTAATTTAGACATTTCTGAACTCTGTCTGAATCCATATGAACGTCTCGATTTGACGAGGCTGTTTAAGAAATGAATCGAGATTTTAGATGAATGATTCGGTTCTTGCAACAATCTGTGTTTTGGGTCGAGGCTCCGCCGAGCACAGCCTATTTTATGTTCAATTTCATGAAACTAAATTTGTTTTGTGATCCATATACTGAGGTATTTAAAGGGTTTAGTATTAGGTTGGTGCAAAAATAATGACGTAATAATGTCGTTTTTTGACGTATTTTTTAACGTCAAAAAACGACATTATTACGTCATTATTTTTGCACCAACCTAATAATTCCCTGCCACCGGTTGAACAGTTGTAGAGAAAAATGAATTATTAGGTTGGTGCAAAAATAATGACGTAATAATGTCGTTTTTTGACGTATTTTTTAACGTCAAAAAACGACATTATTACGTCATTATTTTTGCACCAACCTAATAATTCCCTGCCACCGGTTGAACAGTTGTAGAGAAAAATGAATTATTAGGTTGGTGAAAAAATAATGACGTAATAATGTCGTTTTTTGACGTATTTTTTAACGTCAAAAAACGACATTATTACGTCATTATTTTTGCACCAACCTAATAATTCCCTGCCACCGGTTGAACAGTGGTAGAGAAAAATGAATTATTAGGTTGGTGAAAAAATAATGACGTAATAATGTCGTTTTTTGACGTTAAAAAATACGTCAATAATGTCGTTTTTTGACGTATTTTTTAACGTCAAGAAATGACATTATTACGTCATTATTTTTGCACCAACCTAATAATTCCCTGCCACCGGTTGAACAGTGGTAGAGAAAAATGAATTATTAGGTTGGTGAAAAAATAATGACGTAATAATGTCGTTTTTTGACGTATTTTTTAACGTCAAAAAACGACATTATTACGTCATTATTTTTGCACCAACCTAATAATTCCCTGCCACCGGTTGAACAGTGGTAGAGAAAAATGAATTATTAGGTTGGTGAAAAAATAATGACGTAATAATGTCGTTTTTTTTACGTTAAAAAATACGTCAATAATGTCGTTTTTTGACGTATTTTTTAACGTCAAGAAATGACATTATTACGTCATTATTTTTGCACCAACCTAATATTTACTAATTCCACCTAGTTAAGTTTTAGGGATGGGTTCAAGGTAGGTGCCAAAGGTTCTTTCCAATTCTGGATCATAGGTTCTTATTTGGAAAGTTTTTGTCGGCAAATCCTCGTTTCCAATTTTGTGATGTCACTGAACACACATTGCTACTTTTGTAATGTCAACGAATACTCGGTGTCATTTTCATAATTCTCGTTGTAGTAAAGACATTGTGTTATGGTCTGGTTCCTTGTACCACGGTGATAGTCCAAGGTGGAACCAATAAAGAAGAACTCGAACACGGATATGGAATAACACAGACATATTACAAACAGGAATAGATGTGACGTCGTCCCCTGGTCGCAGCGCCAACCGTGTCGTTCTATCCCAGTCTACCACGGCACCAACTGTGACGTCCTACTTCCCAGTCTGCCTACCCACGTTGTGAATTGAAATCAATCAGTCATCGGGGCCGTACTGCAAACCGAGTCCAACGGGGCTGATACCACAAAAATACGCATAAAAGGCAATAAAATGAAAACTCAAAAGTTCAAAGTATCAAAGAAAAAGGTAACAAACTTTATGTCTAGTTGTTCGATACATAGGACTGCATCTATCTCCATACCCGTTCTATGGATTGTGACACGTCGTTTTCCGCTAGGCAAGTTTTAACACTTTAAGTCGTCTGCTCTCTAAGAAATTGGTGTTTCGGTGGGTCTTTGGACGAAAGTCAAAAGAAAAACTTATTTCGGTGATCTTGATCTAAGTCGCTCTTCAAAATAATTTGTTTTTGGTTTGAAGATGGTCCGGATTTGTGCGTGAATCCTGGTCAGCTATCTGCAAGGCTTGCCTCAACCGGAGACTGACTCTGGAAATTGCTGGGTCTCGACTCATTTCTGCTCGTTGTGGCTTCGTTTATATGGGCGCCGACCAAAACCGGGGTGAGTTTATCGGCGCCGGGGGGTTCCTCGATAATTCTAAATACATATCCATCTTTTTCCAATTTTGGGAACCTTCCCTCACTCCCACCTTCTCATCATACTTCAGAGGGGCGTGAACTGCTCTCCCCACATCTTCGTGGCAACCTCTCTTACTCATCCTCCAGATGGGCGGCAACAGCCTCCCTCGTGCATCACGTGATCACCACTCGACCAATGATGTCTTAGTCGGGCGTGGACGAATCTGCGGCTTTGTTTCAGGAAGAAAAAAAAATATCTTGCTTAAAAAAAAAAAGAAAAAAAAAATATCTCTTCTCTTTCCCTTAATGGTTTATCATTTCTCCAGCCGCGAACGGGACAATATGACAATGGCGGTCATAACTCTTGTTCTACATGTGATTTACGTCAGGTATTTTATCGCTAATTATCAGAATGTGTGGTCTTCTTGACACGGTCTCAAAAAAAAAAAACATCTCCAAAGTTCCAGTCGGTCTGTCGCCTCGAAGAAAGAAAAAAAAACATTCATTTTCCTTCGGCACAAATTCCTGATAACAAAATTTTATTATCGCAGGCCAAGGATGCTCGTGGGTAGTTTTTAATTTTTCATATCTGTCCAAGTCCTTTTAGTTGTCTGTTTTTCGTCACTTAACGAAATAACATTTTCATTTGAAATTTTTTCTTTTTCTTTGGCCAGCCGGTCTGTAGTTGATAATAAGATGTCTTCCCGTACCAATAGTTTGTTTTCATATCCTTAGATAACACAGCCGATGCCAAAACATATCTGATTCTTTCCTTCTTTCCCTTTCTTTTTACTTAGATTTTCCCTGTCATTGTAATGACACTCTTTCGCCATTTGTTACTTATCAAAATATCCTTTTATCCATTGTCTCTTAGCTGTGTGTGTGTTCTTGCTTATCACTCACGATTCGGTTCTTAGCCTCTCCTTTTCTTCCCTTCTCTCTTTTCCCTTTCTGCCTCTTTAAATGGTGCCACATATATACAGAGAAGTAGAAAATGTTAGTACGAACAATCAGATTTAGTAGGGAGAGCAATGTAGTCTCGACCAGTATCACTATTCCAATGTCTTGTAGTAATTGTCTGAGCGTGACTCAGACTGCCTCTGAGTCGACTGACTGACTCGCTCGCTCTGTCTGACTGACAGACTCCTGACGGACTTCACTCCAGACTTCAGACTGAACAGAATTTAGTCACCCCAGCACGAGGGCATCATGTGGCACAAGGCCGGTTTAACGTGGGATCTCCGAGCCCGTGGGCTCGGTCAAAAATATGGTCTTTGAACCCGTATAAACGGGTTCAGGGTCGGTTTATCTCCCCGAAAGAGACCCCGCCCTTCGGCGTAGTGTCGTTCGGGTTCTTCCCCGCCCGAAGGCAGAGAGTTCAACCAATCAGCCTGCCAGCCGGTCGTCCGACTTCAGACTGAACAGTATTTAGTCACCCCCCACGAGTGCATCATGTGGCACAAGGCCGGTTTAACGTGGGATCTACGAGCCCGTGGGCTCGGCCCAAAATATGGCCTTTGAACCCGTATGCACGGGTTCAGGGTCGGTTTGCCTAACCGAAAGAGACTCCGCGTTTCGGCGTAGCCTCGTTCAGGTTCCTCCCCGCCCGAAAGCAGAGAGTTCAACCGATCAGTCGGTCAGCCGGTCAGCCGGTCGTCCGACTTCGGACTGAACTCTCTGCTTCCTCTTGAGGCGCAGTATTTATTACGTATGAAATAGTCCATTATGTTATTATGGGTAAGGTCCCATAACACATTGTCATTGCAGATACAACTATAGTAAAGCTTTTGAACAATACTGGTGTCAGACGCCTTCGAATATCACTCGCTCTAATAGTACTTGTTCGATAATACTGGCTCGAATAGTAACCCGTATAGTGATCCGAATAGAGAAATAGTATAATGAATAGAGTGAATAGCGGTCCATGTAGTAATAGAGGATAGAATAGAAATAGAGATCCGAATAGTAATAGGGGATAGACTAGAATGACGATGCGTATTGTAAGAGAGGATAGGCTAGAAAGAATGCTCAATTAGACACACGCTACCTCCTATATATGCGTTTCTTCTTTGGTAATGTGGTCCACTTAATTCAATAATGGGATCGCCGGTGTTTGCTCACCGGCGATGAATGTTCAAACTCAAGTGTCGGCAGCAACTCTATTCCTATATAACAGAAAGGTTTATATACAGTCCTCTTTTTTGGAGCACATGGAAGAGGATGTTGATATTTTTGTTGAATAACCTTCTTGTCTGAACTATGAATGCCTATCATCAGTATATAATCCACGAGAGGGAACGCTGTTTTTTATTCTGTCTGTATTTCTGAGATAAGGTATTGTAACTGTTTACGCTATTTACATTGGTTGAACTCTTCACTGCCATATTTACGACGTTTCGGTCATTGTTCGCTCCGGCCTTCTTCCTTCGGTTTTCAAGTCGAACACTTAATTTAGTCCACATGGTCAAGTGAATAAAAGACGTTGACTGGGTCATCCAAAAGTGTTTGAACCACTGAGTTTTGAGTTCAATACCTGATCACAGAAAAGCAACAAAATCTTGGAGGTTTGAGTAACCAAGGGAAATTCACTGAAACGGAGATAACCAAAGACATGATACTTGCAAGCCAAAAAAATCTATCCGAGTTGGCTAAATAAAGAGTTTGGTTCAAAATTCCAAACTATATCACCTGAGGAAGACCGGAGCGTACAACGGCTGAAAGGTTGTGAATACGGTTATAAAGACGAGGACGACAGTCCGAACTATGTAAATAATGCAAATTTGTTTTCTATGAACAGATTCGTTTACGATATGGCATAGAATTCCTAAATGATAAGCGCCCATCTCTTCGCATATGTGTTTGTGTATGCTCAGGGCATAATTAAGCTGGGTCTCTCATGGTTTATGTAAGCTGAAAGTAGCCAGATATCGGACAATTTACATTCAACCTTTCAATGCAACGAAGAGAATTGGATCAAAATATAAAGAAAATGAATTAAATAAAATACCTTTACGAAAAAGAAAAATTAAACATTAATAATATAAAAAGAAACGGTTTCTATGCAAGCAATCCTAGTTTTACTGCCATCCCAGATCTTCCCAATTGATGAGGAGTATGTTGAAAATATAAATTATTCATAATGATATATCGATTAGTGTAAATTGGCTAAACATAACTGGCATATATTGTCTATGTCTATTAGCATGCTTTCGCATTTATAGTGATCTTTTGTTTGACGTGTATCAGTCAGAAATGATATTTAATACATTAACTTGGATGATAATATACAAGGAAAAAGAATCAGGCAGTTTTGGTGCAATTTCATCCAGTTTATGCAATTTGATGCGATCTTTATAGAGTATTAATAACGGAGAAACAAATAGAATATCCCAGACGACTGGATTATACATAATTATTAAAAGTCTTAAGAAACAGGAACATCATATTAGAAACAAATACTATTGATCATCTATGCAATATCAATCCTCCTACACGTCAGTGTATACGGAACCATTTCCTCCAAGATGAAGAGACGAGCTGAGGCAACTACTGGCAAATGACCCTACTGGAAAATGACCCTACTGGCAAATGTCTTTAGAAACAAAGTAATGTGTGCTAAACTATTATGTAATATCAATATGCCTACATAGTAGTGAATGGTTGACAATTTCTTCAAAGATGAAGAGGAGACATGACGCAACAGAGATGTGACTCTACTGGCCAATATATTTAGAAACAAAGAAATGATTCTAAAATATTATGTAATATCAATATACCTACATATCTATGAATGGGAGACAATTTCTTCAAAGATGAAGAGAAGAGCTGAGGCAACTACTGGCAAATGACCCTACTGGCAAATGTCTTTAGAAACAAACAAATGGTTCTAAAATATTATGTAATATCAATATACTTACATGGCTATGAATGGGAGGCAATTTCTTCAAAGAAGTAGAGGAGAGCTGAATCAACAGAGATGGGACCCTACTGGCAAATATCTTTAGAAACAAAGAAAAGGTTCTGAACTATTATGTAATATCAATATACCTACGTAGCTATGAACGGAAGACAACTTCTACGAAGATGAAGAGGAGAGCTGAGGGAACAGAAATGGGACCCTACTGGCAAATATCTTTAGAAACAAAGAGAAGTTCCGAACGATTATGTGATCCCAGTCCTTCCATTATGGCACTGAAGGCTTCATATATGAAAAATAGAACTGAAGCAGCATAAATGCCGTTACGTAGAAGGATGCTGAGAATATCATAAACGGTATATATAAGCAACGAGGAAGATTTATGGGAATTAGAAATAAATTGAACACGGATACTTCCTCTTCAAAACTCAAATCTCACGTGAAAGGAACAAAATTTCAAGCCATCGAGCACTGTCAAGTGAATACTGCGTTTCAGCTACTTGTGATCCCAAAAGAGTCTCTTGGATTAATCGAAACGATGCTGGATGACGTGCGAGGCATTAGAAGTGGACTACTTCGCAGGAGATTAAATACCGAATTAATGTGTGTTGTAGTTTCCTCTTTATAGTACCAGTCGCGATACGTTTTTATCAGACATCGTAATATGGCCACAAGCATTACTTATATTAAAAAAAAGTGGGGGAGTGAAAGTTGTCGAACATTGAAAAAAGAAAAGTGGGCTCAGCACCAGTGCAATGTAAATGTATAGATCAGTGAGAAGTTTGAGAATTTCATCACAGATTAGGAGAGAGGCGGCGACGGAAAGGTGAGTCTATAGAAAAATGCTGAGAATATAAGCATGGACTGAAATGTTAGTAAGCAGGAAGCTTTGAAGAATATGGAATTAACAAAAAAAAAAAAAAAAGAACGCTTACACTTCGAATCAAAAAGAGAGCTTCGAGAATAGAAGAGAAAAACCTGCGCATAAACCTACCTAACGAGCCTGTGGAAATGGTTTGCAGACCAGAGCTTAAGGAGATAAACATTGCTTAGAAATATAAAACATATGATGTCGTGTAAAGTCACGGTGGCACGTCTCCTTAGGGTACACGGTACATACAAGAATTATTGCCAGTGTAGCCGAATATATTTAGCAAACAAACGTAGCGATGTATGAAAATATTATTAATTTATAAAGAACCGGCCTTGACATAACGAAAGTTGCTTTTAAATTTAACAGTAATACAAGAGATAAAGGTAAATAGACCAATCAAAATTTTGATCGAGATTGCCATGGCAAAAGCAATACAATATAAATAACTTTGCCAGGTAATTATTGCAATGACAATTCGGATAGCTGTATTAATAGACTGCGTTGATGACAATTGTTATTGACAATGAATGCAATAATTTGGCTGCGAGGTAAATACGTCCGTCTGGTGCGAAGAGAAAACGTTTTGATTAGTTTTTCGCTAAGATGCGAATTCTTTTGCATTGGAGTTTGTGTTACGCGGAAGATGAATTTGATTAGAGACTGAACAAAGGAAATTAAGTTTGGTGAGAGAAGGAATTGATGAATTGAGAAGGAAGGAAAGATATGAACGAAGGAAGGAAGAAAGAGGGTCGGCAAGGAATGAAGGTAAAAATGTTGGAGAGGGCTTGACAGGACGGGATAGGAAATTCTTAAAGGAAGGAGGGAAAGAAAGAGATGGTGGAGAGGCAGGGAGGAAGAGTGAGAAAAGAAAGGAAAAAGGTAAGAAAGTAAGAGATCCGTAGTATGCCGAGAAGAGAGAAGGAGATGTACGGACGGAGGAAGATAAAGAAAGTGAATAAGTAAGTAAAGAAGGAAGGAAGGAACGAATGAAGGAAGGAAGGAAGGAAGGAACGGAAAAACGCACGAACGAACGAACAAAGCAAGGCATGATGGAATAAAATTTGCAAGTAGAGAACATAAACGTGGAGAAGAGGGATTGGAACGATTCTTCCTTTAATTATGTTAATGAGGCAGGCGAGAAGGAAAGGACGGAAAAACATAATTAAGAAAATAAGAATAGTAGTAAGAGAGTAAGAAAGGAGAAAAAGAAGATCAAGCAAAGAGAGACAAACTAGAAGAGAAGGGAAAATTTAAAGAAAGTAAAGTAGAGGAAGGGAGGAAGTATGATATGTAGAGAATGAAGAAAACAAAAAAAAAAAGGAAATGATATGAAGGAAAAAGAAATGAAAAAGTGAAGGGGGGAAGGAATAAGGAAGGACGAAAAGAAGAAAATAAAGAAGGAAAAATAAGAAGAAAATGGATTAAATGAGAGAAGAAGGAAAATATCTGACAGAAAAAGTAAGAGAAATTCATATAAGGGAAGAATGTGAATGTAAAGAAGAATGAAAAACAAAGTTTAGAAGGAAGGAAAAAAGGAAGAAAAAAATAACAAAATGAAGGTGAAAGAAAGACGACGAAGAACAGCAGATGAAGGAAAGAAAGAAATGAATGATGTCTAAATTCTTCTGAGAGAAGGATATAAAAGTAAAGAAAGTTCAAAAGAGACAGATATTATAAAACGATAAGAAAAGAAAAGATGAATTAAATTGGATTTGGGAAGGAGAGAAGGTCAGGAAAAACGAGGTAAAAAAGGTTTAAGAAATGAAAGGAAAGAAAGCAGGTAATTGATGGCGAGAATAAATATTCGTAAAGTAAAAGATCATAGTAATGAAAGAGAAATACTTAAAAACAAGTGAAGGAAGGTGAAAAATGAAGGTCAAAATAAGAAACATATTTCAAAACGATAAAGAATGGGAAGCAAGGAAAAAAAGTAAAGAAAAAAAGGTTAAAGACATAATGAAGGATGCGGAAGGCAGAAGGAAAGAAAAGAAGAAATCTTCTAAAGAGAGAAAAATGTGACGGTAAGAAGATCGGAGAAAAGTAAAATCAGAAAGAAGGAAAAGAAGAGAACCATGAAGTGAAAAGGAAAAAAAAATATAAGAAAAGGAAACGAAGAAAAGATGTTAAACGTGAAATAGAAAGAAATAGAAAAGTATGTAAAAAAGATTGAAAAGGAAAGGGCGCAGGAAAAAAACGTTGAGAACAAAGGAAAATTAGAAAGCCATGAAAAGAAAGGATAAAGAGGAAGAAAAAAGATAGAGAGGAAGGAGCAAAGAAAGGATATGAAAGAAGGGAAGAAGGAGGTAGAGAGAAAGGAGCAAAGAAAGGATATGAAAGAAGGGAAGAACGAGGTAGAGAGGAAGGATAAAAGATAGAGAGGAAGGATAAAAGATAGAGAGGAAGGATAAAAGAAAGAATAGAGTGGGAGGAGAAAAGATAGAGAGGAAGGTTAAAAGAAAGGATTGCGAAGGAGGAGAAAAGATAGAGAGGAAGGATAAAAGAAAGGATAGAGAGGGAGGAGAAAAGATAGAGAGGAATGATAAAATACAGGATAAAGAGGGAGGAGAAAAGATAGAGAGGAAGGATAAAAGAAAGGATAGAGAGGAAGGAGAAAAGATAGAGAGGAAGAATAAAAGAAAGGGTAGATAGGAAGGAGAACAGAAACGATAAAGAGGAAGTGGAAAAGAAAGGATAGAGAGGAAGAATACAAGAAATGAGGGAGAAGGAGGAGAAAATGAGGAAGATAGGGAGAATAGAAACGATAGACAGAGAGGGGAAAAGAAAGGATTGAGAGGAAGGTGAGAAATGCATAAAAAGGAAGGATAAAAGAAAGTATATAGACGGAGAAGAAAAAAAGATAGACAGGTAAGAGAAAGTAAAGAATAGAGAAGAAGGAGAAAAGATAGGATAGAGAGGAAGGAGAAGAGAAAGGATGGAGAGAAAGAAGAAAAGAAATGACTCAGAGAAAGAAGAAAAGAAATGATAGAGAGGAAGGTGTAAAGAAAGGATAGAGAGGAAGAAGAAAAGAAAGGATAGAGAGGAAGAAGAAAAGAAATGACAGAGAAGAAGAAGAAAAGAAAGGATAGACAGGTTGGACAAAAGAAAGGATGGAGAGGAAGGAAAAAACTAAGAATAGCAAGGGAGGAGAAAAGAAAGGATAGAGAGGAAGATGAAAAGAAAGGATAGAGAGGAAGATGAAAAGAAAGGATAGAGAGGAAGATGAAAAGAAAGGATAGAGAGGAAGAAGAAATAAATGATAGAGAGGAAGGAGAAAATAAATGATAGAAAGGGAGAAGAAAAGAAAGGATGGAGAGGAAGAACAATAGAGAGGAAGGATAAAAGAAAGGATAGAGATGTTGGATAAAAGAAAGGATGGAGAGGAAAGAAAAAAGTAAGGATAGAAAGGAAGCGGAAAAGAAAGGATAGAGAAAAAAGAGAAATGAAATGATAGAGAGAATGGAGAAGAGAAATCATAGAGAGAAAAGAAAGGATTGAGAGGAAGGGGGAAATGATAGAAAGGAAGAATAAAAGAAAGGATAGAGAGAGAGAGAAGAAAAAAGATAGATAGATAAATAGATAGATAGATAGATAGATAGATAGATAGATAGATAGATAGATAGATAGGAGAAAAGACAGAATAGAGAGGAAGATACAAGAAAGGATAGAGAGGAAGGACAAAAGAAAAAAAATAGAGAGGAAGGATAAAACAAAGGATAGCGAGGAAGGAGAAAGGAAAGGATAAAGAGTAAGAAAAAGATAGAGAGGAGGGAGCAAAGAAAGGATATGAAAGAAGGGAAGAAGGAGGTAGAGAGGATGGAGAAAAGAAAGAAAAGAGAGGAAAGAGAAAAACACAAAGAATGAAATTAGCTACGAAAGAAAAAGAGAATGGAAATGAATAGAAAAAAAAAACAAACAACCAAAAAAAAACAAAACATAAATAACGTTGCCGTATCTGGTCACGTGCTCCTCCTATATTTCTACATATTCTTAGCCATCTTCAAAGAATGCTCTGTAATATTAGTGATCTGGACCTGTCATCTCGATCTCTGTCTCTTTACCATCTCATTGACGTTACATGCCTCTGATTTTCTATAAATATTTTCATAGTAGTTGCTCTCCGCTTTTTGATACTTAGACTACATGAACTTCAGCGTACTACAAGAATGTGCGTTATGATTTGGTTTGGTTTGTTTTGTTTTTACGGGATATCAACCTCAATGGTTTATTTAATGCCGACAGTATTTATATTGCTGGCAATATTCTTTCTCAAAAAATATATTGCTGGCAATATTTTTTTTTTCAAAAATGTTTTGCTGGTAATACTTTTTTCTCTAAAAAATCATTACTGGCAATATTTTTAAGAAATTGTTTGTATTTAAAATCTATTTTTACACTTTTGACCCTAGTTTGGGTTTAACTATTTGCCCATAGCTGAGACCTTAAGAGTTGCTGACACCCCGGGTCAGGGTAGACTTGGGAACACCAGCAATTAAGTGGTGGTTCCAGGCTGCTCAAAACCGCCCTGTCAGAGGCCTTGTTGTTGGACGTAGTTTATCATCTTATCAACGACACGGATGTAGTTTATCTTCATATCCAGGACAGTGTGTGTTGTGGTGTAATGGATATTGGCTCGAAGGTCGATTTCCAGTCGAGTTCCTTAGATTTACTTAGAAACAAATACACTTGGGAAAGTTATGTGTTGATATTTTTCCTTCTTGCAATAGATTGAATAGCAAGGCAAACTGGGTTCTATAGCCTTAGATTGCAACTGAACTACCGCAGGAAAAAAATGTCAGCCTATTGCGGGAAAAAAAAATCTGCCTCATCAGTCATGTATCGTAAGATACATGATTGCTCAAGCGGTTATCACATACGGCACTTAACTGACTGACTTAGAGTGGCCACAAGGTCTGATCGTTTCATTGTTGAAATAGCCAGGTGTAACAAAAGGATATGTTCCAATAGTTTCTTTTCTCCCATTTCTCACCTGTGCTGCTCACTTCCGGTTTGTTGCTTCACTGCTCCCTACGATCTTCAAAAATTTAAATGCAACGTCAAGCGCCATCATTTGTCGCACTTAATTCTGTACATTTATTTCTTTTCTAATGTCTTCTTATCTTCTTTCAGTCTCAGTAACTTCCTCCTTTACTTGTTAGTGACATTATAGGCTTTGCTTTTGGTGAAATGATTAAAAGCAAGAGGTAGAGAAGGAAAGATTGAAGGAAACAATTAAAGAAATAAAATTTGGTTTAGAAAAGCGGAGAATGAAAGAGAAAACTATGCTAGGAGGAATAAAAACAGAATAAGAAAATAGAGAGAGTAAAATAAGAAGTGGTGATAAAAAAAATAGAGTGGTAAAGTAGAAAAAAGGGTAGAACTCTGAAGCCATAAGAAAAGAAAAGGAAAGATGAATTAAAATGGATTTGGGAAGGAGAGAATGTCAGGAAAAACGAGGAAAAAAAAAGGTTTAAGAAATGAAAGGAAAGAAAGCAGGTAATTGATGGCGAGAATAAATATTCGTAAAGTAAAAGATCATAGTAATGAAAGAGAAATACTTAAAAACAAGTGAAGAGGGGGTGAAAAATGAAGGTCAAAATAAGAAACATATTTCAAAACGATAAAGAATGGGAAGGAAGGAAAAAAAGTAAAGAAAAAAAGGTTAAAGGCATAATGAAGGATGCGGAAGGCAGAAGGAAAGAAAAGAAGAAATCTTCTAAAGAGAGAAGAATGTGACGGTAAGAAGAGCGGAGAAAAGTAAAATCAGAAAGAAGGAAAAGAAGAGAACCATCAAGTGAAAAGGAAAAAAAAATATAAGAAAAGGAAACGAAGAAAAGATGTTAAACGTGAAATAGAAAGAAATAGAAAAGTATGTAAAAAAGATTGAAAAGGAAAGGTCGTAGGAAAAAAAAACACATTGAGAACAAAGGAAAATTAGAAAGCCAAGAAAAGAAAGGATAGAGAGGAAGGAGAAAAGAACAGGTAGAGAGGAAGGAGAAAAGAAAGGATAGAGAGGAAGGATAAAAGATAGAGAGGAAGCAGAATGAAACGATAGAGAGGAAGGATAAAAGAAAGGTTAGCGAGGAAGGAGAAAAGATAGAGAGGAAGGATAAAAGAAAGGATAGAGAGGGAGGAGAAAAGACAGAAAGGAAGGATACAAGAAAGGATAGAGAGGGAGGAGAAACGATAGAGAAGAAGGATAAAAGAAAGGATAGAGAAGGAAGAGAAAAGATAGAGAGCAATGATAAAAGACAGGATAAAGAGGGAGGAGAAAAGATAGAGAGGAAGGATAAAAGAAAGGATAGAGAGGAAGGAGAAAAGATAGAGAGGAAGAATAAAAAAGGGTAGATAGGAAGGAGAAAAGAAACGATAAAGAGGAAGTAGAAAAGAAAGGATAGAGAGGAAGAATACAAGAAATGAGGGAGAAGGAGGAGAAAATGAGGGAGAGAGGGAGAATAGAAACGATAGACAGAGAGGAGAAAAGAAAGGATTGAGAGGAAGGTGAGAAATGCATAAAAAGGAAGGATAAAAGAAAGTATATAGACGGAGAAGAAAAAAAGATAGACAGGTAAGAGAAAGTAAATAATAGAGAAGAAGGAGAAAAGAAAGGATAGAGAGGAAGGAGAAGAGAAAGGATGGAGAGAAAGAAGAAAAGAAATGACTCAGAGAAAGAAGAAAAGAAATGATAGAGAGGAAGGTGTAAAGAAAGGATAGAGAGGAAGAAGAAAAGAAAGGATAGAGAGGGAGAAGAAAAGAAATGACAGAGAAGAAGAAGAAAAGAAAGGATAGACAGGTTGGACAAAAGAAAGGATGAAGAGGAAGGAAAAAACTAAGAATAGCAAGGGAGAAGAAAAGAAAGGATAGAGAGGAAGGAGAAAAGAAAGGATAGAGAGGAAGAAGAAATAAATGATAGAGAGGAAGGAGAAAAGAAATGATAGAAAGGAAGAAGAAAAGAAAGGATAGAGAGGAAGAACAATAGAGAGGAAGGATAAAAGAAAGGATAGAGAAGAAAGAGAAAAGTAAGGATAGAGAGGAAGGAGAAAAGAATGGATAGAGAGGATTTGGGAAGGAGAGAAGGTAAGGAAAATCGAGAAAAAAAGTAAGGAATGAATGATAAGAAAGCAGGTAAATGAGAAATGGATACCGAGAATAAATATTCGGAAAGTAAAAAAAAAAAACAAAAACAAATAAAAACTAAACACAGTCAAGAACTATAATTAAAAATAGTGAAAGGAAGGTGCAAAATGAAGTGTTCTATTTTGTCTCTTTTTAGACTTCTCTTATGTTTATACACAGTTTTCTTTAAACCTCAAGGTGTTCCATCGATGTATTTTTGGGAGCATTATTTATATTCTGTTTGGTAGACTAGAGCTACTGATGTAAACTCAGCCGTCTTACAGTCATTAATTTTCCCACTTAAGAAAAGTATAAGCAGAAGACACAGTGCTTCAATCATTTGTTTGCAATTCGTCGGTAGGACAAGCTCAATAACGCCTCTGCAGAAATACGGGAGGTCGTTACCATATTCACGACGTTTTAGCCCGTTGTATGTCTTAAAAAACCGAATCCTTTCATTCGTCTTGTTCAACGTGCCATGCCTCTTCCGGATGTTACAGTATATGTTATCTAACATTAACTCAACTGTTCAAGTTTTTTGTTCAGCTCTGCTGTGTCTAGGTGTTAGACTCCCAACCCTTTGGTTCAAAGTCACTGAATTCAACCAACGCTTTTATCCACTGGGCTATGTGTCCTCAACGACGAGATAAAGGGTTCAGTTCGACATTGCAATCACCTGAAGAAGACTGGTGCTTACAACGGTCAAAACGTCGTGAAAATAGCAACGAAAATGAGTACAATAATTCGAACAATGTAAATAGTGTAAATAATTACAATATCACATCTCGGAAATATAGACAGATCCTGAAGAATGCCGAAGCGTTTAATGGTCGTAACGTCGTTAATATCACAACGAATATGTGTCTAACAGTGCAAACAATGTAAATAATTGCAAAACCTCATTTGATAAATAGAGACATATGTCGAGGGAAGAATTTATTAAAGTAGCCCATGTGTCAGTAAATCATTATAATCTCCCTCAAAATTCTTAGAATCTATTAGGTTGGTGCAAAAATAATTTCGTTTTCTAACATATGTTACTATATTAGAAAACGAAATTATTTTTGCACCAACCTAATATATAAATTTCTTTGGCTTTGAATAATTAAAACATCACATCTCTGAAATATAGAGAGTTCCTGAAGATGGTCGGAGTGTACAGCAGCCGTAACGCGGTGAATATGACAATTAACATAAAAAAAAAAACAGTCCGAATAATGTAAATAGTGTAAATAATTACAATATCCCATCTCGGAAATATAGACAGATCTTGAAGAAGGCCGGTATGTACAACGGCCGTGGCGTCGGGAATATTGCATCGAAGATGAGGATAACAGCCCGAACAATGTAAATAGTGTAAATAATTACAAAACCTCCTCACAGAAATATAGTCCTAGGTCGAGGGAAGAATTTATTAAAATATCCCTTGTGTCAGTAAATCATTATTATCTCCCCACAAATTCTTATAATCTAAATAAATTTACTGGATTTGAATAATTCAAATATCACATCTCAGATACATAATGAGATCCTGAAGAAGGTCGGAGCGTACAACGGTTGAAACATCTTGAATATGAGAACGACGATGAGGACAACAGTCCTAACACTGTAAACAGTGTAAATAATTACAATACCACATCTCAGAAATATAGACCTTGGTCGATGGACGAATTTATTAAAGTAGAACTCTCTCAGTAAATCATTATTATTTCCTCGCCCAAATTCTTAGAATTTAAATATATTTTCTGGAATTCTTTGGTTTGGTTTGGTTTGGATTATTTTGTTTTACGGTATATCAACCTCAATAGATTATTTAATGCCGACATTTTTTTTTTTTTTATTGCTGGTAATATTTGGTTTTGTCAAGAATCTGTTTCTGGTAATATATTTCATCCAAAATTGTATTGCTGGTAATTTTTTTCAAAAAAAGTATTGCTTGTAACAGTTAATTATTTTCCCATAGCTGGGACCCTAACAGGACCTGAGAACACCAGCAATTAAGAGGTGGTTCCACGCTCCTCAAAATCTTCTGATCAGAGGCCTTGCTGCTGGACGTAGCTTAACGTCTTACCCAGGACGCAGATGTAGTTTAAAGTCTTACCCAGGACGAGGAATTTTTGGATAACATGCAAAAGATTAATAAGCCGTTAGAAACAAATTCAAATATGAGTATTTACTAAAGATAATCTTTAAAGCGATAAAATCTGTTGGATTAATAAATAAATAAATAAATAAATAAATAAATAAAAATATATTCTTTAGAAAATTGCTTTGTTTACGTTTCTATATGGAACTGGACAGACATGAAAATTTCGAGAGTCTATGACGAGAAGAATTTCGCTTTAAAGCACTATAAAATTTTGCTAGGTCGACAAGGGATCTTCGTGGCCGAGTCTTTCATAGCACGTAGAATCTGATGACGGTTTTCTCTGTTCAGGTGGACGCAGGTTCGAATCTTACCGGCAAACATTCTGGCCGGTAAACGAAAATAGATAAATATATTTTTTAATAAATAAACGAAGAATCTACACAAATATGATTACCCATTAAAAAATAACGTTGAAATTGATAAAACACGCGTCATTAATAAATAAATAAAATCGATTACTTTTTTTTGAAATTACAACTTATTAAGCAAACGTGTAAGATGTTTGACAGTGATACTCGATCGTGTCGCATGCGATAACATGCCAAAATCGAAGAGGAACGTCTTGAAGAAAAGAAACATTTATTCGAAGTAATTTTTTTTCTGTTTTTAATTTCCTTTAATTCTCTTTGTTGCACGCCATTGAAGTTTTTTTTTTTTTATATTATCCACAGGTAATGTGTCTAATTTCGGTTGAAAACCAGTTAAAAAAACAAAACAAAAAAAACTCACGTATATTTTATTCCTACAGATTTTCTTCTGAAATTTGACACGAGAAGACGATGAGTAGCCTGGCATGAATTCGAAAATCACGAAACCTTTGTCAATATGCGAGCTGGAGATATTTAATTAATTCTTTACCGATCCTCTACTAATGAGGAAAGCAGAAAAAAACTGCCAGAAAAAAAGAAAAGTAAAAAAGAACAATCATTATCATAAAAAAAAAACAAAAAAAAAAACAAAACACTGCCTAATTATCCTTAATTAATTAGGGTCACTCAATTTCATTACCTTGGTGCAAAGTACACATGCCTATACAAACCTGTCATGTTTTTGGCTGCTACGCCCTGGCTAGGCTGAGTTATTATAGGAAAGTATTCTCACTCACTCCCACAAAATAAACCCACTTGTTTCATATGGTAATAATTATAAAGCAGTCTTTTATTGGATAGCATTAAATGACACCCTCTGAAATAAGTGTATATCTAATAGTCCAGCCTATTATTGTTCTTTTTTTTTCACCTTCTTCCTGTCCTTCTATGTGTCCCTTCAGGTATTGGGCGATAATGGCTTTCCAAAACTTATAATTTGTAGCTCTTATGAATGTTTGTCTTTTCTCCATCACTCCCAATCTCTGTTCTGTCACCCATTTACGATAGATAGGTTACTTGCTGTATCCTTATCTCCATCTTGCTTTCTGAGGGCCCCGTAGATTTCAGATTCTCCATTAATTGTCTGTTTTTAAAAAAAGGCAAGGTTATGTTCAGGTTGAGAGAAAAATTTAATCGGTTTTTCTCTTAAGAATTACGGGTTAATCGGGAGAGAAGGGAAAGAAACGAAATCACTACAGTAAAGACTAGTGGATCCACCGCTTCAGAAACCACACCACGGCGGGTGGCACACAACTTCCGGGGAAAAAAAAAGGCGCAAAAGGAAAATCATCAAACGACACCGAGTCTTGCTAAATGCCCATAGCTGTATTACACGTCGCTTTTATTTGTATAAGGCAGGTGATAAAGATACGGATATGGACATATTTCAGAGAGGCCCATCTCTGAAATATCAAGTTGTTCTACTGCTAAGTGGAAAACCGCTTTGACAGACATGTCCGCACACGACGCGGGGCCTCTTCGGCGTCTGTACACAAAAAACAAACAAAAAAACGCCCCCAAAACAGAACCCCCCCCCAAAAAAAAAACGCCCCATTTTATAAAAATGTCAATTTTTCAATAAAATGTTCGGATTATAATTTTTTGTCTACATAATCTTTTAGATTATAGAATTAGTAAACTTAAGTAAGAAATGTTTAAAATTTTTCCATGAAAAACAGTTTTTTAAAAAGGTTTTCAAGTGGTCTTAAATTTTTGCTCAGGAGTGTATGTATGTATGTGTGTGTGTGTGTGTATGTATGTATGTATCTATCTATCTATCTATCTATCTATCTATCTATCTAATTCTATACTTATATATCTAATTAAATCTATATACATATATTAAGGATATATAAATAGTTACGGCAGTAGATTGAAGGTTCATTTTCATTCATTATTATTATTATTATATTTTAGTTTTTACCTTTCTTTAAAGTAACTTTTCCCTACATACACGGCAACGTGTCATACCTACAATCTTTATCAAGGACAAGTTTTATATGAAAATATTGTATATTATTCTTTTATCATTTTCTAGCCTTGGGCATCTATCACCTTATCTTGTAGGTTAACTTCTAACGTGACTGGTATAGTTGAAATTTGTGCTCATATTATGAAATATAAATTTATATTAGTAGTCGGTACCCGCTCTCGTTCGAAGATAGGGATCGTCATCCTCTCTTCTTATTCCTTTTCCCCACTCAGCTGGCGGAGATAGCTGTGAAGGTTCAACCTATTCTTGAAGTGTCGGGAGCATGAATTACAGAGGCATGTTGTTGGTGGGCGCAACTTGACGAGTCGGGCCCTCCGGGCAGTACGTCGGAGATCCTCTTCATGTTGACTCAAAAGTCTCGCCTCTCCCAACCGGACGGTCCTACGCCAGGAAAGCCGATTTGCAGCAACCGTTACCCAGGTATCATGGTCAATATTGGCCCGTGTCAGGAATGTCTTCAATAGATATTTGAAGCGTTGTTTTGGGCCTTCGCGCCACCTCTTGCCGCTTGCTGGCAAGTTCACCGAACAGGATGACACATGGGAGTCGAGTGGGACGCATTCTGGGTACCTGATTGCCCTGCGGACATAATGCTGAAGGATGGATGTTGATGTCTATATTAATAGAGTATAGATACAATAGTGTTATAATTGCGCTTATTCGCCTGTTAGGATTTTAGTTAGATCTTGTCTTACGTCCTGTCATTAATTCATATAAACAATGTAACAATACATTAAAAAAAAAAAAATGAAAAAACAAGAAACATATCAGAGACGCTGTTAGGTTTTTATTTTGACAAAATTAATAAAGCATAAATAATAAAGAAGGAAATAAAGAAAGAGAAGATGGAGAGGGTGATAAAGTTTGCATTTGACGTCTGCTTGTCAAATTTGAATATTTCCGTTCGTAGCTCTTAACTCTTTAAATAATGACGAGATTTCCTAGTTAGAACTTTTCTTACATTTTCTTGCTAAGTTCAAATATTTAACGATGCATTAGCGGAATTTCCACGGGTATTTTTATAATCGTGGAACACACAAGAAGCTTATTCAAACATTAAATTCTGAATTAAAATTCATCGGAATATTCATATTGGAAAATGGTGAAATTTCCTCTAGAAAATCTGCTACAAAATTAATTGTATAAAAAAAACAAAAAAAAAACAAAAAAAAAAAAACAAAAAACAAAAACAAAAAAAAAAACAAAAAACAAAATCATCAAGATCACAAAGATCCAAACTTGAATCAAGGAAAATGCTGACTTGCCCCTTTTTTTATAACTTTAATTCATTTTTCCAGTATTCTTTTCATTTTTTTTCCATTGATTAATTCTTACTTTCCGTCATTCTTTCTAGACATATTTTTCATTCTTCGTCTTAATTCTTTGTTTCGGACATTTTTTTCGCCCATTTATTTAATTCATCTTTTAATCTTTCTTTCTCCCAATTTTTACGTTCTCTTCTTTGTCCTTTCTTTCTCTCAATTTCTCTTATTTCATATCCTTTCTCTCTTTCGTTTATTTATTTCTCTTTCTTTCATATTTTGCACCAATTCACTCTTATTTCGTTTTCTTAGTTATGCATATGACGCACATATGTACACCTCCAGTAATTATCTGAATCTACCTTTACAAGACCCAGGTCAGGCCGAAAATGGTGGACTGATATCATATTTGGACGATAGCTACCCAGTAACGGTAGAATTTAATGCATATCCGCGTCCTTGTGGGCGATGAATTATTTTCTATCCTACAACCTCTCTCTAACAGGCGGGATCTTGCAAACCATATAACAGGTCTGTCAATAACACCAGGGAAAGTGTTCGGTCGAACTACATTCCTTGCTTCTGCCAGTTCTAAATTTCACGGCGAGGTCCCGCTATGTCACATATTTATTGCAAATCACCCTCCATATTCCATAGCTGAGCAGCAAATTTCACTCGAACTGCTCCTTCCGGTGAACTAATGCTTCGTGGAGTCCGACTCCCCAAAAGAATATTTCCCGATCACTACAATCTAAACCTGTTGAAATTTCCGGTTGAAAGTTATTTTCCCCCTCCTATCCGTATAAAATGTCTCATAACGTAACCCATTATCTCGAATTGCCTCGGACAATTAATGCAAAACACACACACGCATATATATAAATTAATAATATCAATGGTCAATATATATATATATATACATATATATATATATATATATATATATATATATATATATATATATATATATATATGAAAATTTATCAGAGTTAACCTGTAGAAAAGACAATATTTTTAAATATAATTGGCAATATGAAAACTAGTTATTGGTGACGCGTTTCGTCCAATGTGGAAAGTGCACATTGGACGAAACGCGTCAGCAACTACGAGTGGCCAACTATCATATATATATATATATATATATATATATATATATATATATATATATATTTGTAAATATAAATGACAATAGGAAAACTGCAGTAACTGATGACGTGTTTCGTACAATTTTCGCTATTGCTTTGAGAAAGTCCACATTGGAAGAAACGCGTCAGCAATTACTACAGTTTTCCTATTGTCATTTATATTTACATATATATATATATATATATATATATATATATATATATATATATATATATATATATATATATATATATATATATATATTCCCAAGAGGATAGCATCCAAGTAGAATTCAATGTCCAGGACAGAGTAAGAATATAATATAAAAGGCTCAAACACTAATATTCCATTGTTATAATTTATTACAATGGAATCGTAATCAAGATCCAATCCAGCAGATCTGCAAATTCAAAAAAAAATTAATTGTTAGGTCCAATGAATTCGATCGTTATTTCGATTCCAATGTAATAAGTTATAACCATGGAATATTAGCGTTTGAGCCTTTTATATATATATATATATATATATATATATATATATATATATATAATTTATCGGAGATTAAAAAAAACATCTTAAAAATCGCTACCCACCAGTAATCGTGTTTCAATACTATAAGTGTGTCTCTTCGGGCCAGTGTAAATTACTCGTGATTGAACGATTAATTGTAAAAGCAGAATACTTTCTCTTATTTTGGAAGACAAAAGATAAGACGGAAAAAAAAAACAGTATTAAAATGAACCTAGTGGGTTTACTGTGATTAATCAACAACCTACGCTAAAATCTAAGCCTACTGAAAAGCAATTTTTATATTGGTTCTGATATGAAGTTGTCTACATAGAATCCTAGACAATTCTGTTTGCGACTGACACAAATGATTACATTATTTCGTAAAATATAGTAAAATATGAACTATACTTCTTGAAATCATAGGCGATGAAGAATAACAAAAGTTATATCAAATAGCAAAAACCATATTATGAGAGGGATTTCAATAGAAGCATCAACTAAAATGGATAGCAGACAGAACTCGAAGAGGAATTAATGATACAATCAAGACGTTGCCATTCGACACTACGTGGAACAAGAGTTTAGGAAGGAAACTTCCCAAAAATAATGGTATGCCAAATTAGAAGCTATTATTTTTCTGACATTTTTTTATCGTCAGATTTCATGAATTAAAAACGGCAGTATCACTGGCTGTCCAGTCAATGTCTTCCGGCTAATGTTATCATTACCATACGACATTCGATGCATACGCACGAAAAACATACGCACACGCGTACACAAACACGTATACGCAAGCATATACGCACGGAAACACACACACAAAGAGAAAAAAAATCAACGAAACATAAATAACTAGCCTATGAATTAATTTTTAATTTAATATAAAAATAACGAAAATGCGAAAATCTGTAGTCAATTGCTGGAACCTCCTGTTGAGTGTACAACGATTACAAAACGGATCATCTAAGATATTCCAGAGTCTAAATGCTGAATATAACATCAATTAGCTAAGGGACAAATTTTATTTGAATTAATATTATATATATATATATATATATATATATATATATATATATATATATATATATAATAATAATAATAATAATAATAAGAAGAAGAAGAAGAAGAAGAAGAAGAATATATATATTTATCCACGGAAATTCTCATTCAATTCAACGCTCGACTCACACTCAACTTCCTCCTTCGGACTGAGGTTCAATTGAGCGACTTGTACATAACCCCGTCATCGGTTCTGGGTATCATCCCTGAATTAGACCTCTCCGACCCGACAAGGCTAGTGGTGGAGACAGGATACCAGCCATTGTCCTGAAGAAATGTGCGCCTAAACTGGCCCCTGCCCTCTCCAAATTATATAACTGCTGCCTCAATGAATCTTGTTTTCCAACCTGTTGGAAGTCCTCTTCCGTTGTTCCTGTCTTTAAGAACTCTGGAGACCCTTCTGACCCCTTCTAATTACCGTCCTATCAGTCTCCTACCACTCTTCGGTAAAGTCTTTGAAGCTTTAATCAACGCCGAAGTGGATATGTAACTTACATCCCATAATCTGTTCTCCGACAAGCAATATGGTTTGCGCATTGCCCGTTCTACAGCTGATGTACTTACGGCCATAACTGAAATTGTTTACCAATCAATTCTCTTGATATCTCCAAAGCGTTTGATAGGTTTGGATAGGCCGACTTTCTTCGCAAGCTTCAGGTTTATGGAATTACAGGTCGATTGTTCGACTTAATACAATCATTCCTGTCGAACCGTACATTGAAGGTCGTTCTCAACGGATTCTCCTCCAGCTCCTCTCCCACGAACGCAGGTGTGCCCAAGGCTCTATCCTAGGCTCTACTATGTTCCTGATCATCATTAATGATCTTCCTGGTGTCATAGGTTCCGAAGTAGGAATCTATGCGGATACACAACTATTTACTCCTCCCTCAAAACTAACCTGGCCATTTGTCTTGAAAAGGACCTCTAACCGGTTGTGGACTGGAGCAGAAATTGGCTGGTTAACTTTAATACCTCAAAAACAAAACTGCTTTCTATTGCTCACCACAGAGAACCATCCCTGCTTCCTATTAGAATGTCTGACACTCAACTCCACGAGAGAACATCTTTCGACTGCTCGGTCTCACATTGTCCGCTGATAGAACGAATACACTGAGTCAATAGCTTCGTTAACCTCTAGGAAAGTTGGCTCCTTGTGCCGCGCCAGGAGATTTTTCTCGTCGGAGTCGATCCTTAAAATCTACAGATCAACCATTCTCCCTTGCATGGAGTATTGCTGCCATATATGGTCTGGAGCCCCTTCTAATTGTCTCAAGGACCTTGATAAAATCCCAAAATGGATATGCAATGTAATTGGCCCTGATCTGGCATCACGTCTGCAGCCGCTCTCTCACAGACGTGCCGTTGCCTCCCTCTGTCTTTTGTACAAATACTTTCACGGCAAGTGCACCGATGACCTGCTTTCGCTGGTTCCCAGACTTCATGAATTTGAGCGCTTAACTAGGCTGGCATCTCGCTCTCACCCTTTCAATGTCGGAATCGTTACATGTAGCCGTCTCTTCTACTCCAATAGCTTCATGTCTCGCACTTCTCGCCTGTGGAACTCCCTCCCCATTTCTTGTTTTCCTGATAGCTATAATCTCCAATTATTCAAATGTAACATCAATCGACGTCTCCAGATGCCCTGATCTATCCCCTAACCTTCTCTTCATCCTTTCCTCTATCACTCGTCTTTGTTCTCGCTTCAACTCTGTAACCCCTTAGTGCTAATGGCTTCTCGCCTTGCTTGGGTTGAATTCTTAATGTATATATATATATATATATATATATATATATATATATACAAATAATAATAATAATAACATTAATAGAATATTTAGTGGTCAGAGATGAATTAGACCAGTAAACAGTGGCATTAAAAATGCTCAATACACGTATAAAAAAAATAAAAAATTAACATGTAGAAGTTTTTAGCATAAACAATTTGGAGATCAGGGATTTTCGGCTAAGTGACCGAAATCGCTTGAAGATAACGGAAGGTTCAAACCAAGGTAACGGAAAAGGCTGACCATTGATTTTCTTATGTAATAATAATAATTATTATAATGATAATAATAATAATAATGAACTCTCCCGTCAGTTACGAAGTATGAGGATCTGCCAGCTTATTGATTCAGTTATGAAAGTTTATGCGTTAATCTTAAGTGGCATTTAAGACCGGATAGTGATTTACAAAGGAAGTCACATATGGAGCAAGTGTGATGATTGTGAGATGAGATCACTGTTAGATTGGTTGACCTTTTAGATCTTGCTCTCGCTTCTTGAAGATGATTCAGACAAGCAGATTGAAAATTGCTGAGTCCACTAAAACACGTTGATCTCCATTCTACCCGCTCCAAAGCTAAGCGCTCAAGGGTGTTATGTGGTATATTGACTGCTCTTATATATATATTTCTTATATATATATATATATATATATATATTTCTTATATATATATATATTTCTTATATATATATATATATATATATATATATATATATATATATATATGTGTGTGTGTGTGTGTGTGTGTGTGTTGGTTTCATTTTCATAAATATCTCACTTTATTCATTATCTATGTATCTATCTATATATCTATATAAATATACAAGGTGTGCATAAAGTTCGTGTGCATTTAAAAAGATTGTAACTTTATTTGTATTTGAGAAAATATAAAAATATATAAAATAATTTGTAAAAAGGATTAGAAAAAAGTAAATCTATATTTTTAAGGTTTATTTAAGTTTCCACATGTTCCCCATCATTAGCAATACAAAGGGTAATATGCTGGAAAAAAAAAAAATTTACTTATCTAAAAATTGTTGCAAATTTTGTGGTAAAGAATTATTCAATAACTATAGTTAAACGAGGTACATAAAACTTTATAACGTTTTTTACAGATTATTTCTCTCGCAAATACAAATAGTTATAAATTTTTTAAAGTGTACACGAATTTTATGGACACCCTGTATATACATTATAATATATATATATATATATATATATATATATATATATATATATATATATATTTCATTGAATATATATATATATATTTATTGAAATATATATATATATATATATATATATATATATATATATATATATATTTCAATTAAAAGGTGCAATTATAATTTATAAATTCATGAATCATTCATACAAAAAACAAATATGGATGTTAATGATTTAAATGGCGAGAATACATCATCCCAAACAATATAAATAAGATACACCAACCCCGAACCTGTATATGAATGATATGATCCCCGTTTATAAATTCCAGTTGCATAAGGTCTTTTTAATTTTTTACAAGCTTTCGTCTGTTCCTATGCAACTGCAATTTATAAACGAGGATCATATCATTCATATACAGGTTCGGGGATGGTGTATCTTATTTATATTATTTGCGATGATGTATTCTCGCCATTTAAATCATTAACCTCTATATTTGTTTTTTGTATCAATGATTCATGAATTTATAAATTATAATTGAACCTTTTAATTGAAATTAAAATAACCGATCCAAGGTGTAACTCTCGGATAATAAGTGTGACATTACTGTAATTATTGAACAATATAGTTCATGCCATATTGACGAAAAATCTACCACTAAAAAATAATTCTCTTATTGCTATATTTGTACAAAAACGCACAACCTTAAAATTTAAGTTCAAACTCAGCGTTGCGACCGCACGTTCCAAAACAATAACACATTTCTCATAGCATTTTTTCGGATTACATCTCTATTTTCGTTGTCCTTTTATTACCGAGAGGAAAAAACAAGGACAAAATCTATTTCCATACCTGAGGATGTCTGTAGGGATAGACGAAAGCTTGTAAAAAATTAAAAAGACCTTATGCAACTGGAATTTATAAACGGCGATAATATCATTCATATATATGTTCGGGGTTGATGTATCTTATTTATATTGTTTGCGATGATGTATTCTCGCCATTTAAATCATTAACCTCTATATTTGTTTTTTGTATGAATGATTCTTGAATATATGTATATGTGTGTGTGTGTGTGTGTGTGTGAGAGAGAGAGAGAGAGAGAGAGAGAGAGAGAGAGAGCGTATTTATGAATGAATATAAGCAGATGTAAAAATAAATGTATGAATTTTCTTTTGTAAACATTACTTATTCCTCATATCCTAATACTGAAATATTTGATAATATAAAAAGAGTTCATTCTTCATTTTTTATGTGTATTCACGAAATCAGTTTGTCATCCGGTGCACACTACTTCCTTGTCTTTTGAACACAAATAAACGTTTATCGTTTGTTCTGGTTTATGATTCTGTTTCCGGTTCCTTCTAAAGCCTAATCTATATTTCTAACGTTTCCGACTGAACTCTGAAATTATGTCCATTAGTTATTTTTTCCTCAATCGAAGTAGATAAGTTCATCTATCGCCCGGTTTACACACCTCTCCTTTACATAATTCCGACTATTGTTCTCATCTTTGTCGTCATATTTATCACAACGTTTCGGCTGTTGTACGCTCCGGCCTTCTTCAGGTGGTTGGAATGTCGAACTGAACCCTTTATTTCGCTAATATATATCGTTAATATAAAGCAGAGACAGGCCGCCCCCTCAAGGTAAGGCTTCAAGAACACCAGAAAGCTGTAACACGAGGGGAGGTAGAATAACCAGGCGTGTCTGACCACATATGGAGAAAGAAAGGAGATCACCGCCCTCTGTGGGATCATGTTGAGATCATAGACAGGGAACACCGTTGGAAAATTCGTAAACTTAAGGAATCAGCACATATGCTAGGCCACAAAAATCTCCTGATCCGACCAAGCATAGAAATAAATACAATATGGGAACCAGTAATAAGGAGTGTCAGAGAAAAGCAATGATAACAACAAAGTTGCAATATGAGCTCTGGTAAAAACCTGAATGATAACAGAAAAATTGCAATATGAGCACTGGTAAAAATGGTTTCTGAAGACAGTAGGTTTATAAAACCCAGAAATTCAAGGACGCATGGCACAGTGGATAAAGGCGTTAGTTAGATCCAGTGACAAAACCCAAAGAGTGTGAGTTCAATACCCGGTTAAGGCAGTGGAGAACTTTCAGAGGGAAAATTAGCAGGAGATAACTGATAGCTGACATCCATCAAACATGGCACGTGGAACTAGAACAGTCTACCCCAGTGAGCGAAATAAAGGGTTCAGTTCGACATTTCAACCATCTGAAGAAGGCCGGAGCGTACAACGGCCGAAACGTTGTGATAAATATGGCGACAAAGATGAGGACAATAGTCCGAATAATGTAGATAATGTACATAATACCTCATCTCAGAAATATAGACAGACAATGAGTAAAGGTGTGTTTCCTGTTTAGGACGGGATTTTCGGTTCAGTTCACACTCATCCACGGTCCTTGAAACAGGTGTAGTTTTTTTTTATCTTTTGTTCCTTGTTTAGGGTTGGTTTTCTTGTTTCTTCTGAAGTCTCTCATTCTCTCGTAGTAGTTGGGGGTGAAATGCTAAAAAAACAAAAACAAAGTTAAAATACTTATGCCAAAGATCCTTAATGTTGTAGTCTTTTAAATAAATTGCTACAAGCTAAGATAGGCATATTATTTACATACAAGCAACGACATTTTAATTATAGATAAAGGCGCATTTATTTTTCTTCTGCTTATATCCGAACAACTTTTATGCTTTGAAAATGTTAGAAAAATGATTGTTTTAATTGTTTTATTATTTTGGCATTTTAAAGCGACTAATGTTGTGCGCATGCTCCATTTAACCAGGAGGTGATTTTCAACGAAGTGCATTAATGTGAATGAATAGGCGTGAAAGAAAAAGGAGCGAAGAGCGTGGGGTAAAGGAAAGAAAATTTACAACGTCAATTTTGCTGTTATTAGGTTGGTGCAAAAATAATGACGTAATAATGTCGTTTTTTGACGTTAAAAAATACGTCAAAAACGACATCATTACGTCATTATTTTTGCACCAACTGAATAGTAAGAATGAAAATTTAACTTTAACAAAATGTCCAGTCTGGAGAGTCTGTTTGGCATCTGATTGTTTTTTTTGTTTTGTTTTTTCGTTCACAACAAATGGAGGGAAAAAGAATGTTATCAAAATCGATATATTTTTTCCTGCTTTGGAATTTCTCTGTTCACATAACTTTCCTTTACCAGCTTCTCATCAGTGTGTATTCCTTTTTTTTCTTATTTACTTCCTGTTTCATCTCTCCTTCATGCTTTTTACTCGATTCTATTCGTTTTTTCGTTCTTTTGTTCTTAATGCTTGCCATCTTTTTTTCTTTCGTTCTTTTCTCTTTTTATTAATTTCATTTTCTCATTATCTTTTTCCCGTCTTTCTTCTTTCGTTTACTTTTTTCATATTTTCTTTTTCTTTTTGATGCTTTTTTCTTTTTCTTCTTCCTTTTTCTTCCTTCTTTTTTGCTTCTTACTCGTTTTCGAGTTGTAGTTCTTGTTCTTGTTCCTTTTCCTTTTCCTCTTCATATTCCACCTGTTCGTGTGGTTTACTACTGTATCAGGTTGAGACACCGACTCTCCTTAATAAGATCACCAAAGTTAAGCAACGTCGAGCCTGGTATATGTCTAGATGCGTAACGGCTTGTGAATTCTAGTTGCTGTAAGCTTCGATGCGCTGGTAGTGTAATAAATAACGGTTCGGATATGGATATCGCAGAGCTGTGTTCCAATTCCAGTTGGGTTCGTTTTATTCAATTACGCGCAAATATCCTTGGGAAAGATACAAATCCACAACTCCTCCCCTAGGTATGTCTTATTTAGTAATATTTGTAACAGTAAATTATAATTATCTCGAAAAAAATCCTATAATCTAAAAATATTTTCTGGTTATTAAAATCCGAAAAACGTTGATAAACCGTAAAAATACCAAACAAATGAAATTCGTTGTCTGATCTTCTGGGTTGAAGAGTTTTCATTAGCATTATTTACACGATTTATATGCGGACCATTGTCCTCAGATTTGTTGTCATTATAACAACGTTTCGGCCATTGTGTCCTCCGGTCTTCTTGAGGTTATCATCAGCATTATTTACACGATTTATATGCGGACCATTGTCCTCAAATTTGTTGTCCTTATCACAACGTTTCGGCCGTTGTGTCCTCTGGCCTTCTTCAGGTTATCATTAGCATTATTTACACGATTTATATGCGGACCATTGTCCTCACTTTTGTTGTCTTTATCACAACTTTTCGGCCGTTCTGTCCTCCAGCCTTCTTCAGGTCGTCATTAGCATTATTTACACGATTTATATAATTGGATAATTCTCCTCATTTTTGTTGTCTTTATCACAACGTTTCGGCCGTTGTTACCTCCGGGCCTTTTTAGGTTATCATTGACATTACACGATTTACATTCGATTTATATAAGGTAATAATGCCATTAAGACACAGGGGGTTACTGCGTGTGAAACCGTATGGGAAAAGAGAAACATTATTAAGGAGGATGAACCAGAAGAGCTATCAAGAAGACAGTAGATAACGATTGAGATTGCATTTAAATTTTTCAAAATCAAAGTTGACTGGAAAATATAGGACCAGAAGATAGTTCCTCAAGGGTGAAGTGCAAGAAAGGAAACTGTTAGCATAGAACTTACGGTAAGCCAAATCAACTGTGAATTGACGATAATTTGCCAATCTAGTAATGCTCTTAGTGAAAAATTCATCGGAGCATTTACAATGAAAGTATTTATAGAAATGGCAATGGGAAGCGAGATTACATCGGTGGGAAAAGTGATCGAAGCCGAGATGCCATGTCAGGGCCTTTCAATTGTCTTTTATTTTTATTTTCTTCGTTTCATTCACTTTTCAGCCTTTTCCTTTTTTTTCTTCCACTCTCTGTTGGCATTTAACTTTTTTTGTTTCTTTGTCGTCAATTCATTTTTCTTCTTTCTTTTTTTAATTTCTCTTTTTGTTTTCTTTCTCTTTTAATTATTTTTGGTTCATTTTATTTGCATTTTACAATTTTTTTTTTCTTTGTGTTTCATTTATTTACCCCCTTCCTCCTATTTTCTCTTAGTTTTCTTGTTCTCTTTGGCTTACGGTCATATCATGTTGAAACACCGATCAGCGTACGATCGCCAAAGTTAAGCAACGTCAAGCTTGGTCAGTACCTAGATGGGTGTTCGCTTGGGAATACCATTTGCTGTAAGCCTCGATCTGCGGGTGGTGTAATGGATAATGGCTCGGAATTGGAAATCGGAGAACAGAGTTTTCCTATTTCAGTTGGTTTCGTTATATTTCCTTACGCACTATAAACCTTGGAGAAGACATGAACCCACATGTTCTCTCTCCCTCTGCCCCCACCTAATGAAAAGAATGAATAATTGAACTTGTATTACTAAATCGTTATCTCCAAAAGATATTCATGAGAGTTATTTAAACCCACAAAAAATATTCAAATAAAAATATTCTCTAGCTTTAAATAACCCAAATAGGTTGATAATCCGTAAAAAATAAATCGAACTCTTTTCTTTTCTGCATGTCATTTGCTTCCTTTATTTCCTTCTTCTTTTCACATCTCAGTGGCTTAGTTTATTTTTGTTACGCTTTCTTCATTTGGATTATATTAGGTTTGGTTTGATTTGCTTTGTTTTACGGCATATGAACCTCAATAAGATATTTAATGCCGACAAGATTTTTATTGCTGGTAATATTTTTTTAAAAATGTATTTCTGGTAATATTTTTTACAAAAAAGTCTTGCTGGTAATAATGTAATACGGATAATATTCTTTTCTACCAAAAAATATTGCTGGTAATATTTTTTTCAAAAATGTATTGCTGATATTAAAACCTATTTTTACACGTTTTGGTCCCAGTTTTTTTTTGGGGGGGAGCTAACTGTTTGCCCATAGCTGGGACCTTGTCAGGTGCTACTTCCCTTGGGTCAGGGAGAACTTGGGAACACTAGCAACCAAGAGGCGGTTCGACACTCCTCAAAAGTTCCTGATCATAGATCTTGATATCGGATGTATTAGGTTGGTGCAAAAATAATATCGGTTTTTGACGTTAAAAAATACGTCAAAAACCGAGATTATTTTTGCACCAACCTAATAGTTTATCCTCTTATCCAGTACACAAACGCTTACCCAGGAGGCAGACGTAGTTTATCGTCTTACCCAGGAGGCAGACGTAGTTTATCGTCTTACCCAGGACGCGGATGTAGTTTATCGTCTTACCCAGGACGCAGACGTAGTTTATCGTCATACCCAGGACGCGATTATGTTTGGTATTTGTCCATTCTCTATTCCAGATTTGTTACCTTTTTGTTTTTCTTTGAGTTTCTTTCACCTTTTGCTTCTCAGTCTTTTCGTTTCTTATCCATTTTTTCTTATTTTCTTTCTATTTGATGTTTATTCACATCTTGTCTTTACTCGCTTTCTTAACTGTATATTTTGTTTCTTCTTTTTTTATTTCATTCTATTTTATTCTCTCTTTTTTTCTCTTTGTCGACTCGTAATTGGAGTTTCTAGACCCGAGTTCCAATTCCAATCGGGTTCGTTACGCTTACGTGAAAATACCCTTGGAAAAGGTCGGAAGAATCACATCTCCACATGCCTATGGATTAATTAGTAAGATTTATATCAGTAAAACATTATTATCTAAAAAAAATGTTATAATCTAAAAATATTTTCTGGGTTTAAATAACCTGTTTAAAGGTTGATAAGCCTTGAAAAATAAATCAATCAGTGATTCTTTTTCATTCTCTTCTTTTTTTATTCTTTTCTTTTTTCCTTTTTTTCTTATTTCCTTTTTTCTTTTTCTATTCTTTTCTTTTTTTCTCCTCTTTTTCATATTTCCTTTCTTTTTCTTTTTCTATTCTTTTCTTTTTTCTCCTTCTCTTTTTCATATTTCCTTTCTTTTTCTTTTTTTATTCTTTTCTTTTTTCCTGATTTTCTTATTTCCTTTTTTCTTTTTTATTCTTTTCTTTTTTCTCCTTCTCTTTTTCATATTTCCTTTCTTTTTCTTTTTTTATTCTTTTCTTTTTTCCTGATTTTCTTATTTCCTTTTTTCTTTTTTATTCTTTTCTTTTTTCTCCTTCTCTTTTTCATATTTCCTTTCTTTTTCTTTTTTTTATTATTTTCTTTTTTCCTGTTATTCTTATTTCTTTTTTCTTTTTCTCCTTTTTTTCATATTTCCTTGTTTTTCTTTTTTTATTCTTTTCATTTTCTCCTGTTTTCTTATTTTTTCTTTTTCTATCCTTTTCTTTTTCTCCTTCTCTTTTTATATTTCTTTTCTTTTTCTTTTTCTATTCATTTCTTTTTTCTCCTTCTCTTTTTCATATTTCCTATCTTTTCTTTTTCTCCTTCTCTTTTTTATATTTCCTTTCTTTTTCTTTTTCTATTCTTTTCTTTTTTCTCCTTCTCTTTTTCATATTTCTTTTCTTTTTCTTTTTCTATTGTTTTCTTTTTTCTCCTTCTCTTTTTCATATTTCCTATCTTTTCTTTTTCTATTCTTTTCTTTTTCTCTTTCTCTTTTTTATATTTCCTTTCTTTTTCTTTTTCTATTCTTTTCTTTTTTCTCCTCCACTTTTTCTTACTCGTCATCGTATTTTGTCTGTCTTTGTTTTTGTTGTGCTTTTTTTCACCTGCGGGTTTCATTCACTTTTTGTATTTTTCCTTTCTTTTTGTCTTCTTTTCTTTTTATATCCCGCGCCCTTTCAAGACGTAGGCGATCATGGCTCTCCACTTTCCCTTATCCCGTGTGGCTTTCAAAGATTTCCGTCCTTCTGTCAACTCTCCCAAACCACATTCTGTCATCCGCTTGCTTAAGTCCACCAGGTATGTCATGCGTTGCTTTCGCTGGTCTCTCTTTCCCTCTATTCGACCTGTGAGTATCAGATTCTCTAAGCCCTCCTTTCTCATTAAGTGTCCCAGAAACATCAGTTGTCTCTTTCTTGTTTGCATGCTCTCTAAGACCTCATGGTTGCCCACACGCTCACTCCATGATATCCTTAGCAGTCTTCAGTAGAAACACATCTCCGTTGCCTCGAGTCTCTTATTCCTTTTAGAGGAGACCCTCCAACATTCGTTGATGTAAAGGAGGACAGATGTTACGTAACAGCTCAGTATTCTTTTCTTTGTTAGCAAAGAAATCCTCCTGTCACGCAATACTCTGCCCAGCTTTTTAAATGCGTCTTTGGCCATCCCAATATGTTGTGACGTCGTCCCCTGGTCGCATCGCCAACCGTGTCGTTCTATCCTAGTCTACCACGGCACCAACTGTGACGTCCTCGCCGCGGCGCCAGCCGTTCGCTCCTCGCTGCTCCGTTCGGGTGTCGCTGCTCCAAATGTGGCGTTCTAACCTTTTGGTGATTCGGGTGGGAATCTGGTTAGATTTGATATCAACCTCGTCGTTCCCAACTCGCTTCCAACGCCTGGTTACCGAAGTAACTACTTTGATTCCCAGTCTGCCTACCCACGTTGTGAATTGATCTAGGCAGAGGAAATCAATCAGTCCTCGGGGCCGTACTGCAAACCGAGTTCAACGGGGGTGATACCACACAAATATGCATAAAAGGCAATAAAATGAAAACTCAAAAGTTCAAAGTATCAAAGAAAAAGGTAACAAACTTTATGTCTAGTTGTTCGATACATAGGACTGCATCTATCTCCCGACCCGTTCTATGGATTGTGACACGTCGTTTTCCGCTAGGCAAGTTTTAACACTTTAAGTCGTCTGCTCTCTAAGAAATTGGTGTTTCGGTGGGTCTTTGGACGAAAGTCAAAAGAAAAACTTATTTCGGTGATCTGGATCTAAGTCGCTCTTCAAAATAATTGTTCTTGGTTTGAAGATGGGTCGGGAATGTGCGTGAATCCTGGTCAGCTATCTGCGAGGCTTGCCTCAACCGGAGACTGACTCTGGGAACTGCTGGGACTCAACTCATTTCTGCTCGTTGTGGCTTCGTTTATATGGGCGCCGACCAAAACCGGGGTGAGTTTGTCGGCGCCGGGGGGTTCCTCGATAATTCTAAATACATATCCACCTCTCTGGTTAGGAATTTCCACCTTTTTCCATTTTTGGGAACTTTTCCTCACTCCCACCTTCTCATCATACTTCAGAGGGGCGTGAACTGCCCTCCCCACATCTTCGTGGCAACCTGTCTTACTCATCCTCCAGATGGGCGGCAACAGCCTCCCTCGTGCATCACGTGATCACCACTCGACCAATGATGTCTCAGTCGGGCGTGGACGAATCTGCGGCTTTGTTTCAGGAAGAAAAAAATATCTTGCTTAAAAAAAAAATTATCTCTTCTCTTTCCCTTTTCTTTCCTTTTTCTTCCCCTTAATGGTTTATCATTTCTCCAGCCGCGAACGGGACAGTATGACAATGGCGGTCATAACTCTTATTCTACACGTGGTTTACGTCAGGTATTTTATCACTAATTATCAGAATGTGTGGTCTTCTTAACACGGTCTCAAAAAGAAACATCTCCAAAGTTCCAGTCAGTCTGTCGCCTCGAAGAAAGAAAAAAAAAACACATTCATTTTCCTTCGGTACAAATTCCTGATAACAAAATTTTATTATCGCAGGCCAAGGATGTTCCGTCGGACGCTCGTGGGGGGTTTTTAATTTTTCATATCTGTCCAAGTCCTTTTAGTTGTCTGTTTCTCGTCACTTAACGAAATAACATTTTCATTTGAATTTTTTATTTCTTTGGCCAGCCGGTCTGTAGTTGATAATAAGATGTCTTCCCGTACCAATAGTTTGTTTTCATATCCTTAGATAACACAGCCGATGCCAAAACATATCTGATTCTTTCCTTCTTTCCCTTTCTTTTTACTCAGAATTTCCCTGTCATTGTAATGACACTCTTTCGCCATTTGTTACTTATCAAAATATCCTTTTATCCATTGTCTCTTAGCTGTGTGTGTGTTCTTGCTTATCACTCACGATTCGGTTCCTAGCCTCTCCTTTTCTTTCTTTTCCCTTTCTGCCTCGTTAAATGGTGCCACAACGTCTAGAGATCTCAGTGTCGCACTTATCGTCCTCTGCCAAAACGCTTCCCGGATATTTAAACTTCCGCGCTTGCTTGATTTTAGTGTCCCCGATCTGCAAATCACATTTCGTGTTCATCCTTTTACTCTTGACCATGCGTTCTGTCTTCTTGTAGTTTAAGCTTAGCTCCTTCTTCACACTCTCAGTCGCTAGGTCGGAGGTTTTGTAATTTCTCTTCCGTATCTTCTATCGGTACTGTGTCATCTGTGTATGTTTTAATTATTGATCATTATCCCTTGGACAATATCTGTGTACCGTCACAGTAACCGAGCAGAAAGTGGAATCTGTATGAGAAATATCAAGTGCTCTTAGAAAGGCATGAATCCATCTTTCCTAAAGTATGGGTTAAATCACAAGGCAGACTGTGGTCTTTTACCTTAGTTGACAGCCAGTTTAAGAAGAGAAAAAAAAACTCTGAATTCGAAACCAGCTCAGAGAAATATACTGTTTTTTGTTCTTTCTATTCTTGATGGTCGCCTTGTCTTTTTTATTTATTTATTTATTTTTTCATTCCACTTTCCCTGGGTTTTTTTTTAGTCTTTTATCTATTTTCAAGGCTTGCTTGTTTTGTTTTTATTTTTATTTATTTTTTTTAATATTAAGTATTTTCTCGTTTTTCTTCTACTTTTCTCTCGAATTCCATTTTTATTTTTTATTTGTTTTCTCTTTATTAATTTCAGAATTAATTTTTTCGTTTCCTTTGTAATTCTTTTATTCTTATAATTCCAATTTTTTTTAAGTATCAGTTTTACGTATCTGGCTATATTCCTTTTCTATTTTTGATTCTTTACTTTAGCTTCCTCTCTACTTTTACTTTCAGTTTCATTCTTTTATACTTTATCCTTTACTTTCTATTTTCTTATATTTTTCTTCGATTTATTAGGACGCAGAATTAATTTCAATTTCACCTTTGTCTTCTTCTTCTTCATCTCCACATTTCCTTTTTCTTTTTAATTCTTGTTCTTGTGTTCATTTCTCTTTTTGTTGTTGTTATTCTTCGTCTTCACATTTTTCCTTCCTTCACATCTTCTTCTCTCCAGTTTTCTTCAGCGTCAAACTTTTTCTTCTCCTTCTCTTTTTCACACTTTTTCGTCTTCTTCTTCACAATTTTCCTTTTTATTTTTTATTCTTGTTCTTGTTTCATTCTCTCCTTTTGTTAATGTTTTTCTTCACATTTTTTCCTTATTTTTCTTTTTTTTATTCATGTTCTTGTGTCCATTTTCTGGTTTTGATTTTCTTCTTCACGTTTCTTCTTCATACTTTTTCTTCATACCATCTTTTCTCCACTTTTCTTCTTTTTTCTTCTTTTGCTTCAATTTTCAATTTTCTTCTCTTTTTCACATTCCTTCTTCGTTTTCTTCTTCACATTTTCCTTCTTTTTCTTTTTTATTCTTGTGTCCATTTTCTCCTTTTTTCATCTTCTTGTTGTTATTCTTGTTGTTATTCTTCACGTTTCTTATGCAAACTTCTTTCTCTTCACATTTTTGTTCTTTTTCTTCTTCACGCTTCTTCCTCTTCACCTCTATATTTTTTTCTCTCCTTCTTTATGTTCGACTACATTTTGTAGTCTCTACCATTTCCTTCTATTACATCCCTTTATTTTATAATTCCTCCTTCCTTCTCAATTTCCGTCCTCTTCTAGTTCATTTGCCTTCCCCCTCTTTATATATATATTCCTTTCTTGTTCATTTTCTCCTTCATCTTTTTCTCCCTACTACTTCTCAATCTCTTTTTTTTATTCCATCGTTTACTTTATATACTTTCTTCTCTTTTATCTTCTTTTTATTTTTCATTTACCTCTCTCACTTTTTTCTTCTTTCTTTTTTCCATCATCACTTTTTTCATTATCATCGTTCAATGCATTTCACCTCAATTTTCCGTCTCGTTTTCCGTTTTTCTATTAACGTGATATCTCGCATAATCTCGTTTTCTTTATTTTCCTATTTAAACCACCCATTAGATATAACATTTGTTGTCTTTGTCTTATTGATTCCATTACAATTTAAAAATCAGTATGACTACCTTTTACAGCCACATTTTATATGAGGTGTGCAAATTAAATTTTTATTAGCTTCCTTTTGTTATAAAATATAGATAACAGATTTTTTTTTCTGAAGGGACATTTTTAAACCTGACACACTAAAAGTTCTTGGAAAGAAAACAAATTTAACGGCTCTGAGAATTAAAAAAAAAAAAACTAAAAAAAAAAACAAAAAATGCAAATACGTAAAGAATGAAACAATTTTTTTATAATTTAACAATACGTAGAAAGAAAAACAGCGAATTTGTGAACAATCTTTTAGATAAACACGAAGTATCTTAAAGAAAAATATTATTTTCTCGTTTATAAGATATTTAATATTTATGCTTCATATGAAAAGATTTCTAAGAATCTGAACTGCAAAATACACGCACATACACACACACACACACACAAATTTAACTTATCATTCATCACCACTCTTATTGGAAAAATTGCACGTGAATCAGCATGAAAGAGTGATTGTTATGTAACCTATATTCAATGAATATTGTTTACTATTTACAGGAATTTAAATTTCAGATTGAGCGGATAACTTCCTAAACAACATTCATCTCAACTAGGTGGGTGGAATATTTAGACTACTTTTTTTATCCGTTAGATGATTGTTTTGTTATCGTGAAACTTTTATTCATATGTGTTCTTTTAGTTTTTGTTTTTGTTTTTTAAAGAAGATCTAAAAACGACAATATTTATACTGTATATGGTTTCACCTGGAGAAGATTTAAAAAAAATCAAAGTTAATATTGAGTTTGATTGAATTATATTTCAGTTGAATAATTAATAATTTATATTCTATCTATTCATCTATCTATCCATCTATCTATCCTCATATATATATATATATATATATATATATATATATATATATATATATATGTATATATATATATATATATATATATATATATATATATATATATATATATATAATGTTTTTGGGCAGCAATCATTTATTTATGCATGTTTTAGTAAAGACGGCAAACAAAATACTACAATTAATTTTTTATTTAGTCTTTCATGTATTCGATCAAGAGAGTGTAGAAACTGTCCAATGTTCTGTAATTCAGAGCGCTTTCGGCTATACTTTTAGCCATTTTCGAAGATGATTTTATTTTTGCTTTTTAATTGGGTCTATGGGATGATTTTATTTTTGCTTTTTAATTGGGTCTATGGGTTGAGTGTATGCTTCTAGAGTTTTAGGTATGTTTTATTTTCCGAACACTGCACATTGTATCCTTGTTCGTAGTTAATATTATTAACTGTTGGATTTTTTTTTATTATTATTAGGGCTTCCATTATTTTTAATCTTTTTTACATTTGGATGAGGTTATTAGGTTTGTGTTTTCTACCAGTATGTTTCGAATGAAATCTGGTAAGTTTAATTGTGTGTGTGTGTGTTTATATGGATTCTAATAGTGCTGTGGTCAGATAGGTGTAACGTAAGGCATCTAGATAAGGATGTAGTAGTGTGACCGGTGTAATTATTTATGATTTCATTTTGATTAGGAACAGAGTTCCTTAAGTGCATTTGAATATATAGTTAATGTTCGTTCGTTGTATTTTGATTTTGCTGGTGTGTTGTTAATTTTGAGGAATAGATTAGCCGTTTTAAATTTTTTGAAGTAGATAATTAATTTGATTTTTTGTGTTCGGGTAATTGGTGTAGTGTATTTCTTTATGATATTTCTAAGTGAACATTCATCTTGTGTGTAACTGATGTGCATTTTGTAGAAAATATATTATTTTTGACTGTGTCCTCACTATCGTTGTTATTTACTTTGGGAAGAAATATTCTAATTTAGTGGTCAATAAGATGGTTAGGGAAGCCATTGTTTTACATTTTTAAGTTCTTGAAGGAAGAGTAGTGGAGATGATGAAATCTGGTGTCCTCTTTTTAGGAAGATTTTATCACTGGTATTTTGTATCTGAATGGGCACCACCCCATATATATATATATATATATATATATATATATATATATATATATATATATATATATATATATATTGGGCACGTGGCCGAGTGATTCTAAACATGAGACCCAGGTTCGTATCTCACCATAGTTGATTTGTTAGGAAAGTGAATTCTTGATACTATCGGTCTGAAGGAAGCGAATCCAGCGTGTGTCACCTTTGGAACGTGCCTGAAAACCATTCCACAGTTTTACTCAAGCCTAGTGAATGAAATTGGGTAGACGGTAGGTTGTCAATGTTATATGCTAGTTACTATAATGTTAAATTACCTCCCCCATCTCTTTCGTTTTTTATTTCTTAGGTAAGTAGAGCGTTAGACTTCGATACATTTTACGAAATTATATAGTAACCTGTATCTTGCCATAAGGAAATTCTCGAGGTTTTATATGCAGACAACTTTTGTCGGAAAATTTTTTTTCTAGTCAATTTGAATTTAAACTAGGACACATTCGATTGGTTAATCACGGCAAAGACCACAAACCTATATTTTTAAAAGTGTTCTGCTTTTGAAATTAAATTAATCTTTCACTCGCCCGTAGTTTAACATCGCCCAAGGCGACACATTTATGGTGTTGAAACATATTTACAATTGGGTGTCGATTTTTAAAGTTTTAATATCCTAAAATATATAATATTTAGCACTATTCTGTATTGAGCTGTCTTATGTTACGTACGGAGTAATTATACTTAATTCTTTCTCATTTTACCTATATATATATATATATATATATATATATATATATATATATATATATATATATATATATAGATATATATATATTGAAGAAAACAAAAAAAAACATTGGTGGAAGACACTAAAGTCTTATATATGTAGAAAATAAAGACGACGAAACTGAAAATAGAAAGAGAAAAATGTCCTGGAAACTAGCGAGAATAATGCTAGACAACCGTACATATAAATTTTAGATCAAAATAGAATTCTTTTCATTTTTCAATTTTCATTCAAAATACTCAAATTTTAGGAATACGTTTTCACAGCGTCGCCCACGTGACGACAACGTGACCATGTTTAAACGGAACGCTGATCATATAAAACTTTCAGTTATCTGTTTGGATAAGTCTTGTTCTTGTTTGTTTGTTTGATTGGGTATTATGACATATCAACCACTGTGGGTTATTTTATGCCAAATTCAGCCTTGTTCTTATGTCCATCGTCTTTGTCATGTTGAATTGATAATGTTAATTATATTTTATGAATATGTCCTGAAGATGGTTTATTAGACCGAAACGTCCGACGTTGACATTATATTAACATTAAAACAGCATAATTGCATATAAGGATTTTGTTTGTTTTTTTCCGTATATTTTTCTTCATATATATATATATATTTATATATATATTTTATATATATATATTTATATATATATATTTTTCTTCATATATATATATATATATATATATATATATATATATATATATATATATGTATATATATGTAAGAACCGAAAACTTTAATATAATTTTGAAACATGAGAACTCTTGTGTAGCGTGTTGGAATCATATTTTTAAATAAACAATTATATTTATGCTCTACTTTTGTTATGAGCACAATTTTTTTAAATTAATAACAAAAATACTAAAGAACTTTGGATTATTTACCTAACCAGTTTTTTCCTATTTTCTTTACATTTTCATATATATATATATATATATATATATATATATATATAGTGAGAGAGAGAGAGAGAGAGAGAGAGAGAGAGAGAGAATGTCCAGATTAATAGGGAGAGAGTAAGAAAG